>CM056377.1:102434117-102806617 GCA_029718625.1 Synaphobranchus kaupii | reverse complement strand
TTATGTGTGAAATTAGAGCACCACTGTCTCATTCTCTAGAATTGTCCTGTTACGTACAGGTCACTTGAGCTTGACGAGATGCAAAAGTACACACACAAACTGTACCTACAACTGTTCTCACAATGTCATAGTGAATGGATTATATTCAGTAATTCAAATATAGCCCCCCGCCCCCTTCTCTCTTTCTCTCATTCTCTTTCTGTAAAAGCCAGGTTTTTTTGTTTAGTGGAATTTTTCTGCAAATCCCAGTCTGTTTTAGATTTTGGGAGTTTCCTGAGGTTTTGATTACTGTCAGACAGGGACAGCGTGCTGGAGTCAGCACTCACTAGGCTGCACCTGAGACAGCGAGGGAACAGGGGGCCGCGTAGGACATGGTCTGACACATTCCTGGCTGATCTCTTACTCTCTCTGCTCCTCCCTCCCACCACTCTCTCTCTCTCTCACTCCTCTCTCTGTCCCTTTCTCTCCCTCGCTCTCTCTCTTTCTTTCTCTCCCTCTCTCCGTCCCTCTCACTCCCTCCCTCCCCCTCTCTTTCCCTCTCTGTCTTTCTCTTGCTTTCTCTTTATCTCTCTAACTCTCAATCTCTCCTTCTGTCTCTCTTTCTCTCTCTAACTCTATCTCTCTCACTCTATTTCTCTCCCCCTCTCCCCCCATCTCTCTCTCTCTCTCTGTGGTGAACACAGAAATACTTTCCTAACAAGAGAAGCTCATTTCTCAGTCCGGATGGGCCTGGGGAATTGATTAGCTGCTTAATTAGCCTGCCATTGGTATTTTGCGGTCTGTACTTTCAGAGCCGCGCAGGACAGAATTATAAACAAACTCCACATGTTCCTTGCAAGCCAAATTACAATCACCAAGACACCCTCACACCCAGCCCTGTGCCCCCCTCCCCCAGTCTCTCTGCCAGGACGTCCTGAAGGGTCCGGCCGGGCCTCATTGTACAGGGCTGAGCTCCCATCGCCACGGACACGGGCCATTCCAGTGCCCTTTGCCCTTTGCCAAACTAGCCTCTCAGTCCCCCGCTTTCTTCGGGAATCCTCCCAGATTTCTGTTAGACACAATATTTTGTTCAAGGTTCCCCACCCATCTGAAATTCTGTGTGTCAAGATTTGAGATCTGGAAACCGCAAAGCACCAACAGGAAGGAAAGATTTTGTGTTGCACACACATACGAACGGGCAGTTTTGCACGGGCAGTAAAAATTGCAGGAAGCTGTAAGGAATGTGTAAATTTCTTCACAACACACGACTCCAACTGACAGTGACTTTCTTTAACCCTTACACGGAGAAAGTTCTATAATTATAGTGGCAATTGTGTTTTTTGCGGAGGTTGCTTTTCATAAAGGTTAGAAGTGAGTTGTGGGAAGCGAGCAGGAGTCCTGCACCTGGTCTTGAAAGTTCGGATCGCAGGTGAAGCACCGCTGCTGAGAAAGGCCTTTTATTTTCCAGTTTAAAAAAACCTCACGTTCAAATCCAAAGCCCAGCCAAACCTTTAACATCATTCACATTATTCATTTCCTCCCACTCCCTGTTACTTACAATATCAGTACAGCCTGCATGGGTTAACAGCTCAGCCACTGCGATTGATATCCATTAATCTGTGTTTAAGTGCACAGCTGTCTTCTGATACAGGACTGTTACATTAAAGAAAACCAGGGACAGAACACTGTGGCAGTGTTTAAAATACAACTACAGCCACGCTTACAGCTGAAACTGACATGATTAACAATACTGAAACATGAAATGCACTTAGATGAAGTATCCTTTCAATTGCACAATTCAATCCCAAGTTTGTTCCACAATCAATAATATGGCATTTGAGGTATCGTGAAACACAATCAATGCAGGAGAGGTGTGTGTGTGTGTGTGTGTGTGTGTGTGTGTGTGTGTGTGTGTGTGTGTGTGTGTGTGTGTGTGTGTGTGTGTGTGTGTGTGTGATGAGGCCCTAGGCCATGAAAATTTTGGGAAGACTCAAACCGCTTCTCACTGAAAATCTCCTCTTCCTCCTTTGATCTACAGGCAAAATCCACCAGCCAATCACAATCCAATCGCAGCACAGCCACACATCCTCAAAAGCTGTAGTGTCTGACCTCTGCTCCGTGTTGAAGATAGCAAATATGTGCTTGCTGGACATGAAGCCCTTCTCCACATCTCGAACTTTCAGGTTGTCCAGCGGGAGCATATACTTCTTCTCTTTCTCCTGAGGGGGACAAGAGCAGTGAAAGCACAGTTAATACTGAACACTGGAGACCACTGAGAACAAGAGCCCTCAACTGCCAAAATGAAGCAACAAAACAAAGATCTTTAGTTACATATTCATTTAACCTTTATTCAACCAGGAAGTCCCTTGAAATAAAATCTCTTTTTTTGAGGGAGACCTGGCCAAGACAGCGGCCACTGTGAACATGAGCAAGACACCGCCAATAAGAAAACCACTCCTGAGCTTTTTATTTTCTTGCTTTTCCCCGTTTTCTCCCCAGTGTGGAATGCCCAATCAGGCTCATCAAGCGCGGCAACGCAGACAAAGCGCGCGCTCTCCTCTGAAGCATGTGACGCCAGCGGCCGCTTCTTGCCACATTGCGGTTTGCAAGTCGGGCTGCCGCAGGCTTGAGGGCGCTTCACGGGTGAGACGAACATCTGGCGCCCGATCGACCAGCGGGAGTCACTAGTGCACGATGAGAAGCTGTCGTCCCAGCCGAACGAGCTCTCACGCTTGAGCCACTTGTGTACCCTGTGAGGCTGCAGGCCAGTTAGCACGAGAGGTCGACCAATATGAATGCCAATGTTTAGCCAATCAGCCAGTATCTGCCGATTATATAAGCATACATGAGAAATTAGAAGTCACACCAAATATTATACTTAAATGGCTCCAGGTTATGCAAAACGCTAACCTCAAGTCGAAATATGTCTTCTAATAGACAAATTGGTTTTGAACATGGTATGTGACACTCTTTTTTTATGATCGTGGCTATAACCGATTTTTGTCTAATCAGGCTTATACTTTGGGCACCCAAATAGGTAGAAAAATGTCAATATATCAAAAATAATGTATTTTTTAATGACTCATATAAAAAAAGTTGGACAGTCGCCCTAATTTATAATGCTTACACAGGGTGATATGCAAACGTTACCAACCAACAAAACAATGCTTTATCAGAATGCAAACAAACTAGTTGTTAAACTAAACTGGTGAAGTGGTTGTAACATGTCTGGATGTGGGCCTAAATACGCAACCTGTGTAAAGACGTAAGAAATGAAAAGAAGAATAAAATGCCATGACCTTTGAACTAGCCAGTGCATGGCGGCACACTTACAGGAAGAACATTGCTATTATTACAGGGAACATTACAACTGATTTATTTGAATCGAGCAAATAAGCGTGATTAATATTTGTCCACAAACAGGTAGTGTGCCATCAATGTTAAAAAGTAAGCGATGCTCTGAAAAGATTAAGAACCAG
The DNA here is from genome assembly GCA_029718625.1 of Synaphobranchus kaupii. Classification (NCBI taxonomy): domain Eukaryota; kingdom Metazoa; phylum Chordata; class Actinopteri; order Anguilliformes; family Synaphobranchidae; genus Synaphobranchus; species Synaphobranchus kaupii. The sequence continues at coordinate 102,803,159 of CM056377.1, read as the reverse complement.
GGGCCGGATTCACAAAACCTTCTTAAGAACAAAAAACTTCCTAAATGGAATTTTTCTCTAACTTACGACTTAAGAAGAAATTTCGGAAGAGTTACTATTCACGGAAAACTTCTTAAGTATTTTCCTAACTTTCTTCATAAGTTTCTTCTTAAGAGAAAACTTACGAATAAATGGGATTCTTAAAAACAAAGTTCTTATGTTTCTTCTCATATTTCTTCTTATCACTAAGATAGCTCCACACTTGTCTTAAGGCTACATTGAAGAGGTAAACCATCCTTAGCTGATATTATTATTATACAAACAAGTATATGATTTGTTTCACAGTCTCAATTTTCTAGGCCTTTTGTTAGGTGCTTTTGTTTGTTTCATGTAATCAGTGATAATCACCATTAGCAACATTGTAGGCTAAGCCGTTTTTTTAGCTTCGACTGTCAAACCGGCATTGTTCAACTTTCCCAGCAGTAGCCGCTTCCTTGTTATGACCTCCTCCAGCATAACCTCCAACTCTTGCTTTGAGAAATTGGGTGACTGACCTTTCTTATTTTCCATTTCCATTAGCGAGCAACAAACACGTAACGTCATGATAAGTAGCTACATAAAAACTTCTAATAAAAACCGTTTGAAACGTTTCTTATAAAGTTTTTTTTTATTATTAATCTCGTGAACGGATTAAACCATCCACACAAACTACTACAGGAAAAGTAAATGTTTTTAACAACCTAAAATATTTTTTCGATCTAGTCTATGTCTGTATCTAGTGGGCCATAGGAAGTTGGTTAAGAAGTTCGTAACTGGCTAAAATTAAGAAGTTCGTAGGATAATGGTCATTTCTTAAGAAAATGTTGAAGAATTGCATTTGAGAACATTCTTAGGAACTTCCTGAATCCTAGATCCTACGTTTTTTCTTAGGAAGATTTTTCTGACTAAGTGTATTCAAAAAACTGTATTTAAGGGACATGGTACAGCAGAGAACTGAAACATAATGGTCTGCAAACCCAGTGCAAACCCATCATGCAATACATTTGTCAGTCAGTGCCTCAAAATATCACAAATTTGTCTGTTCCAAGTACTTTTTAAATGTGTCATGGATTTTGCAGAAACATTCATGTTAATTATATCAAATGTAAAACTACTCTAATCAACCAGGATTTTTGTTCCAACTGTGCTTAGCTAGAATTGCGGATCGAGCCAGCTAAACTGATTAAACAGCAATTTCAGCATCCCCAGTGACATGTGTGAGAAAATGATGTAGCAATAGGATTTCATACATTTTGTAACAACTATAATTACAGCTGGACTCGATTTTGTGAAGTCATTAGCTACGCACAACTCGTGAACTTTACTGAGTGAGTTTGCTGGATGGCTCATTCAGTTCAGGCACCATGCTATGGTGGATAGATAAGCCCCATGACTGGTTGGCCTCTAGTGGGCACTGGCAAGGTCCAGATTCAATACCAGACCATGGGGCCCATCAATGCCCTAAAACAGTGGTTTTCAAACTCAGTCCTGGGGGGGGGGGGGGGGGGGGGGCTGTGTATGCTGGCTTTCATTCTAACCACGATTGCAATTCCAGAATTTTAACAAGTTGTTAATTTTCCTTAATTAGGTGCTTTTCATGTTTAGAGGAATTATTTACCGCCTTAAACCACATTATGGCAGAAATAGCTGTGCATACCATGAAGAATAAAAGTCCCATATTCACATTGTGCTTATTGTGCTATATTGCAAACAATTACATAAAGAGAGGTAACAGAACTTTTTAACTGATCAAATTAAAGACAGAGATGAATCAATAGGCTCCGAATTGGTGAAAGTGCGGTTAATATCAGTCTTTAATTGGATCATTTAAAAATTTTTGTTACCTCTTTTTATGTAATGGTTTGCAATATAGCCACAATAAGTACAATGTGAACTTGGGACTTTTAATAAAAATTAACAGCTTGTTAAAATTCTGGGATTGCAATTGTGGTTGGAACTAAAACTAGCATACATGGGGTCCCGCCAGGACCGAGTTTGAGAACCACTGCCCTAGAACAAGGGCTTAACAAGATAAACCACCCAGTAGCCCACCACCCTTGAGGTTTTTTATTAGTAGCCTCTAATCTAGTTATTCAACCTGTTACCTGAACTATTAATGAGCAACAAATCTGCACATGAACAACACAACAGCTGAGCAAATTAGTACACTAAAGATAGATACAAGGAGCTCTGTGAATAATGTGCTTTCCCTCTCTTTTGTCACTCTCCTCACTGTAAGTGTTCTCCTGCCAATACAAGGCTGCTATACTGGGCGTTATGTCATCCTGGAAGGGTTGGAACGTGGGAAAACCTGGGTGTCAATGACAGCTGGGATATGTCTGAGGCAGGGTGAAAGACACCAAAAAATCCGAGGGGGGCAATAGGAGGAGAAACAGAGGGAAAATACAGGGAGAAGGAGAGAGAGGGCAATCCAGAGAGTAACTGAAGACGGCGAGATTAAGCGAGGAGGGTGAAGAGAGCTATGCATATAAGAAAGATGGCGGAACGAGTGCGGTACTGCCACTTTGGTTTTGCCTGGATTGTTTAGCGATGCGTGTCACATTAAAATGTAAACACTCCGTGCGGCGGCTTTTCAGGGCAGAATTAACAACAGCACCACAAAATGAGATCATAAATAAAGTGACAGGAATAAGCCACGTCTGAAGTTGGCAAACTATAGCCGGCATCGTTCAAGCAAGTCCTCGTTTTTAGAGCTCATAAAGTTCACAAGTTTAGGACGCTGCTAGCGGTGAACGCGCCGCCGTAGCTAACGCAATGTGCCCAAGGTCTTTAGTGAAAGCGAGACTTGCATTTACTATCGCGAAGCCGACCAAAGCGTGGAGAACCTCCACCTGCAGGAAAGGGCCTCATGAAGGAGGCTGGGGAGAGAGTCTGAGAGAGCAAGCAGGGACACAGAAGGAGCGAAGCGGGAAAAAGAAAGAAGGAGAGAAGGAGAGAGGGAGGAAGGGCCCACATGTGGAAGTCATTACTCAGGCTCAAGCTCTGAAACACAACATTTCTCCAAAAGAAAAAAAATCCACCCCCTCTCCTCCACCCAGCCCCCCCTCCCCCACTTCTCCCTTCCAGAGGGGCTTCATTCTCAGGAAATGGTTTCAGTTACAGCACAAATCATGGAAGCCCCTGGATGGGTAAGTACAGAGAGCGAGAAAGGAGGGAATGGAATGGAGAGGTAGAAAGAGAGAAGGAGAGACATTGTTGGAATTGGGAAGTGTGTGAGATGAAAAACAGAGAGGGAGAGAAAGAGGGAAGAGCAGAAAACAGTTGTGTTTGTGTGTGAGTCAGAGTCCAGCTGTTTAACTCAGACTGAGAGTGCACTGCTAAGTCTGGCTCGGGTGAGCGTCCGTTAGGTTGGAGAGTTCGCATGTCCACTACTACTGGACACAACGTGGTCGGCAAACTCTGCGTGCCCCTCTCTCTCTCTCTCTCTCTCTCTCTCTCTCTCGTTTCTTTCTTTCACTTTTTCCTTTTTTTCTTTCCATTCCAGAGGGGCCCACTTCCTGCCTGAGTTTTGAGAGAGAGGAAAAAAAAGATGAAATGACTGCCTGGCGTTAAGGCTGCAACATCTGGTACCGCTTTAGTGCCCAGAGAGAGAGAGAGAGAGAGAGAGAGAGAGAGAGGGAGAGGAAGAGGGAGAGTGGGAGAGCGAGAAATGGAAAGGGGGAGAGAAGCCAGAGCAGAGGAGGGAAGATGGGGGGAAGACGGAGAAAAAAGCAGAGCAGAGGACCCATGAAAGAGGTATGTTCTGACAGAGAGGAATCGATGGGGAGAAGAAGGGATAGAGAGAGAAAGGTGAAAGACAGAGGGAGAGAGAAACTACAGATCACTCCAAGTCCTTTTCCCAAGGGTCGCGTCAACCCATATATGGCCACTTGGTCCCTCCCTCTCTCCCTCTCTTGCACTTTTTTTAATATCCCTTCCCTAAATGCACTGCCAGATCCCCCAGTTGCCTGAGCGAATGTGCCACGTCAAGGCTGGATATTCCGCACGGCCGCAGCCCTGGGACGGACGGCCAGAGGAGCAGACCGGGAACGGACCGCGCGCGGGTCGGGGCGGAGGGGACGGGGACGGCGAGCGGGACACCTAAAGCAGGGCGTCTCTCCCTCTCTGTTTCTGACCGCTCTCAGACGGGGAGAGGAGCGAAGCCGGCTCTTTATCCCCGTCGCCTTCACCTCCTCCGAAAACCTTGGAAGGACAGAAAAAAAAAAAAAAAAAAAAAAGAGAAGAAAGTGCCTCCTGCTCCGTCATCCCAGTGTTCAGACTACCTGTTCAGGATGATACTGGTGTACAGTAGTCTGCACATTGGTTAGACTGTGCGAGGAAAGACGCCGTCCGCAATGACACGTACAGGGGACCAGACGAACCCGACTCTCTCCGCCGGTTAGTTCTCGGTACATTTTTTACGCCCGTCTCCAGCGCTCGCTCTCTCTCTCCCTCTCTTTCTCTCAGTCTCCTCCATGTCTTTTGAGCTCTAACATTCGTATTTGCTGTGTGAAACGAGCGACAGGCTTTAAGGCCTGAGGTTCACTCTGCCATTGAGGAGAAAAGGCGTCCGCGGGGTATGGTAAATGAGAGCACGCGCGTAGTACAGACCGTGCACACCTTCAAACCTTTTCGGAAACTACGAGCTCGGTATATTTGTACGGGTGAAATCGCATTCCTGACGTTCCGCCCAGCCACAAACCCAGTGCATTAGCAGGGAACTGTGCTGAAATTAATTTCTTTGCTTTTCTGTGGTTCACAATCCTTTGCATTTGAATGCACAAGAAATCTTGAGAGGAAATGATAAGCAGGTAGTTTCTTTATAAATGACACGTAAAGAATAAATGTTTACCGACTCAGCATCAACGTACCTCTGGTGAGATCTAAAAAAAAATCAACTGAAACTTAGAAGACAGACAGGCCTCACTCTGTGTAAAGGTCCATCTTCTCATTTTGTGCATCCATACAATTTTGTTTTACCGTGAAAGAGTGTAGCTGTGAATGATTACGCAAAAAAAATTTTATGCGACTATGTGTGTGTATGCGTGCAATCTGTTTCATCACGTTTTGCATGAGTCCACATTATGTGTGACTCGTAGCAGGGGAGCCTTTTTGTGTTTTGTGCAGACACAGTTTTATGTGCGGGTCAACAGTACGTACATATAAACTAAGTGCATCGTGATGAGAGTTAGATCACGCTAAGTGTGAACGTGAGCTGTGTGCAAGTGCAATGACTTTGTCTGGGACTGAATGTTGGCGAGAGATCGAGGGGAGGGGTCCTAGAGCCCGGCCTGGCTAGGTGATCTGTTGTGGGGGCGAAGGGAATGGGGGATGGGGGTGGGGGACGAGGGGCGGGGGACGAGGAGGGGGGGGGGTACATGTGTGGAAATATCCGTGAGATGTGGGATTTCTCTTCACAGGCTCTTGGAAGCTGGTGTTTGGACAAAGCCTTACGATTTTCCAGCCAGGAATGTGTGCAGTCCCAGGGAGACTGCCAGTGGCTCAGAAAGAGAGAGGGAAAGAGAGCGAAAGAGAGAGAAAGAATAAGAGAGAGAAAAAGGGGGGGGGGGTTGGATGGAGGTGGGGGCAGAAATTGGGAGGCGGGAGAAAGTGAAGTTGTAGGAGTGGGAGAAAGATACTAAGACAGACAGTAGGAAGGAAGGTTTCTGAGAAGGTAAAAGACGCCTACAGAAGCACACAATGACACCACACAACCACATTATATCCCCAGTAGCATTTGCAAGTAGCAGCGTCACATGGATTAAACTACGATAGACAGCAATGACCACATCTAGCAATTACGCTAAGAACAAATAACTAAATCAGCGATGGATCAGCAGGCTGAATGTTGGTGTACCAAAAGCACCGCAGGGAATCTAGCGTGCTAATTGGTGCAGAGCTGCAGAAATCTGGCCGGTAAGCCAGTAAGAATGCAATGTATTTGGTAGAAAATTGAGACTCGATTAAGGACAGCACTAAATCTGGATCGGCGGACATTCTTTTACGTTGTGCCTCAGATTGTAAGCGCTGAATCAGATCTTTGCATGCTGGGAGATGCACGCGTGAAACAATACACTTTAGCTCTATTGGCCCGTATCATTTATATCTTACGTAATTGAGTGGGTGATAGTGTGTAATACGGGCAATGAATCACACAAGCAGGGAGTTGCGTGTCCGTGTACGGTAGTTTCTTTTTTGAGTTTGTGTGCGCGCGTGTGTGCGTGCGTGCGCGCGTGTGTGCGCGTGCCTGTATATGTGCAAGTGTGTGTGTGTGTGTGCGCTAGTTTGGCTTGGGCTAGTTCCAGCTGTGTCAGAGTGAGCCCATCCAAATGCCTGTACTCTCAATGGAGGGAAGGGGGGGAGGGAGGGATGGGGACTTAGAGGGAAAGAGAGGGGGGAATAGGAATACCAGTTGATATATGAGACTCCCAGAGTTAGAAAAGGAGAGAGAGAGGGGGGGGTACAAATTTGAAGACCCCCAGGTGCTAAGCAGTGGGACACAGAGTAGGGTTTACGGACCCTCTTTATTATAAAGAGAGCATGTGCCCCCTGAATGAGACCTCCACACAGGGGCTTATAGCAGAAGACTACGTTATACATCTCTGAAGTGCTAAGATTACTCGTAAGCCCGACAAGCGGCATTTGAAACGTTTCGTTAGCACCTCCGCCCTAGCATCCGAACTGAAAGAAAATTTCTGTGGAAGAAAAAAAAAAAAACAGCAATAAAAGCAGCTTTATTAGAACACTCTTGACCCCGACTATGACTGGTCAGTCTTTCAACCATCCTCCCTAACCCAGCCTCATTAAACAGAGAGAGAACGAGAGAGAGAGAGAGAGAGAAAGAGAGAGTACTGATTGCGCACAGCTGACACTTCCGAGACAGACGGAGATGACTGAGTGAGCCTGTGAGAAGCTCCTGGTGCTCAGGAATCCCCCCCCCCCCTGTAATAAACGTCCCATTCACCCAGTGTGATGTACAGTGCCTCACATACAGGAATGCAGTTTGGGCCCATGTGTGCAAGAGGGTGAACACTGAGCACGCAGAGAACAACAGTAAAGACATCAAGCACGCGTGTTCCGTGTGTGTATTTACGTGTATGTACGCGACAGCGTTGGTTAACGCGCGGTAACAAAGTTTCTCCCGCCTTCTGTGAACACGTGACCACGCCAGCCTGCACCGCCACAGGCCAAGGGAGTTGTCGTGTGTCTGCCTGTCTACACTTGCTGTGCAGAACTTCCTGCACCTGTACAGCAGGCACAGACAGGCAGACAGACGGCAGCCCGCCAGGCAAACTGGAACAGCGCCGCCAGGGGCCATCGACCGAAGACGACCAGCGCCGCCCGCGGACCTCGCCCTGGCTAGGGCCGCCGATAGCTCGGCCACCGTCGCGCTTCATACTGTGTGTTGTATTGTATACAGAAGGCGGGACATCCAGTCCCACAGCTGGACTGGCAGTGCTGAGGGGGGAAGTTTTACCCCACCACACAACACTCTCCTGCAGCCGCCTCCCTCCCACTCCCCCGCTCCAGCTCTTGCCCCTCTTGTAAGCCCTGGCCCTCAACACCAGAGACTTTTACACCCCCATCTCAGTATTTACTCAATAAAATTCCATGTTGCTCAGAAGAGTGGTGAACGGTGTTATTTTTTTCTGGGCAGGAGGAATGCGTAGTTGTGCTCGCTCATGGTAGAGGGGGCGGGGGCCGCAGAGTGGACTGCATCGCAATGAATAAATGCGCCGCTCTGAACGCCCTTCAAAATTTGATCCCTTCCAAAAATGAGTCAGACGATTGCGAAATCTACGTGGTTTGCATCTAAAATCCTAAGCAAATCGCACGATTAGAAGATTTCCTTCCACTTTTTTCGCAGTGCAAAAGCAGATGTGGCATTATAATAGCTAAGGGGCTCATGTGACAGAGGAGGCCCAGTACTGGTAAGATGGTAACGGATGGACCCTGGCCTGCCCTCACCTCATCGTCTCTGAACCAGGACAGACTCTCCGCAGTCAGCACAAACCAGTACTCCTTGGCCCCTCCCTTGATGATGCTGATGTTGTTGATGGTCAGCCAGCCCTTGCGGATAACCTGTGAGGAGGTTGAAAGGTCAGGGGTCAGAGTTGGGGGGGGGGGGGGGCGCTAAAACAGGGGTCAAGGCTTCTGGATGCTGGTCCGGCAGATTGTTGAGAGGTACTGTAAAGAGCCTTTAATTAGGGGTTTATGTGTGAAGATGTGAAGACTTGAGCTGCCGAGACAAAAAGAAAGATCATCATGAAGCACACAACCTGAAATACACAAAAGAATCCTAAAATAATAATAACAATAATATTGTTAATGAATGGATCCATAATCTGGATGCTTCCACTCCATGTCCATTCTTTATCCAAACACACAAGCACAAAGATAATCATAAAACTCACTAAATAATTCTGAACTTCATACAAGTGTTCAACACTCTCCACCCATACATTACACACACACACACACACACACACACACACACATATGCATTCCTTGTTGGGAGAAAGAGAGGAATAGAGCGCGAGTGAGAGAGCCACAGTCAAACAGGCCGGAGTGGGGGAAACAGACAGAGCTGTCAGTGATACGCAGGAAGAGGGAAAGGGGACAGTGGAAGGAAACGAGGGAACAATGACTAAAAAAGAGACGCGGGCGGGGGATGAGAGAAAAGACACGGGGGAGGAGAGGAACGGGAGGAAGCGGAGGGCTGGAATGACACACGGGCAGAGGGGTAGAGGTGACCCAAACATCCTGCTTCACACAAACACACAGCGGATCCTCGCGCACCGATGACTCACTGCACACTGAGCGGGGCTGCGACAGACGCCCGCAACCGCCAGGTCAAGCCCGAAACAGCGACGTCACCGGGCAGCCCACGAGCCAGAGCGGCTTGTGGATTCTAAAAATCACCGGCCATTTTCAACATTTTACCAGCCATTACCGTTTACAATATAACACAGACTGGTTGGTTATCGCCCAAAGTGGCTGCTAGAGTAGACAATCTTAGCCGCATTTGGCTGGTGGCGGGTGTTACTGTCACAGCCTGGCCCTGGCACATGCCTGCTCTCCCTCACACAGCCTAAAAGCTGGACGTCACACAAACACGGTGCCAGCTATATGCAGCACTGTGCTCTACCGGCCTCTACACGATAATACTACACAGTAAGAACAGCGGCTTCAGGAAAATGAGGTTTCAGGTATTACCCCAGGATACAGGCGCTGTGGAGTGTGCTGGTGAGCTCAACGTTCCTCCCCTGTGCATTTCTCAGGGCCCGTGCTCTCCAGGTTGATTAGTGAGTGAACGCACAGCTGGGTTTGTGTCTGGTCTGAGTTTGCAGCGGGAGCGCCGCGGTTGTCCCCCGCCGCACCGCGCACAAGCCGTCGCGCCGCCCCCCCCCTTTAATCGAGGTCACATCTGCGGGCCTGGCCCGGCGACCCAGGCCTGCTAAAACCATCAGCTCAGTACGGCGGCTGACCCCCCCCCTGGCCAGAGCGCCGCGGCGACGCGGACCAGCACAAGCGCAGCTGTGGCGGGGTGTGGGTTAGGGTGAGGTTAATCGGAGCTGGAGAGACTTACAGTACAGATGTGGGGGGGCTTGGTGATATCAGTGCCATCAGAGAGCGCATCTGGATTCAAACTGATACAGCCACCTAAATGCCATACGGAGCAGCTTTGGGTTTCACCTGCTATTGTATTGCCTTTCCAGTGAATCAAACTCTCCAAACAAAGCAAGTGAAAAGAGATTCGGTTTCACGTAGTAATTGCCTATGAAGAACAAAAGGTGTTTGAGCGAGAGAGAAAGAGAGACTCAAATTATACATTGTAAGAAGACTTTAGATTCGATTTGGTTCTTCTTATAATTCTCGCATAAAGCAATAATGGCGAATTGCCCACCGCGTGTGGGTATTGAAACATTTGTGTCATTCAGGTGGTAAGTACAGCAGTCAGAATCCATTGCGGTTCGCATGTGGAGTGCAGCTCCAGAACGTGTAGTGACGTGAAGGTGGTGACAGTGTTAGTCTCCCAGCCAGCCCCCACACACAGAGTTATAATGGAAAGCAGCAATAAGGCTTACAGAAACTGGGCTCGTACAATTTGGCTGGAGGGTGGAGGTGCTGCGCCCTGAAACATCAGCAGAGAAGGGAGAGAATAAAACAGGGCATTAAGACAGCGCAGAAGGGCGGATCCCCTGGCACCACCACGGGCACAAAGTAAGGGCAGGTGTGTCGCCACAGACTCCCCACCTCCGCTGGGCCCCCTGCAGCTGTGTGAGGCGTTTCAGGTTGCGGTTAAACAAGACTATTCTGCGAATAAAATCACCACCTTTCATTACAGCGAGTGGCAAGACAAAACATTTCTGGGTCGGGATCTGAACAAAAATTGTCACAGTAGTCCATGCCAGCCATTGCATTTCCCGCATATTTAAAAAACTATGTAATTAGACTGAACAGGTCACAATTACTCGTATTAACACTCAGTGCAGAAGCCTCAGTTGTCTCACCATACACAGAAATCCAGCCACATTTACTGAACAAAGCATTCATCCTCAATACTGCAGTGGACATTTTGTTGCAAATACATCACAGTAGGGGCGGGCGATATGGGCTTTACATATTATTATTACGATTTTTATCTCTTTTCAGCCAGTAACAATATGTGCTGAGATATTTATGTTTTTAATATTATGTTTTCTGAGAGGTACAAAGTTTGGAACACCATTTGAATATCTTTGTTTAAACCTTGTGTATTGCATCTTGTACAAACAACAAACTTCAAAAATCAAGTGTGTGCACCTGCTTAGTTCTTATGTCACAAGATTTTTTATTTCAATTATTTAACAGTACATTTAATGGAAAATATAACATTCCAAAAGATTACAAAAACCTTATTAATAACTAGCTAAAACATGGCATAACACCATGTAAACAAGTAGAAATCGTGAACCTGTCAAAATGAACTTACGGTTTTCTAAAGAATAATGCACAAAAATAAATAACTAAAATTATTTTAAAAAGTAAATACAAATACGAACCAATGCACTTATTTCATGCCTCACCTTTGCCATAATTTAGTGCATGTCACAAATTATGTGAATAAATAAAGGTTTAATAACATAATATCAGTGAACAAATCATTTATAATGAATAACTCCATCGATTGCATACAGGGAGCACCATAATTCATTGGACAGTGACACATTTTTTGTTATTATGGTTCTGTACTCTAGCACTTTTGAGTTTGAAAGGATACAATGACAATGATGAAGTGCAGACTCTCAGCTTTAATTTGAGGGTATTTTCATCCATATCGGATGAACCGTTTAGAAATTATAGAACCTTTAGTACATAGTCCCCACCATTTTCGGGCATCAAAAAATATTGGACAGTTTAACATAATGTAGAATAAAGTAATCATTTTTAATATTTGGTCGCATATCCTTTGTATGCCATGACTTCCTGATGTCTGTGACCCAACAATATCAAAAGATTCTTCATATCTTATTTTCTGGTACTCTTACAAGCGATACGATAAGTTCTCTGCATTTGAATGGATCTCTATGGGAATTGGGGGGTGGGACTAGATTCAGCTGTAAATTATGCTGGAACAGTATGGAATACATGGTTGGCGAAATGGCTGTAAGTCATCAAGGGTCTGAGGTATCAAACGAGCCTCAAACCATCACTCTGCTGCCAGATATGCAGTAGATATGGATGGATCACTTTAAGGGTTGTTTCTCCTGACAAATTTTCCTATTGAACTCTATGAAAAAATAAGTCAGGAGAAGAAACCCTTCAAGTTATCCATCCAAATCTACTGCATATCTGTAATGGTTTAAGGCTTGTTTGATACGTCAGACCCTTGATGACTCTATAATTTCGAAACAGTTTGTCCGATATGGATGAAAATACCCTCAAATTAAAGCCGATAGTCTGCACTTCAACGTCATTGTCATTGTATCCTTTCAAACTCAAAGTGCTAGAGTACAGAACCAAAATAACAAAAAATGTGTCACTGTCAATGAATTATGGTGCTCATTGTATGTGTGACAGGCTATTATCTGCTACACACATCCATATCCCACGGATAATGAATATTTTGCACTCTATTATTTACATAATATACCTGATATCTCAGATAGGAGTTATACTGCGATAGTGTTAAAATCAATATCCTGGAACAATGTTTGCCATATCGTCCAGCCCTACATCACAGCGATCCATATCAGCCAGCTTTGCCCCGAGTTCACCACCAACCCTGATCCCCAAACCAGGAGTACTTACCAGACCCCCCCAGCAGGACAGGCAGTGTGGCAGGGCTGCTCAGAGAGGTGCAGTAAGGGACAAGCAGGTGGGGGGGGTGGGCAGGGGGCAATTTGACAGAGATGCACAGGGGCACATTCCAGGTGAGGGGCGGGTTAAACACAGGGACGAGCAGAGCGAGGGTTTAACAAAAAAAAACAACAAAAAAAAACAAAGGGAGACAAAGCGAAGAAAGAAACAGACAAACAACAACACAAAAAAGGGCTGCTGTTAATTTCAACGGAAACAAAACCAACAAACTGAAAAACAAAAAAACACACACACACAAGATCATCGCATAATCAAGCGTGTGCATCCACCAAATATAGAAAGCACAAGCAAAAAATGAAATCAAAGCAGACAGAGACGGACAGCCGAGCTTCTGACCACATCCCACCCCTGACCCCCGGCAGCTTTACTAAGATTCCTGACGGACAGAGTTTGGACTCATTCTAAGTGCTCCACTCACCTGGTTTCCTGCAGAGGTCTTCTTACTCGTCTGACTGCTTCTCTGTTGAGCGCTGTGGGAGACGGAAAGGCTTCACTCAAACTCAAGTTAGGTGTGCAGAAAATACACTATGAATGGTGGGCTTATGGTGGGCACATTGGTGGGCTTATGGTGGGCACATTGGGCAGCGTACTGAACACCACACGAATAGGTAGCTATTAAACACATATGGTTCAAGCGGTAGAACACTCACTTCGCAAAACCAATAAAGTCTTCGTGGTTTGTATTGATGTAGGAGAGCTGGACTTCAATTACTAACAAAACCTGCAAAGAGAGAAACCAATAGATGCAGCAGGAGAGCCTCACTGATTCTGCACTGTGCTTACGCATGTGCATATTGAGTATGTGTAATACTAAATAGGGATTAATCATTTAACCATTAAGGACTGTCTTCATAAAACTTGATATCTTATGGTTATAAGGTCATAATGCAAAAACTGAAATGGTGCATGCTACTAAGTGACCAAATATCAACAATAACATGTCGGTTCAAAGCCACAGCCGTTTGCAGTTCATTTTACCCTTTCGCCTAATTGCAGTGAATATCAACTTGGTGCAACATGGCTGTTCACTGAATGAAGGGTATTGACGGGTATCATGACTGAGGCTGTCCTCAGTCAGCACAGAAAAGGACACACGCCATTAAGATCATTAGAAGAAGAAGGTAAAGATTATGCCTCTCATTTTCACATGAGACTTGGCCGTTGCTGAAACGCCATCCATTTGATTGGTGTGTATTCGATTGAGACCGTTTCCCAAGCCAGAAAAAAACAGGCAACACAGAATCTGAAGAGTATTCCCAGAACATCTGTGCCTTTTTCCATTGCCAGTGTGTCTTTCTTCTCTACTGCCAAATGGAGTTCACACCAGAGCATGCAGACACATGGAGTGTCCTAATTAAGAACACAAAGCTATAGTCCAGCACACACCGACAGCTAAAGAAGCAGCAGATCAGTTTATATAGATTTTTTAAACCTCCACCTGCAGTCGACTGAAATTGCACCTTTTGAATCAGAGCAGCCTAAAAAATTCTAACAACAATTACTTTCCTTTAAAAGCAATAACAAGGGCAAAGTGAAAGAATTATTACATCATTTATAATTATTAGTATTCTAGGCAGGACAGCTGCTGTGACAGCTGCAATTGAAAGAATAATTTCCTTTTTACTTTCCTGCTAGCAAGGATTATAAAGCACAGTGGATATTTTCATGTAAAAACTTTGCAAATGGTTTTTTCATGATTCATTTTATACACTGGCAATTAATTTAAAAAAACTGTTAAACAATATATTATCAACATACCTAGCGGGCAAACTAATAAAGTTAACTATATATTCACCCAGAGAATTTAGCTATGGACACTGATGATCATATTGAGTATTAACATTACAACTCAAAGTTCAAACTCTTTAGTTCAACTTTTACATTTAAAATGACTTTAAATGCATGTTATCTATATATGCCAGGGTGAACCTTATAAGTGCTTGGTCATATGCATCACTGTTTGTATGCTTTACTGCCACACATCAGCATACTGTAACCTGGTCTTTGGCCTGGCTCTCTTAGCATACTGTCAGTGTATGTGTGCATGTATGTGGGTGTATAACCTGGTCTTTGGCCTGGCTCTCTTAGCATACTGTCAGTGTATGTGTGCATGTATGTGGGTGTATAACCTGGTCTTTGGCCCGGCTCTCTTAGCATACTGTCAGTGTATGTGTGCATGTATGTGGGTGTATAACCTGGTCTTTGGCCCGGCTCTCTTAGCATACTGTAAGTATATGTGTGCATGTATGTGGGTGTATAACCTGGTCTTTGGCCCGGCTCTCTCAGCATACTGTAAGTATATGTGTGTGTGCATGTATGTGGGTGTATAACCTGGTCTTTGGCCCGGCTCTCTTAGCATACTGTAAGTATATGTGTGCATGTATGTGGTGTATAACCTGGTCTTTGGCCCGGCTCTCTCAGCATACTGTAAGTATATGTGTGCACGTATGTGGGTATATAACATGGTCTTTGGCCAGGCTCTCTTAGCATACTGTAAGTATATGTGTGTGTGCACGTATGTGGGTATATAACATGGTCTTTGGCCAGGCTCTCTTAGCATACTGTAAGTATATGTGTGTGTGCATGTATGTGGGTGTATAACCTGGTCTTTGGCCTGGCTCTCTCAGCATACTGTAAGTATATGTGTGCATGTACGTGGGTGTATAACCTGGTCTTTGGCCTGGCTCTCTTAGCATACTGTAAGTATATGTGTGCATGTATGTGGGTGTATAACCTGGTCTTTGGCCCGGCTCTCTCAGTATACTGTAAGTATATGTGTGTGTGCATGTATGTGGGTGTATAACCTGGTCTTTGGCCCGGCTCTCTTAGCATACTGTAAGTATATGTGTGTGTGCATGTATGTGGGTGTATAACCTGGTCTTTGGCCCGGCTCTCTCGGTCCCGGATATGTGTGGTCACAATTCTCTCCGTCTCCTCCCGTAGTCTTGGAAAAGTCCCCAACTGAAATGATACAGCATAGCTCTCTCACAGCGACAGATCCAAACCACACACACCAGGATGACAGGCCTCCCCGAGCACTTTGTGTTTTAGGGCGTACAGGCTTATGAGAACTAAACTAAATGACAACAACTGCATAGCTCCACATAATAAAGCACCGCTTTTCACTGAAAGAAGATTAGCCTTTGCAATGCTGACAGTGTGATCCAAACTCCAGGTGGTCATAACTATTACCTCACCAAGAAAGTATAAAGAGCAGTTGCAGAAATCAGAGCTGTGGAGCAGACAGCTCCAGTCTCTGAGTCTCTCTTACTGGAGGGTGGCAGCAGGTACCTTGGTGGTGCACTGGCGTACTGTGTTGATGAGCTCCTGGATGACCATGTCCACACACTTGATACACGGCTCCTTCAGCTTCACTATCTGCTTCTTCACAATGGCCTCGAATGCCATGTCAGGTGTGAACAGTCCCGTCCTGGACCGGGGGAAAGAGGAGGAGGGGAGGAAGGAAGGAGAGGGAAGCAGAGGAGTAGCAGAAAGGAGGGAAAGAGAAAGGCAGAGGTGACAGAGTGAGAGCGCTTCAGAGGTCTACGAGGCCGAGGGAGCGAGGGAGAGCGGAGCCTGAGAACGAGAGGGGGAGGGAGCGTAAGCGGGCGGCTCTGCGCTCGGTCACTCACCTGATGCCGTGGATGTTCTTGATGGCGTAGCTGATCTCCCGACGCAGCTCCTTCTCATCAAACTCCATCTGTGGACAGAGAGGAGCGGTAAGAGGGGCGCAGGAAGAGAGAAGCTTGACTCTGTACGGCCACTACTCCAGTGCCAACAAATGTCAACGGCCTGCATCTCAACCACGAGAGCCACATCCATCTCTCTACTGCTGCAGACCCCAGAACACATATTCAGCTTGTTTTACTACCCCATATTGTACTAGCCTGTGAATCAATGAAGGAGACAGCATGCCAAACCTGTGTGATTTCTTCCTAGTTTATGATGAATTATTTTGCTAAAGCTGTTGTGGAGAATACATTACAATTATAATTATATGCAGATCGTCCTGGCACACAACTCAGGAGGAACACAATTTTTATTTTGTTGCATAAACTATATGCAAGATGTGCGAAAAGGACGATGATACCGAATTAGGAATGCGCAAAGAAAACATTTCTGCCTGCGGTATTTTACAGAGGATTCTTCTGCTTGACTCACCAGGGCCTAAGGCCAGACTACAGTCATATGCGGGGTTGTGCAACATACTGTTGGCCCAAGTTTGCCATTGACGTACCTCCAGCTTGCCTCAGGCGGAGCTGACCTACAGCTGAGGCAGGTCAGTGGAAATGTAGTTATGGACAGACACAGTGGCCTGAGCAACAGCTTCATTACGCCAGAGGCCTTCCTGAGAGACTCACGGCCCATTAAATTTCACATTTTAGACACCTTCAAAGCATAACATGGAATGCTGTACGTAAAAACATCCTGGCGAGGGGCTTCTTCATCAGCAGCCTGAGTAGAGAGCTCAGATGAAGATGTTGTGGGCGAAGAGACACAAGGAAATAAAGGAAAATTGAAACCCGAGGGTACAGTATCTCTGACCCACCTTGACCAGCTCGAAGGGGAAGCGCTCGTGAAAGATGCGGTTGATCTTGGCTCCACCCGAGAGCTCCACCGTGTCCACCTGGTCACCAGAACCCTCGATCCTTTTCTCAAAGTCCACTGAGAACTGCTGCACCATCCTTCAGGAAGACACATGAGGTACAATCAGAGGGGATACCCCCCACCGGACATGCGCACAAATCATCAAACGCGTGTTGCTCCTGTGGGCACAGAGTGTCGGGCAGACAGACACGCGGACAAACACACTCACTGCAACAGGGCCTTGGTCTTGCGGGAGGGGTCATCCGGGCGGAAGTGGCGGTACTCCTCGGCCTCCTTTTCCAGGGACAGCAGCTGCGTCTGTAGCTTGCTTCGGAATGCAGGAAGGGTGTCCCGGATGTGGTTGGTAAGTTGCTGGGGAAGCACACAAGTGGCATTACAAAGGAGAAAGAGCTCTTCTGTAGTCCATATGACTCAGTCACCCTCTGATGCCCAGCTCTAGACAAATCATAGGCATATGTTCAAAAATGTGCTGAAAATATCTGCTGTGTGACAGTTCACCATCATGCACCTCTCTTCCCAAAAACCTGACTCTTATTCACCTCTTTTTTCCCTCCACTTTACAAAATAATATATTTCTCATATTATGGATATGGATACAGTTGTGCGCAACCTGTAACTCAGTAATCTGCCAATCCTTCCAACACTATCCTACAGCCCTGCCTACAGAGACTGCCTCTCCTTCCCTCTCTCCCCTGCAGAACCACAGCCTCACCTGATTGAGCACTTTCTGCAGGTGTGGCGTGCCCATGCTGTCTGCCATGTGTCTGTAGGAGGGGTGTGACAGGAAGAACTTCCTCTCGGCTCCCAGGGCAGCTTTGATATCTTTCTTTCCCTCTATATCCTTCTGACTGCGGTTCACCACACCAATGTACCCTGAGGAGAGAGCAGGCCAACAGGGCGTATGATTATAACAGCCCAATGAGCGCATTGAACATGACATAGTGGACTCCTGTAGGTTTATGCTTTCAATTCCATGTTTTAAGTTACTTGAATTTGAGTGATCTTTATGGGATTCATAAAAAATTTAAGTGATGAATTCTGGGTCCATAGTGCCCCATTTTATAGAACGTGTATTTTCCAGAATGAATCCTTTTCATATCAAGTAGGCTTCATGAAACCTTTTTTATTAGGTGAAATTTAGAGAATTTCATTATTCTTAAATACACAAATGTTAAGCAATAATCCCCCATACAGCTTTTAAGCTGCACAAAGCTAATTAAAAACTTATTCCAACAACTATATTATAAACCTTTAGAAATGTTCTCCCATGTTGCTGATTGACCAAGGCAGGGCTGCCCAGCCCTGTTCCTGGAGATCTACCATCCTGTAGGTTTTCACTCCAACCCTAACAAAGCACACCCCTCATTTAACAGCTAGAGATCTAGTTGAGCTGCTAATTAGTCAGGTGTGCCAAATTAGGGTTGAAATGAAAACCTACAGGAAGGTAGATCTCCAGGAACAGGGTTGGACAGCCCTGGAACAAGGCATATTTCTATATTTCCATATTTCTACTCCAAGTAAACCATCAGGTTCCAGTTGTGGCCCTCCTTTAGATAATTATGACTCTGGAATATGATTTGGTCACTGGTCACTTGCTTCAGGATATATGATTGTTCACTAGCCAGTTACTACCACATCAGCTATGTAAAAGCCACTTTCAGCCATGGAACAAGCAGATGGCCAATTCCGCGGTAACGGAATTACAATTCACAGACATTTTGGCCTTAATTTTACTTGCTATGGATAAGTCTTAAAGCCTAACGGATTATAAAAAGCTTTATAACTTCAGATGATACCCCTGCTATCATATCAAAATAAAAAATTGGAAACTTCCTGCATGTGGAAGGGTCCAAGACCGAAAGAGCGTTGGTAACGGAATTACGGCAAAGAATTGGGTGTTATTTTTTTATTTTTCCTTCCACTTGCAGGAAGTTTCCAATTCTTTATTTTGATATGATAGCAGGGGTATCAGCTGAAGTTATAAAGCTTTTTATAAGGCTTTACGACTTATCCACAGCAAGTAAAATGAAGGCCAAAATTGTAATTCCGTTACCGTGGAATTACCCAGATGTGGTAGTTATCTTGCAGTTGTTAGCTAGCTAGTTGCCATGATCAAATTGATCAATGTGTTAACTTCAGATAACTGGTAATACTTTGAATCAAATATGAATGAAAAAGGTTCAGTAACATGTCAGCCAATGGTGAACTCAGCACTGTTTCAAAGTAGATTCTATTCATATTGTTCTGTAGAAGTAAAGCCTGCTACAATCACTATTATGTATAGTATTACAATACTGCATGGATGCTATGGAAAAGAAACTCACAGACATGGAGACAAAAATGAGTAAATACAAAATTTATCATGTGAGGCTCAACCTTGATGTCATTCATTTGTTAATGAATCAAATTCCCTTGAATAAAGTTCATCTCATGCTGTGGCAAAAAACGAATGTGTATGATTTGAGCATGTCTCCACTGTCCACTCCAGTTTCCCTCATCACATACTGCCAATGCATATTCCCAATATGGAGAGTTTATGGGGTCTATGAAGCAGATCACAGACAAGTGAACTTCAGTGCAAACTTTGCTGACCTTTTTGGCAGTAGAGCCTACTTTCCTTAGGCCTTATTCAAGTAAAAAAGACAGCTATGTACATCAACTGGGTTTCAAGCAGCTATGTTGCCTGACCCCAAAATAATATAAGCCCCAAATCCATGTCAAATGCATTTAGACTGAGAGAAGCAGCACAAAGCCTCCTGCACCTGGCAGTGGTATATCCAGGACATCCGCTAGCCTGGAGCTGCTACCACCTGGAAGGTGTCCAACTCCTATGCAACACAACACCAGTGTACTGTACTGCAGGGCCCCCGGTCTCAACCGTAGCGGAGTTACGTAGTGCTACACATCTTCTGGTACTACCCTTTCAATGGTGCTACATCTAATACGGACGAGTAAGGAAATAATTACTTTGCCAAAAGTAGTGTAGACTACTGCAGCTGCACAAGCTAGCACAGTCCATGTGTTCCCTCTACGGCAGGGTGGCACGTATTACTGTAAAGTGGCATCCAGGGTGGCACATATTACTGTAAAGTGGCATCCAGGGTGGCACATATTACTGTAAAGTGGCATCCAGGGTGGCATGTATTACTGTAAAGTGGCATCCAGGGTGGCACGTATTACTGTAAAGTGGCATCCAGTGGCACGTCATACCTCTACGCAAGGGCAGCAGCTTGTTTTCCAGCACATCACGGGCATCTGTGCCCTCGTCCATCAGATCCAGCTTGGTGATCACCCCAATGGTGCGCTGGCCTGGGGGGGAGGAGCAAGGCACAATCGTTACAGCTGTGGACATAACGAGACTCCCACCATGACATCATCCTGAACCCCCCCACCCCCTTCCCCATCATCTCAATTACTCACTAAAGCACCTCAAACAGCAACCCACCAAACACCCAAATAATCATTCCTTCGCATAAGCATCGCCATTATGCACATTTTCCGAACGTAACCGGGCTCTGAAGTGCTACTTTAAAAAGATTAAAGACCCTTGAGAGCAGGAAATGGCAGAGCCGAGCCTATGCCAGCGCACTAACGAAATCACCGTGCGGCTTTTTTAAACCCCTGCTCAGTCTCAACTGCTGGTGCCTTTCACGTCCACGGCTATTCATGCACAAAGCGTGATGCTTTATGACAAGCACGTCGCTAAAAGACCTCAACACAGATCCCTCCCCTCCCCTCTTCTTCTGCATCACTCGAGTATCCCATTAAAGAACCTACGGCAACAATAAAGCTGAACATACTCCCCGTGTTAAACCAAAAAAACTACAGAATGGTTGTGTTCAGTCCTGTGTGACTCAGGAAATTCACCGCTCCCATAAAGCTAGTTCACTTCTCCCATGAACTACAAGACAGCATTCCTGCACTCTCACCCTGAGGGTCCACATCTTTGGCCAGTTTGAGGGCGTCGGAGTTGGCCAGGTCGGTGTTGGCGGGCGTGACGGCCAGTATCAGGCAGTTCTCCCTGCAGATGAACTGCATGATCATGTCTCTGATCTGGTACTCGATGTCCGCCGGCTGGTCTCCCACCGGCACCTTGGTGATGCCGGGCAGGTCGATGAGGGTCAGGTTGAGCACTGCGGCGAGACGGGCACACGTGTCAGGACCCGGGAGCGTGGCGCGCGGTGTGATGCGCGTGTGAGGGGACGGAGGGTGCCGTACCGTGCGGGGAGTAGACGCGCAGGTTGATGGGTACGGGCGAGATGCCTCTGTTGGCCCCCGTGACGCGGTCCGTCTCCGCCTCGATCTCCAGACGCACCTCCTCGAAGTCCGTGAACTTCTTCCCCTTACAGTGCAGGAACTCGGCATACTCTGGATTGAGAGAGGGAGGGAGGGAGGGAGGGGCAGCAGGGAGGGGCAGGAGGACCAAAAACAGAAGAGGGACGTCAGAGAACACATGCACAAAGCCAGGAAGAATTGGGAGAGGACAAAAGGCGAACGGTGGGAAAACTGTCAGAAATCTACTTACATCAAACCTAGGGAATAAGAAAAGAATATGAGAGTATCACAAGGTCATTTTCAACTTGCACAAAATGTGCTGGTGGTGAAACAGAGCTGCATTAAAGGAGAATGAAAATTTGATGTGTTTTAGGATATGTATGAAGGAGCTGAATGCATGACTGAGCATTTGATATGTATGAAGGACCTAAATGCATGATTGAGTATAACGAACCACGTTCTGGGAGCTCTGGTAACTAACTGTACGTGTGTGTGTGGGGGGGGGGGGGGGGGGGGGCAGGCTGTTTTTCAAGGTTATTTAATTTCTCCACTGGTGGCAAGATGAGATTTTGTCATCAGCTGAACGAGGAGAGCCAAGTTCTCGGCTTACAGTTATGAAAGCGCGGAATCCTGCTAGTAAGCGCTTGAGACAAATAATCAAACACACAAACCACTCTAATGTGAGCTGTCCCTTAAAGGGAACACGAAAAAGAAAAGTGAAGCAATGCCCAAATAATGTCCATGTATTGCCTGTGCTCCTGCCCCCTCACTCACTCTAGCGATGTGCTACTCTTACAGAACACACCAGAAGCACAAAGACCCGCCACTTCATTAGTGGCGCACAACCTCTGTCTCCCAGCTTCCTAATTGCCCACTGATCACAGCTGGGACCGCAGACCCCAGCTATTCTACCTGTGGTGAAACGAATAGTTTTGAATTCAGATTAATATATTCTAAGGAGCTCTACATGGAACCAGCTAATATTCTCACGACAAGAACATGACCCTGTTCTATACCTTGTGGCAGGAGGCGATTCCTGCAAATAAACGTAGCTTTCTTTCAGTGACACTGCCCCCTGGTGGAAACTTCTCCACGCGTGTGAATCCAGGAATTAGAATTCAAGTCATTTTCTTTACAGCTTCGCAGGCTGAAAAGTAAATGTGCTGCATGCTGTATGCTATGCAGCATGACTGTATTTGATCTGTAGTGTGATGGTGCATTTGGTGGGCTGCACGTGCGTACTCGCAGCACAGTTTAGATACGTATGTCTGTAGAGCAATACTTTTGCAGCAGTGGTATGAGATCTTCAGTACCGGCGAGTGCTCGGTGAAATGCATGTGGCAGGGATCACTGTAGTGACATGTGCAGCGGTACCTGTGTTAGCGCTGATGAGCTGCAGGACAAGAGGCCTTCGGGTGACGATCCCCGATCCTCGGGGCAGGAAGTCCCTGGGGAAGGAAAGGCGCAGTGAGATGGAGATCCCGATGAGACTGAGCTCATTGGCTGAGCTACGCGGACAACCTGGCCTCCCCCGCAGGTGCCCCGCCCACCCCCAGACCCTCCCTCCCCCTCCCGTGTTAGGGGCACACTAACAGCTGTGCGCTGGGTTCCCTGGCGGCGCTGTGCCCTTGGAGCGCCTACGCAGCCCACCCCCTCCCCCCAGGCTAGAGCACAACGCCAGGCCAGCTACAGCCCCAGCACAAACTCAGCCAAGTCAGGGCAGCTACAGCCCCAGCACAAACTCAGCCAAGTCAGGCCAGCTACAGCCCCAGCACAAACTCAGCCAAGTCAGGCCAGCTACAGCCCCAGCACAAACTCAGCCAAGTCAGGCCAGCACACATGGGTGGATCCTGCAACACTAGACCAGACCACGCCTAAACTGCACCGCAACTTTCCAACCGTCATCTCTCATTATTTACGGCTATTGCGCGTTCGAGCTATTTCTACAGAACGGTGTCTGAGTAACAACCATTTGAAATCCGTAACATAAACTTCTGCCGTTTGTCATGGTTGTGAAAAGATATTTAGATCAATAATGAAGATCAAGGGGTAAAACAATAATTATATATAATATCAATGTTTTTATAATGTGGCTGATATGGGCTGGTATTACATGAACATGAATAAAAACAGTATCCATAAAATCTAGTGGTTTTGTATGCCCTGTAGCACTCCAATATAGCTGCATCATTCAAAGTTTCCCAAAAATCCATCCAAGCTATCTTGAAAATGACTGTAAATAGCTGAGCGTAACAAACTACACAAATGTGTGCAGAAAATTCTGGCACTTTTCCTGCTGTCTTCCGTGGCTCCGTAGCTATGCGCTCACATGGCAACAACAAGCCCCGCCCCTCAAGTTCCATTGTATTCAAACTGCCACTCAGACAAAGGGCTCCTTATGGGGGAGTCAGTGAGCGTTGTGGGAGGTCAGGTCTCAAAGCTCTGAGCTGCTTGCTCTCACTGCCCAGACTGCCCAAAACCTGGGTAATACTAATGAGGATAAACCACAAGTAATTTACATTGCCTAGTGATCACAATACACTATTCAATGGGGTGGGCTAGCCTATTTACACATTTAATTGAATGACACAAGTCTTTCATTGACAGACATGCAAACATCTTGTTTGGCACTCCTCCTAAAGTTAAACTGGGAAATGCACGCTTGATCTTGTCCGTGATGCGACATGTTATATTATATTGCCCACAGTACTAACATGTCCTGTGAAAGACATCTAAAAATGAGACCCAGGTGTAAACATCTCTATAAATTGTGGTAATTGTGAACAAGTGGGTTATTTTTCCACTGTCTGATCCTGCAGCCATCAATTCACTCATTTCTGATGGCAGATAATAAAACCTTTAAGTACAGCATCTTCCACCCACACAGGATGGACGACAGGAGAAAGCATCCACTGAGCCTGCTTTGAGGAAAGTAACACACCAGCTTACATGCGTATCATTCGGCTTTCTTTTTTTCAATTATATTTTATTCCATCATAGATTTTAAATTAGTCACAGTCAATATAGCATAGTTTGTTTTTGTTTATAAACCGTTCCCTCACCTTTAAAGAATATCAATATTATCAATTAATATCGATATAATTAATATTGATGCTAATAATATATTATTAATTAACAAAAAATGTTCACTTTTAAAAACATTAGAGATAGCAAATCAGAGGCAACATACATTTTATATGTAGATTTTAGAATATCCTCAAGATTTGGATTTCCTACGAGCGAGCAGATGTACAGTACCAGTACCAGTACCAGTACCAGACAAGGTGCAATGGGTACTTTTTCCATTACATTTTATGCAATTTGAAGAAATGCAGAACATCCCGTGCATATCAAAAGCAGTTAGGTAAGATCTATAAATACACCTGTAATGTTTCTCCCTAATGTTTCTCCCTAATTCTGGCACTGGTAAGAGGAAAATGGATGTTACCGCATAGCATCTGCCACTCATCATCCTCACATACTATGCTAAGGGCATTTTCCCCATGCAACTTCAGTGAATTAAGCAAAGATTCTATTTCATTACATGATACTTTATATGCTTCTCTTTAACAGACACAGATGAGGTCTTAAGCTCCTCCAAATCTATAGTATGGGAATCATTTTCTCCCCTCTTTCAGAAATAAAAAAAAAACACTGAAAATTTGAAAGCATTTCTAACTCTGCTCTTGGGAGATTGTACTCTGCTTGTGAGTCTGTAAAGAACCTAAAAGTCTGTGTATCTACCTTGAAAGAGATACCTGAATTTCTTAAGCCCAAGTGAGTCCCATCAAAACAAATCCACCCAAGAAATTGCCTATGGTAAATCGAGCATATGCAATAGGTGAAAACAAAGAGAGTGTTGAAAACACTTTATATTTCCTACACTCTGTCCATGCCAGGAGCGTATTGTGAATCATTTGGATCATGGATCACAGATTTGCTCACATAAATCCATAAGATTGATTAAAAGACATAATGTTCTCCAATGGTAATGTTTCAATCAAATATGACTCAATTTGTACCTATTTTAGAATCTTGTCTGTACACGGCCCATGTTAGACAGTGAATCTGTGCTGACCAATAATAAGGTTAGAAATTGGCCAGACCAAGTCCACTAAATGTCTCAGGTTCCATCAGTACACAATATCTAATTGTAGGCTTTTTGTTACCACAGACAAACTTAGAAATGCTCTTATTCAGTGTCTTAAAGAAGGCTGGATTTGATTTGTCCTTCTACAGCATGAGAGAGGATGACTAAGGAATATGCATGCTCTATCAGCGTTTCTGCCCTCCGTTTTTGGGGTAGGGAGGAAAGCAGCGAAAGGCTAATTAAGGAATGTGTGCATGACTGAAGGAGGAAGCCCAGGGGAGGAGACCCAGTTTATGTGCAGAATGAGAGGAGGGGTAGACCCAGCAGGTAAGTGCTGCCCTAAATAGACCGCGACTCCAAAGGCGCTCTACATGATCCAAAGGCTGACCCAAATCATACAGACGACTGTGAACAGGGCTTTTCACCATAATGAGATCAACGTTTTCCGGTTTACCACTCATTTTTCAATCCTATTCTCAAAATGTATAAATAGGCTGTATGTTTTTCCCCCCGTACAGTGTGAGCAGTACACAGCTGATGATAGTGGCTTGCACTTTTTAGACGGGGATGGCGAACGCTAAAAATCCTCCCATGTAAAATACATAGAGAGCCAAGCCAGGGACGTGGTGTGACAGTCCGGTCCAGAGAGCAGGCTAACCAATCAACTGACCCATCCTGAAAGAACGACAAAAGTCCTGATTCCAGCAGGTCTGTTTGATGAGTGGGTGGACCTGAGTGACAGGCTGTAAAGTGACCAGGCCCCTGGGAAGCATCGCGTGCTGAGTGAGGCTTCATCTTCATCACTACTTCATAACACTACTACTGGACAGTCCACTTTCACCTTCCTTTCACAGTGAATTCTTACAATCATCAAAGTGCAGTTTCAGTAACTATAGGTTAACCACACACAGATCATAAAAATGTGAGTAAATAATTTACTGAAATATTTTGGTTTCATTTTCTTTATTCAAACACACCTTTGGAACTTCTAAGCTGATTGAACTTGCAATGCATTTAGAATTAAGATGCAGATGCGAATGAGAATATCGAGCCTACACCGTAAACATTCAGTACAAATCCATTTGGGGATATAGGTAGTGCCTGAAAGTTAGGGGCCACCCCAAAATCAACACTACGCAGAAACAGAAACAACTGGTGCTCAGTCAGGCAGTTCACTACACATGTAAACAGAGCTAGCTGGTCACCACCTACCAACTACCAGCTACTATATTTCACAAAGCTAGCTCTAGCTGGTAATGCTGGTTACCAGCTACCAGCACAAGCTATTTTTCCCAGCTAGGGACAGACTCCATATGAAGATCTACACCTATAAACAGTCTCCATATGAAGGTCTACACTTATAAACAGACTCCATATGAAGATCTACACCTATAAACAGTCTCCATATGAAGGTCTACACCTATAAACAGTCTCCATATGAAGGTCTACACCTATAAACAGTCTCCATATGAAGGTCTACACCTATGAACAGTCTCCATATGAAGAGCTACACTTATAAACAGTCTCCATATGAAGGTCTACACCTATGAACAGTCTCCATATGAAGATCTACACCTATAAACAGTCTCCATATGAAGATCTACACCTATAAACAGTCTCTATATGAAGATCTACACCGATAAACTGTCTCCATATGAAGATCTACACCTATAAACAGTCTCCATATGGTCTACACATATAAATAGTCTCCATATAAAGATCTACACCTATAAACTGTCTCCATATAAAGATCTACACCTATAAACAGTCTCTATATGAAGATCTACACCGATAAACTGTCTCCATATGAAGATCTACACCTATAAACTGTCTCCATATGAAGATCTACACCTATAAACAGACTCCATGTGAAGATCTACACCTATGAACTGTCTCCATATGAAGATCTACACCTATAAACATCTGGACCTGTTTGCACAAAGCGGATCCCTTACAAGCTGCTCACATTCACATGTGGGAAATTTGTGTTTTTCCTGCAACCAACTCTGGACATGTTCCTTTTTAATAGTGCACACAGAATTAACCACTATGTAGTACTACATAGATTGATAGCCTACACCATGCACAGTTGTTCAGAATATAAGGGGGACCTTGCAAAGTCTTTTCTTATGGTATTGTATACCAAGCTAACCTGATGATAAGCCCTGAACGACATAGCCGATGTACTGATATTTGACCAATGTCAAGTTAGGAGGAAAATATAAACATGGAATTGGAACACATATTTTTTTAAATCTCTCCACTCCTTGGCTGCATGATGAATGTAAGCCTGTGCTGTCAGTTGAACTGACTCACACTGTGACTGTCGTATAAAGTCCATTCCACTCTCTGCTATTACGATATCAGGACTGCAGGGATGATTGCAACTCATTGTGGCGGTTGCCTAGTGACAGAGGTAAATTATGTAGTTGTTGTTCCTTTCGCCATTCAGGCCACAGCAAAGTGAATTCAGGACGTGCTTTGCTGCAGTTCCTTCACCGTTAGCCAGTGACGATGTCACTGTTTGATCCAGAATCTCATCAATTCAGCTATTGAAAAATGCTAGTGAATCAGCACTCTCTCTGCCAAGGCCGGGAAGCCATTTCTGCACGACCGCTGCACCCACCAAATCGTCCTTTCCATCTGGAGAAACGGACCTGCTTGCCATCTTAAATCTCAAGGGCACAGTAATTGATGGCACAGTCAACAGCCAATGATTCTGAAGACAGATGGCCCAGAGAGGGCCCCTTATTGGTTTAAGCTTTTAGGCAAAATCTGTTGAATAATGAGCCTCGCTACTGTATATCCTCCACCTTAAAACTTGTGACTTGCACCACAGGTGACTTGGCACTTGGGTCAGTGCAGAAGAGCCTTTTTTGGGGAAGCCAGCTTCTGGGCTTACTGAGAAACAGCAGGCTGAGACTGGACATTTAGTAGCAGTCCAGCGTATGGCTACTATGAACCTGCCCAAAGGAGAAAAAATATATTCTTGCTGTTGATAAGCAGACTTGTAGCTCATCCCACATTCACAACATCAGGACTTCAGCACAGCCTCCAGTCAAGCAGTAAAATATATAAAAAGCAATAAAAAAATAATAAAACAATTACACAAATTTGCTTTCTCAAGTGAAATCATGCTCTCTGAACAGAGAGATAATATTCAGTTTTATTTTAATATTGGACCAAATGGTTATTAAAGGAAAGAAAAATACAGCTCTATTCTGTCATCAATAGCCATGAAGGCAGGTAAAAACAGACAAAGTAGCAGACAATTGAGTTTATAAATTTACTACCCTGAATATGTGAGTAACTGCAGGCCTCTTTGCACTAGTCTATGTCACGATTTACATAGAACTTGAACTTCAGAGAGCTCTTATGAAAAAACAAGGTTTGATTATTTGAATATGAGCTTGGAACCCATCCCCTATTTGAATATCAAATTAACAGAAATGCATATACCTACTTAAAATGATTCTCTGATGCATATAGCTGACTGTGTTGAAAAGCAATAAAAACAAAGATTCTCCCACCAAGCCTCTAATGTTTTTTAGAAACAGTAACCAAGACAGGTGGCAAGACAAAGTGCCCAGTGCTTTTTCTGTAGTGCTTGAAAAGGAATGATTAGTGTGGCCTGAATTCTAAAAGTGGGTCACAAAATTTGCACTCATTTTGCTCAGAATATATAAATTTTGCCTGTTTTCATCTCAAAGAACATTGCCTGGCCTTGCAAACCTCATCCTTGAAAATATTTTGAACCCGTTTTTCTTTTCAAACAACTCCACAAAAACACAAGTTACTTTATTCTGCAGAAAAAAACAACAAACATCAGACAAGTTTGTTAAGCGGAGTGTATTATCATTCAGAGAGAGGATCCTGCAGTGCTATCTACAATCCCATAATCTCCTTTTCAAGTCTGTAGATGTTGCAAACACCACGCTGCCATTGTTAAAATTCTGAGGCCAGAGACAAACCATCTGCAGGGACAATAACACGCCTCATGGTCCGACTGAGAAACACCACATAAGCAATATGTTTGTCTGAGAAATGGTGATTTGAAAACTGCAGCTTGTAAATGCTCTGAATTTTAACTGCTCTGCTAAAATACTTTATTTATGTTAGTACATCAGGCCTACTGTGGTTTTCAATGACATTCCTACCTGTTGACTTCTTCATGTTTTAGTTATTATGTTTGCGGAGCAGCTGGGTGGCACCTCAAGTTAAAGGGATAGTTTGGAATTTTGGACATAATGTCTCAATTACAACTTACCCATGATGTAGTTGATTGATGGAAACCA
The DNA here is from genome assembly GCA_029718625.1 of Synaphobranchus kaupii. Taxonomy (NCBI): domain Eukaryota; kingdom Metazoa; phylum Chordata; class Actinopteri; order Anguilliformes; family Synaphobranchidae; genus Synaphobranchus; species Synaphobranchus kaupii. The sequence goes on along the minus strand of CM056377.1, from coordinate 102,773,510 downwards.
TTTTCAGCTAATTCCATGCTGTCCCTTCTTTTGGACATACACACGTTGCTAATGCTAGCGCAACTATATGGTAACCGGTAGCATCCACTACCAAACGCACTTAAACACTACACAGTGCACCTAAAGCAAATAAAATACGACGACAGTCTATCAGGGTTATTTTGAGTGTTTATACCATCATTTTTTTAAGTCAAACTATCGTTGAATCCTGCAGAATTATCTGTGGAAGTACGGCGGCGGAGCGAACGTGGTCATTGCAACTTGTTGCTCTTCTTTGTTGTTGTAGTCGACCAGTGCCGGCACTACATTTGTAGGTAACGTAAAGTATCGCTCCGCCGCCGTATTTCCACAGAGAATATAGGTCAGCACAAAGTAAAGGATTCAACGATAGTTTTAACGTGTGTATGTTCAAAAGAAGGGACAGCATGGAATTAGCTGAAAATGGTTTCCATCAATCAACTACATCATGGGTAAGTCGTAATTGAGACATTATGTCCAAAATTCCGAACTATCCCTTTAAGGCAGCTTTCTTGTTCTTTACATTATAGGCATTTAGCAGACGCTCTTATCCAGAGCGACTTACACAACTTTTTTTTTAATCATGTTTTACATATTATCCATTTATACAGCTGGATATATACTGAAGCAATTCAGGTTAAGTACCTTGCTCAAGGGTACAACGGCAGTGTCCTATCTGGGAATCGAACCTGCAACCTTTCGGTTACAAGGCCAGTTCCTTAACCATTATACTACACTGCCGGCCCAGTGCGTTTGTTCTAGTGTACGGATGGTCCAGGATCAAAGCCTGACTGTGCTAGCGCCGACCGCGGCCGGTAGCCCTGCAGGGCAACGCATAATTGGCGCTTAGGGAGAGTTCAGTCTGCAGGGATTCGAGTCATCATTCGCAAGCGGCACCTGCAAGTCCTCCTGCTAACATGAAGCATCCTCCTCTGACTCATCTGTGTAAGCCCAACTCGCAAGCTGCCGTGTGTGGCATCACGTGCTTGGGAGGAGAGCTCCTGCTTATCTGTGCTCTCCCAAATCAATAGGGGTTGGAGTACGATTGGGCATTCCAAATTGGAAGAAATAGGGGGGGGGACAAAAAAAAAATGTTTACACCACTGGTGTCATGTTAAATGGTGGTGTCCCTGACAGCATGCTGATAGCATACTTTACAATAGTAAGTTTACAATAAGTAATGATACAAGGGGAATGATCAGCAGTAGAAATGCCTTTTGCACATTTTCTAAAATCTACTAGAGAATATTGATATATGAGCTGCAACAAAATTAAACCATTTCATAGTGAAAACTCCTGATCTAAAAAGAATGGAAATCATCACATCACTGGCACTCTGTGGATATATTCAATTATGTGAGTGTATGAACATACCTAAACCACAACTGTTCTGAGTTTGCCCTCTATAGGTAGGAGGAAGCATTTTATGGCAATTTTCCATCAATTTTAAAACCTTTGTGCCCTGCCTTTGTGCCCTCGTAGCAAAGCCAAAGCATAAAGGTACCTTCTATTTGCCCTATTTACAAGATGCACTATATCATAGCAACAAATAGGTTAATCTAAAGCAGTTATTCCATTGTACAGCTGTGCCTCCATGATTGTTTCAGTACTCTACCATTAACCTTTAACCCAACAGCTCATTAGTGCTGACACCTCAAACTGTCTCCACCAGATAAGACTTCTGGCCCTGGTTTCTCTCACAGGACCATTTCCATCACAGCCAGGAAGTACTTTGCAGTACTTTCTCCCTACAAACCAGTAGAACCCACACCTACAAACCACTCCAAAACATTACAGATTATATCACTGCCTTGGAGAAATATCGATTTGTGTTCTGCTTTCAAAACACAAGGTCTCTCCACATCACTCCACACACAACGAAATCCCCTGCAGTGTCAGTGTGGCCAAGAAAGACTAAACTGAATCATCTCGCCTACTATTGAGACTATGACTATCGGACGTGGACTAGGCAAGCAGCGGGAAAAGACATTACTGCTGACTGTGGCTCAATGAACAATTTATAAGAATATAGATGACGCGCTCAATCGATATTTGAAAACAAACAGCATCTAACGCTGGTTTTCAGCGGCGCATTAGCTAAAATACAGTAAATTAGGTATCTTAAACGCAACATACTTTAGTAAGTTAACGTATATCTTCATTTAACGCTACAGTTTCACTGCGTATGCAAGTTAACGTTTGGGAAACTGAAGAGAGACGGGATGCAAGCAAATGGCATAAAACCTAAATGCTTTTATTTTGAAGCGTTTTTCAGGCGCCGTGGTTTCAAAAGAGAAGCAAAAGCACCCAAACACCGCATGCTTCTCTTGCCAAAGCTGAATGAGGATTAGATAAACAATACACAGCATCAAAGACGAGCGCTGGAGGAAAGAATGGTTAGCTGCTCTTGCGTTTACGCTAGACCTACCAGTATCCAGCTAATGTAAACTATATAACCTTATTATGTTTTTATAATTATTAAAAAAGCATATTTGTAAGAACATTTTTCGCTGATCATTTGTATCTTGACACCAATCAGCACACTACATGCGCAATAAAAAAATGTCATTAGGTAACGTTAGGCTTATTGGGTCCTTCCTCAGGTCGCATACAGATAGTCATCCTCTTTCAAATGCATAAATTAGCTTGCTGTCTAGCTAGATGACGTTACTTGTTTTGTTATGTAGCACCTATTGTAACGTTACTAGCTAGCTCTACGTAGCAGACGTCGCTCCCATACCTGCCCACGAAGTTCTCCAAAACCGAACTCTTTCCTGCGCTTTGTCCACCAACAACGGCGATCTGTGGCAAATCAAGGTTGCAGTTCTGGCCGATGGTACTGAAAGCATCCTGAAGTCTATTCACCAGCGGGATCAAGTCCTCCATCCCCCGGTTACCCATAGTGACAGCCCAAGAGGGATGCAGGGGATGGGTGAAAGGGGTCCGGGAGAGCCAACTAACTAGCTAGAGAAGTTAGTTAAACAGAAATATTTCAAAGCAGGATTCCGAGGTCCAGTCCCCAAGCTGTGTTGTCTCCACCATCCACGCTTCGAGGATCGGTTCGACTGAGAAGAGACAATAAAGGAATACGGTATGCAGCGCTTGCCAGCTAACGTTAGCTAGCAGGCTAGCTATATTACTTCTGTTGCTGCTGTTATTAGCCAAGCAGCTAATCAGTTATAGCTAGTTAGCTACCGAGTTACAGAGCTAGCTAAGCAACAAGCTTTTTAGCTAAGAATTAATGTTTTTTCCATTGCGTTACCTGTTCTGAAATATCTGTAGTAACGTACTGCCACTGGCAAATTCGGTACCGGTGTGGTCCGGTTCTGGACACAGAACAACAACAGCCACTGGCCCAGACCCCGGCCCGGTACCAGTGCCTTTTATTATAGTGAGATATACTGTTCCGTCTGATTATGCGTGTAAAGTGGTAAAAAAAAATCACCCGCATAGGTTTCGACCATAGACTGTATAAAAATAGGTTTCGACACGGCTTAAACTGTGCTGTGGAAGAGTCCCGTTGATAGAGTGGGTCTAGTTCGACTCGGTTCAACGTCAGTCTACACCTCGATCCAGAACTCCTTTCTGACAGCTAGCTAACGGTCTTCTTTCAACGCATGCGCATTATTTGCACGACTATGCCACGCCTATTTAATAGATAGGCACGTGTGGGGCCAATGATAAGAACAGTGGGGCAAAAAACGTCACGACAACGCCCTCGTGGCAGAGGCACTATATATATCACACCCACTTACACACGAGTTGACCCGCCTACTGTTTACAGCGACTGCGGGCCGCGAGTTTGACTCATATAAATAACACGGTTGGACATTATTATGAGCCAACATAGAACCAATACGTCGAAGAGTGAGAATGTTGCCATGCTTTTAGAGGTCCGCAGCACCACCGTTCTAAAAACTTAAAATGAGCGTGGCAACAGTGTCGCAGTGAAGCGACTGCGGTAGTTCAGTAATGAGACTGATCTTCTTGTCTGTCCCTCCATTTCGAGGTATAGGCTACACGTGATGCATTAGCCTTTTAGTTATCTATGCCAGTGGTTCCCAACCCTGGTCCTGGAGTACCCCTGTGTATGCTGGTTTTCGTTCCAACCACAATTGCAATACCAGAATTTTAACAAGCTGTTATTTTTTCTTAATTAGGTGTTTTTATTGTATAGAGAGAACACTTTAAACTCTTTACTCTCTTAAGCCACGTTATGTTAGCAATAGCTATGCATGCCATGAAGAAGAAAAAACCCATGTTCATTATGCTCATTGTGTTATATTGCAAACAATTACAAAGAAGTAACAACTCAGGTGATTAGGCTCCTAATTAGGTAATTGAACGCAAGTTTAAGTTCCTTCATAATTTTTTCCTTAACACAATGCAGGTTTGGCTCGTTATCATTTGCTTTGTCTTTGAATTCTTCATTATTTACCAAACGGTTTAGTTTTATTGGCCATGTGTCCACAATTTCACCAATTATGAGCCTATTGATTCACCTCAGTCTTTAATTTGATCAGTTAAAACATTTTTTACCTCCTTTTAATTGTTTACAATACAACACAATGTGAATCTTGGACTTTTAGTCTTCATGGCATGCATAGCTATTACTAACATAATGTGGCTTAAGAACGTAAATAATCCCTCTAAACATTAAAAACACCTAATTAAGAAAAATTAACAGCTTGTTAAAATTCTGGTATTGCAATTGTGGTTGGAACGAAAACCAGCATACACAGGGGTACTCCAGGACCAGGGTTGGGAACCACTGATCTATGCCAAGAATTGATTTATATTACGTTACCACAGAGAGGAGCGAAAAGAAAAGTATATATAACGGTGGTACTTATGGATTGTGGGACAATGCAAATTCCCGAAAATGAATAACATTCTCACGCTGACCTGTAGAATGGGATACGACTGTTGGGGATTGATGTGGTAACTGAACTCTGTGAACAACTGTTTCAGGCGCATAATTCTAAACAGCAGTAGCATGAGAACCAGTTTCCCTAGCTTTAGGTTGCCTTCACAATTTGACGGATGTCAGATTGGGTTCATCTGTTGCCTGGACAAATTGGCCCTGCATGGACTGCACAATGTCGGCATGTTGCAAGCAATTGGCTGTGCTAGAGGCCTGATCCGTTTACTGGAGAACGCATTTCCTTCACCCATTTTCCATATGTTAATGTGTTACATTGAGAATGGAATATAGAAACTTATAATGTGTAATTACTATGGTTGTACAAATGTACTTCGTGTGTGTACTGTATATGTAGGACTTATTTATAAATTCTTACATGGAATGCAATACATGATATGTGTATTTTCTCAATTTATGGTCATTTTTATTGGCCCAGTTTTTCAATATTTCTCATGCAATCACAATAGTTATATGTAGAAATTATGTAATTCTGAGTACTTTATTTGTAAGTCAGAAAGTGCAGTTGCCATGTCTAAAGAATTATAAAAAGTTTCCATGTAAAAAAAATTTTTATCTTTAAGTTTTAACAAGAGCATGTCAGTAAATTCAGAAAATGACTGGAGAAAACCAGGGGCAGTGAAACTGCATTTGTTCAAGCAGTTGTGAAAAGGAGCATGTGTAGAGTTGCCACTTTTGTTTGCTAGTTGAGCTGTTCTGAGAAGCACATGTAGTTGTAAAATAATGAGCAATACAACTATTATAATGATAGTAATACAGGGGAAATGGGGAGAGGGGGAGCTCTCAAATATATTTGCAGACAATATAAATGAAGGCAATGGTCATGTCATCTAAAAGGATCAATTGATCTAGTATACTACTAACCTAGTAAATGAAGACGCATGTCATGGCCGTTCAGTTCTTGCGCCAAATTATTAGGACAATTCTGGTACAATTAACACCTATCTGCCATTCAACACTTTTTATCTGGAACATCCTGGGAATCATACATGTGCCCTTTACTAGCGAGTGGCCCAGCCTTGTCATGATACAAGACAACCATTGAGGAATAAAATCTGACATTGACACAACATAATTTATAAATCAATTGGAATCTAAAACATTTCTATGGAAACTTGCTTTGGATTGCTCTTGATTTTGGAATTGAAACAGATATTGAGTGACACTAAGAAAGCAAAGTTTCTCCAGAAGACATCTCTGTACTTGCCTCATCATGGCCTCACATCCCCTGTGAATATACTGTCACTTTATTAGCACAATCACTTTATTAGCACATCAGCCAAATCCATTGAAAAAATCACCACCAGACACATAAAAAAGGTTAAAACACTTTACGTCTTTTGATGCAACCAGATGTATACATCAGGATTTCTTATAGATACTTTTGCCTCAAAGTGAGCAACTGGTGAGACTGTGAAAGAGCTTTTTCCTGCTTTTTCCATCAAAAAATGTCCTTCAGTCAACTTGACCGTACTGTCCCAACTACCCTCTATAGCCACCTACAGTGGTGCTCGAAAGTTTACATACCCCTTCACTTTTTGCACACTTTATTGTGTTGTAGATTTAATTTTAAATGGATAAAATTGCCATTTTTGCCTATCAATCTACACTTAATAAGACAATTTGACATTGGATTTAAAATTAAATCTACAACACAAAGTGTGCAAAAAAGTGAAGGGGTTTGTAAACCTTCGAGCACCACTGTATAATTGAGCTTGAATGGATAGTTCACTTTCTGGAGGATTTATATATTATTTAAACTTTTGTGTATGTTTTTTATTTGCCCAGATAGTTTCTGTGTCAAATGGGGAATATTTTAGATATTTGCATAATTTTCAGATGACCTGCCAGTTTTACAATGGCTGGTATAGGGGCATTCATGATTTTATGGCTTAAAGCAAAGATTTGTAGTAAAAAACCTAAAGTAACTGCAAAACTTGTACTGTCATGGTATGTTTCCAGAAGATGTACATATGAACAAATTCTTTTTATAGCATATATTCACAATTATAAATATCAATTTTTATATCATGCTGGTACTTATTTCATTACGCACAGCAGTCTCAGGTTACATGTGCCATAGTAAATAGTTCCAACCTAAAAAAAAAAAAAGATTAAACATAATTTTTTGAAAAATAATCAGGAAATATATACAAATACAACCTCTGGAGGCATAACATCACTGTACAAGCTGCTTTGTAGTTACTTGATGTGTATTTTCTGGCTTTAAAAGCATGAACCCGTGAATGCCCCTATACCACCCACTGGAAAGCTGGCAGGTCATCCGAAACGTTTGCAAGTTCTTTTTGCAAAAAAGAGTTTTAAAAACTCCAGAAAGAACTATCCCTTTAAGCAATCTCCTGCTTCACAAGGTCACGTCTATCTCATTAACTCCAACTAACTCCCTGTTTGCCTCATGCAATTTTTAGGTGTTCCAGCAGAGCAGAGATGTCGATCTGTGGGTTGCAGGGTGTACTGTGTCCCTGCAGCGCCCTCTGCAGGCTCTCAGCTGCCTTGCTCAGGACTGGGGGGCTGAAGGCGGAGTGTTCTCCCTGCTCACTCTGTTCCCTCACACAGAGAAGCACCTCGTTGACTTCTCCCTCGATCCCTCGTGACAGCACACGAGGGAACACATCCCGGACACGCCCCACCACACTCTCCCTCAGAGCGGAGTTACGGCACACCAGGTTCAACATGAAGACACCTAGAGAGAGAGGGAAAAGAGCGAGAGAGAGGGGGAGAGGGTAGAGAAGGGAAGGACAAACCATGAGAGCAGTGACAGCCCAAACTGACAAGTCCAGGAGAGGAACTGTTCCTATGGTTTTTCATAAAGGCCCTGAAGGTATCTGTCAGCATGGTCTGTGCAAGAGGAAAGAAATCATGCATCATCAGCTGAAAGCACAATTTGCAGCATTTTGTTATTCTTACTGATATGTGCAAGCACAAGGTCCTGTCTGAATTATAAGACATTGAGGCATGCAATGTTTTCAGTTTGGTAAATCCAATGTCAAAATATTGAGGATCATACACAGTATGAATACAAATTTAATTTATTGTTCAGCAGCATGTAATACCAGTACTGACAGAATAGACCATAAGATTTAATGTACAAACCCCAATTCCAAAAAAGTTGGGACAGTATGTAAAATGCACATAAAAGCAGACAGGAGTGATTTGTAAATTCTGTTTTACATACAGATCCTTTCCAAAAAATTAGAATATCATGGAAAAGTTGTTTTTTTCCATAATTCCATTCAAAAAGTGAAACTTTCATAGATTATAGATTCATTACACACAAAGTGAAATATTTCTAGCCTTTATTTGTTTAATTTTTCATAATTTTGGCTTACAGCTCCAGAAAACCCCCAAAACAGTATTTCAAGAAATTAGAATAGTGTGTCGAAAATCAGCATTTACTTCAGTTATTTCAGAGAATGAATGTTTTAGACTGAGTGTCACACTATCATCTAATTTACTCAAAACACCTGCAAAGTTTATCTCAGTTTGGTTCAGTATGGGGAAGACTGCAGACTTGACAATTGGCCAGAAGACCATCATTGACACCCTCCAGAAGATGGGTAAGCCACAAAAGGTCATCGCTAAGGAGGCTGGCTGTTCACAGAGTGCAGTGTGTCCAAGCATATCAATAGAAAGTTTAGTGGAAGGGAAAAATGTGGCAGGAGAAGGTGCACAAGCAAAAGAGATGACCGTAGGCTTCAGCGGATTGTCAAGCAAAGACGATTCCAAAATTTGGCGGAGATGCAGAGGGAGTGGACTGAGGCTGGAGTCAGTGCTTCAAAAACCAGCACGTACAGACGTATCCGGGACATGGGCTACAACTGTCGGATTCCTCGAGTCAAGCCACTCCACTCATTCTCTGAAATAACTGAAGTAAATGCTGATTTTCGACACACTATTCTAATTTCTTGAAATACTGTTTTGGGGGTTTTCTGGAGCTGTAAGCCAAAATTATGAAAAATTAAACAAATAAAGGCTAGAAATATTTCACTTTGTGTGGAATGAATCTATAATCTATGAAAGTTTCACTTTTTGAATGGAATTATGGAAAAAAAAAACTTTTCCATGATATTCTACTTTTTTTGGAAAGGATCTGTACATTTAATTGAAAACAGTACAAAGAAAAGATATTTAATGTTTTACCTTATCAACTTTATTGATTTTTGTAAATACAGTTGAAGTCGGAAGTTTACATACACTTAGGTTAAAGTCATTAAAACTCATTTTTAACCACTCCACAGATTCCATGTTAGCAAACTATAGTGTTGGCAAGTCAGTTAGGACATCTACTTTGTGCATGACACAAGGAATTTTTCCAACAATTGTTTACAGACAGATTATTTCACTTTTAATTCACTATATCACAGTTGACTGTGCCTTTAAACAGCTTGGAAAATTCCAGAAAATGATGTCATGGCTTTAGAAACTTCTGATAGGCTAATTGACATTATTTGAGTCAATTGGAGGTGTACCTGTGGATGTATTTTAAGGCCTACCTTCAAACTCAGTGTCTCTTTGCTTGACATCATGGGAAAATCAAAAGAAATCAGCCAAGACCTCAGAAACAAAATTGTGGACCTCCACAAGTCTGGATCATCCTTGGGAGCAATTTCCAAACGCCTGAAGGTACCACGTTCGTCTGTACAAACTATAGTACGCAAGTATAAACACCATGGGACCACGCAGCCATCATACCGCTCAGGAAGGAGACACGTTCTGTCTCCTAGAGATGAACATGCTTTGGTACGAAAAGTGCAAATCAATCCCAGAACAACAACAAATAACCTTGTGAAGATGTGGAAGGAACAGATACAAAAGTATCTATATCCACAGTAAAATGAGTCCTATATTGACATAACCTGAAAGGCTGCTCAGCAAGGAAGAAGCCACTACTCCAAAACCGCCATAAAAAAGCCAGACTACAGTTTGCAACTGCACATGGGGACAAAGATCTTGCTTTTTGGAGAAATGTCCTCTGGTCTGATGAAACAAAAATTGAACTGTTTGGCCATAATGACCATCATTATGTTTGGAGGAAAAAGAGTGAGGCTTGCAAGCCGAAGAACACCATCCCAACCGTGAAGCATGGAGGTGGCAGCATCATGTTGTGGGGGTGCTTTGCTGCAGGAGGAACTGGTGCACTTCATAAAATAGATGGCATCATGAGGAAGGAAATTTATGTGGATATATTGAAGCAACATCTCATGACATCAGCCAGGAAGTTAAAGCTTGGTCACAAATGGCTCTTGCAAATGGACAATGACCCAAAGCATACTTCCAAAGTTGTGGCAAAATGGCTTAAGGACAACAAAGTCAAGGTATTGGAGTGGCCATCACAAAGTCCTGACTTCAATCCAATCGAAAAATTGTGGGCAGAACTGAAAAAGCGTGTGCGAGCAAGGAGGCCTACAAACCTGACTCAGTTACACCAGTTCTGTCAAAAGGAATGGGCCAAAGTTCCAGCAACTTATTGTGAGCAGCTTGTGGAAGGCTACCCGAAACGTCTGACCCAAGTTAAACAATTTAAAGGCAATGCTACCAAAAACAGAGTGTATGTCAACTTCTGACCCACTGGGAATGTGATGAAAGAAATAAAAGCTGAAATAAATCATTCTCTCTACTATTGTTCTGACATTTCACATTCTTAAAATAAAGTTGTGATCCTAACTGACCTAAAACAAGGAATGTTTACTAGGATTAAATGTCAGGAATTGTGGAAAACTGAGTTTAAATGGATTTGGCTAAGGTGTATGTAAACGTTCGACTTCAACTGTATACGCTAATTCCGAATTTGATGCCTGCACCACGTTCCAAAAAAGTTGGGACAGGGGAAAAAATAAAACAAAAAAAATAAAATAAAAACAAAAGACTCAAAAAACACCTGTTTGGAATGGTAAATAGGTGATGCTATCATGACAGGGTGGGTATAAAAGGATATCAAAAGACAGTTGATATCTTATTTTCAGGTACTCTTACAAGCAATACTATAAACTCTGCATTTGAATGGATCTCTATGGGAATTGGGGGGTGTGACTAGATTAAGCTGTAAATTACATGGGAATTGTACGGAACCCATGGTTGGCTAAATGACTGTAAGTCATCAAGGGTCTGAGGTATCAAACGAGCCTCAAACCATCACTCTGCTGCCAGATATGCAGTAGATATGGATGGATCACTTTAAGGATTGTTTCTCCTGACTAATTTTACTTTGAACTCTATGGAAAAATCAGTCAGGAGAAACAACCATTCACTATGGGTTCCATACTATTCCTGTGTAATTTACAGCTTAATCTAGTCCCACCTCCCAATTCCCATAGAGGTCCATTCAAATGCAAAGAGGTTATAGTATCGCTTGTCCGAATACCTTAAAATAAGATATAAAGAGTCGTTTGATATCCTTTCATACCCAGTCATGATAGCATCAACTGTGTACCTGTGGAATGTTACAAACAGGTGTTTTTTGATCTTCCCAGTCTTTTTTATTTTTTTTTTGCCCCTGTCCCAACTTTTTTGGAACGTGTTGCAGGCATCAACTTCGGAATTAGCGTATATTTACAAAAATCAATAAAGTTGATAAGGTAAAACATTGAATATCTTTTCTTTGTACTGTTTTCAATTAAATATATGGAAAGGAGAATATACAAATCACACGCTTTTAATGTGCATTTTACATACTGTCCCAACTTTTTTGGAATTGGGGTTTGTAAAAAAAATCTACATTTCTCTAACCACTAAAAAGCTTGTAAGTGCAGTGTAAAAAAGAACCCAAATTATTGTATTAGAAGTACTAAAGTACTGAAACAAAAACATAAGATTAGATTATTTCAGAGCTAGAAAAATTATCCATTGACTTTAAAATCGTATTTGCTGTGATATCAGGCCATTGTACTGAAAGACCAAGTACTGAAAGAATTCCGAAAGGATACAATAATCAACACAAAAAAACGAATTTATCATGCCAGAAACATCTGTACAACAGACTGCATGAATTCTACAAATCATCTTTATCACAGGTAAATGTGTGATGGGTGAGGAGGGCTTAATAATGTCAATGTCTTAGCTTCCTAAACAAGAATAACAAATAGATGGCCAATTAATGTTGAAGCCCCACATAATGAGTCTTATGCCAAAGAAATACAGAATAAACTACATTGTGGAATGGCAGCACACCCAATGAAACAGACCATAAAACACAAAGCTGATAATTACGATTGGTAGAGGGAGAGAACAAAAGACACCACATGGATAGATTAAGCAGGGGGGCAGCAGGGGGCACTATACCTCGGGGAGTGAGCAGATTGTGTACTTTCTGCAGGAAATGTGTTTCCACGAAGGCAGGAGGAGGGCAGCTCATACCCACGGTAGCATCCTTGCTATCCACATCAAACATAATGACATCGTATACATGACCACCTACAGGGAAAGAGATGGGCATGAGACAGAGCAGTCTAATATGACATATAAGCAGAGGACATGAAAGGCGCAAGGCATAGCAACTGATTAGAGTCAAAGTATAATCCCACATGGCAAAACTACAAACCAATTTCTATAGTTAAGGGGAGTTTCACAAAGAAATAAATGTCCAAATTTTAACTGATTGTTATTTCTTAACTGATTGTTATATGTTACCTTGCTTAACCTGCACAATCAAGTCAATCAAGTTACATTTGTGATATTTCTATCCATTCGTGTATTAGGCGCATGAATAGGAACACACAATTTCTCAAAGAGCCTTGTTAATCTTTGCGGTGTTAAACAGGCTTTATGGTGATTAAATTTTTTATTTAAAGAAATCAGTGAATCATCTACTTTTTTTTTTTTTCTCCCACTTGCGACTTGAAAAGTGTATTTCTAATGTCCACTGACCTTGACTTTCAAGCTTGTTGATATGCTCGAGTCCATCACCCAAAGTCACCTTTAATCTGTCATCTGTATGGAACCCAAACCAGTTCTGGGCCACCTCTAAAATGGTTGGGTCCAGTTCAACCACCTCAACGGATGCTGCAGGGACAAAGTTCCGCACAAATTGCGGCAGTCCTCCTCCGCCCAGGCCCACCAGCAGTACAGATACAGGGACACCTGCGGGACAGGAAGACTGTCGGACTCATCCGGACACACAGAGACACGAGGAGCAGACAGACAGGACCAGGATAACAGGCTGACAATAGTGACACTGAACTATCCCCACATACAGACCTACACTCACCTTTGTTCTCTGCAGTTCCAATCCCAAGCAGGGACAGCCCAGCCACCATGACTTCATGGTGAGCACAGCACAGGAAGCCCCAGTCCACATTTGGCGAGGGGACACCAGGGACTGGAGGAAGGACTGGCTTTGACTTCTTTTTTTTGCTCTTCTTACGAGCTGAAGCCACTGGTGAGGGGAGATGACCTTTAACATCGATTCAGACTCTGTACCACAATTCACATTAAGAACCACTTAACCGCTTAATAACTGAAATATCCTCTGTGAAGACCATTCATTTGTGATGCAACTGATATTTGAATACTGATATTTTTGAGTGATCCCAACACCATCAATCACAAAGCTCATTTTAATCTAATGGTAGCTTGATCAATGCACCCTTGAACAGAACAAAGTGAGAATTCCCAACTCACAGAATGTAAAGACATTTTTTACACGTGAACCTGACCATAACCATTTGGCAAGATGCTCATGCAAGTGACTGACAATGATGGCCTTCCTGGTCTTTTAGCAAGGCTCATGCCTGCTTATAGCAGGCTCGGCTCTCACCGGTTCCCTGTGTACTGAGACGACTCTCAGACTGCACCAGCCCAGCATTGTCCAGGAACACCAGCCTGCGGTACAGCTGACCATCCTCCCCACGCACATCCTCCACAGAGTACTCTCCACTGAGCGCGCTCAAGCCCCTGCTGACCACCGCCCTCCAGCCCAGCTCCCCACCCACCGACAAGAAGGGCACCTGAACAGACAGAGACCACAAGAAAGCAGGAGAAAGGGATGAGAGAAAGAATGACAGTATCCCTCCACAAATATTGTACCACACATTTTGTTGTTGTTATTAGTTTTGATTTATTTTCCTGACAGGTGCCTTAATCTATAGTTATGTATACCATATGCAAAATGCTAATTCTGCAACACAAATCTCTAAGCAGTCCTGATACACAGTGAAATTAACCACCTACTTAATGAGAACAAGTCATGATTAACTATTCCAGAGCAAAACTACTATTCACTTGTACGTATAGACAGTTTTCCCTCCCCTCTACCTGCTGATTGGCTGGCATTCCAGGTGGGGCAAGATCCATCACCATTGGGGAGAGTTCTGATTGGACAGCTGGCATGTCCTGGTACTCTTGATCCCGGTGCATACCCACAATAACTAGCCGTCTGAAGCCAGCGCTGGAAGCCAGTTGGCCACGCCCCTCAGCAGAGCCATACTGCCAATCAATCTCCCGTCCCTGAGGAACTGTGGATTTATTTCACAAATGTTTGTTTTGGGCCTCCCCCTCATCCAGGTAAAAACTTTGCAAAGCTGGACATAAATTAAGAGAGGCTACATTTGAATTTGCAAAAGTGTGATCAGGTTGAAAGATTTGCAATGAAATGCCAATGCTATATGTGCAAGTATGCATGCGTTTGAGTTGAACAAGTTTACAAACTTTAATTTTCAGCACTCACCAATGAAGATGGCAAAATGGTTGTTACGGGGCAGCTTGGCAGCGGGCGGGCTGTCCTGCACAGTGAGTGTGTAGCGGGGAAGGCCTGTGGTGGCATGGCACAGGGTGAGAGAGCAGCTTTGGGTGGCATCAGTGCCAGCGCGGAGCCTCTGGCGCAGAAGGGCATAAGTCTGACACTCTTTCACTGCTGAAAGCAGCTCGAGCACAGTGGCTACCCTCCTGGGAGGGCCATCCTCGCCCTGACACATCTCCAGTACAGGGAACGGGGGTGGCTGACGGAACTTGGTGCAGACTAAGACAAACACAGGTAGAGAGAAAGAGGAAGAATCGCCCCTTTCCTCTCCTTCCTGGCTTCCTAGGCAATGCAGTCGGACTGCCCAGCCCTCCTTGAAGAAATGCTCCACTGCCATCTTCACCACGTGTTCCTGGGCCAGAGACACGCATACGTAGCGGCCGCCCACAGCAAGCACCCTCGCAACCTCTCCCAGCATCCTCCTCGCCAATGCCCCCTCTTCCTGGGCAGCCATGGCATCCAGCGTGCCCTTGTCCAGTGCAACCTGGAAACTGCCCCCCTCAAAGGAGGTCTGCGTGGCATCAGCCTGCAAAAAGGCCAAGCCGGGCCTGCGCTCAGCATTGCGCTGGTTCATGTGGGTCACCACTGTCTCGCTGATGTCGATGTTGGTGAGCTGTCGGTAGCCCACATCATACAGCTGTTCGCTCAGCTCAGAGTTTCCACAACCCACCACCAGCACCTGGGAGAAGAAGTCAATGTGAGGGTTGGAAATGCATCAGATAATACTGCTTAATTTCAGTAACAGAACTGATTACACAATTAGAAGAATTACAATATTGGATAGATTTACTGCACATAATGCCTTTAAATATCAAAGCACATTACTGAGAAGATGGGGAGACTCATCTGAACTACCAATGTGCATCATCCAGCTACTGTTTTGCTCCAGAATGCTAACCATTTAACAGGTGTGAATTCAATACGCTAAATAGTTATGCCAAGAATTCTAAAACACAATTTTGAATTTAATACCCAGATGCAAAAAAACTCCCAATATGGCAGAGAGTTAATTGGTCTTTAATGTGTGGAGCCAATGTATATAGCAATATAAATAATATATGAGCTACCCAACCACTATATTACTACAATCCAATTTAAAAATACATCTATAAACCTAGGCCGCAAATAATAAATCAGTAATGTGCATGAAAATGTTGATCGGCTACTCAATATTTAACGCCGCAGCTACACTTGTATCGTCGTTTGACAATCCGAAGCAGGTGCTACAAACCATTACAAATACCATGTCTGCATTTACATGCCCACAAAACTAAAGAGTACTGCAACTCTGACTGAACTATTGAACTGCCCAATCATGATAAAAAAATGCTCAGTCTCAACATTCCAAATGATGTACCTGTTGATTGCAAATCAGCTGAGCTCATATGCAAAAGGTCTAAAAATCCTATAAAAATCACATATGCCATTTACAAAACTTATAAAATAAATATGTGGCAGAGAACTAGCATATACATTTCATACTAAAGTTAAATAGTTCCCTAACATACATGGTACTCCCTGTAAGAAAACATCGAGAGATTGTATACGAATTGTATACAAATATATAATATAGCCTAATACTAATCAACATATATTATTTTTTATAAAACTTTGCAAGTAGCCTACGATCATACATGATTTTTTTTTTTGCATATGGCAGATAAAGAGGGAGATGTTTGTCCAGTCAATTAACCTGGTGAATAATTAGGTGGAGATATTAATAGAATTTAACTAATTTTCCATGACCCACCTTTAAGAATTGCCACTGGGAATGCAGACATGGTTAGGACATTTCGTCGAGTGCCAAAAGGTCCTGACCCCGACAATTGGCAAAACATGAGCCTACCCATCCTTCCTCCACCAACAACCCCCTGCCCCCTTTACTGTTGCCTGGTCGCTCAGATCATTACCTGGTCACGAGGTTTGATATACTTGTGCAGCACACCACAAAGTTGATTATAGTCGCCATACCACTCGAAAGCCTTGTCCCCACGGCGGCGGAAAAAGCGCTCCCAGTACTCTGCTGAGCTAAACTCTTCAGCAGTGCGTGGCAGCAGGTCCATTTTAAGCTGGGACGATCCAATATCCCGGAGATAATATTGCCTTGGAATATATTATCTTCGTCTTTGATTATAATAACGCATCACCCACAGAAATATAAAGATCGCATTTTCATTCGCTCGTTAACTGTATTGTTGTTCTATTAGCAATATTGTAACTTCGCAAACTAGCTAACAGTTGACGGATTGTTAGTTAGCCAAATAGTAGGCCTATACGACAACACTCGTTGCCTGGAATATACTATTTTATATTCTTGCCACTGTATATTTAAATGTTATTATGAATGCGCCTGTGGCGAGGCGCTAAATGAAAAGAAACCATGCAACATTCTTCTGAAGTTCTGCTTCCACATGTCTTAATTTTGACTGTTCCACCCGGACAACATTTGCAGCAGCGCAGAAACACCGGTGTTTCAATTGGCTACTGTAGGTTTTTGGATAAAGCTATTGGTCGTTGTAATGTAACTGAACCGGAAGCTACAGAGAGGAGGACGCCGGGTGCGGAGGGGAAAACTGGGGAAAGCATGGCGCTGTCAGCTGGAAGATCAGTGGTATTCGTGACTGGAAACGCGAAGAAATTAGAGGAGGTGAGAGAAGACGTCCTTTGTCATTATGATATCTATTATTTGCTGTTCCATTTTAATCTTAAAGTAGCTATGTAGGCAAATAGATGCTATGGAATTTCTAGATCCGATTGTGTCTGTGACGAGTGGATAATGTAGTACTGTTTATGTTTTTGTCTTACTCTTAGCCTCTGTAGTAAATTACTGCATTAGCATACCTTTATGCTTTTCCAGGTTATTCAGATACTGGGAGACAAGTTCCCTTACAAGCTGGTATCCAAAAAGATTGATTGTGAGTAGCTTCTGACTGGTGAATGGCGATTCAGGCCTATTTTAATAGGAAAGTTGTGTAAGCTATAATGTAGTTTAATTTCAGATTCTGTCACGTTTCAGTACCAGAATACCAAGGAGAACCAGATGAAATATCTATACAGAAATGCAGAGAAGCAGTCAGGCAGGTATGTCCTTCTTTCAACATGCAGATGTAATGAGAAAATTAAAATGACATATTGCAAAGCAAATGCATTGTTGCGCTATTGCATAGCTATTCCTCCTTTCTCCTTCTGTTTTGTGTGTATCTGCCAGTGAGCTTTATTAGCTGAAGTTGCACTATGCACTTAGTTTGCACTTAGTTTGCACTTAATATATTTGTAATGTTTTGTTGATGTTGTTTCAATGTCTTTCGCTGTCTATCGTCTTTAAATATGCATTATTGGCTGGAAGAAGCTTTCGGAAGCAATTTTCTTTGTATGAATTTTTATATCTGTAAATGGCGATAAGAACCTGAACTGAATCCTAATAGATAATGATATTAAAATGCATAAAATACTGTTATATGCACCAGTTCATGTTAGAACAGGCACACTTTGATAACATATTTGAAATATGTCCCCAGCGTTTTAAAACCAGCCTTTTTTGATGACATTCACCCACTAAAAATACAGCGATCTCTAATCTGTGATGTCTGATTTGTACCAGTTACAAGCTCTATAAAAACAGTAAGTCATTTTGTCCAACGGTCATCAGTTACCTTGTGACATTGTTATACAAAAGTGGTAGATGGGTTCATCAGCAGATATCTGCTTTTTACAGAAATGCACTCTGTCCATCACTGTAGTCCTATACCTCATTCTTCATGTTGCTAAGTACCTTCTGCACCTTTCATTGTGTTAGCAGCAGGTATAATGTACAAAATCATTTTGCATAATTCATGTTGAAATTGAATTACTTAAATATAAATGAAATTGACAATATTTTGCCCAACAAAAGACAAGTAGAATGAAAAATGTAATTAAAATTAAAACAGATTTTTTTTTTTTGGGGCCAAAGGATATGGAAGAAGAATCGTTTTCAAAAATGAAGTTACTATAACATATTAAAACAAACTGTGATTGCCTGTGTACATTTAGATTTTATGATTTTTGTAATTTTTTTGTTTGTTTGTTTGTGTGGTTTCACATCAAATAAACCATATATGCAAAACCACATATAATGTACTTTTACTTTTGCATTTTGCAGAGAAATGGTATTTGGAGAGTATAGTACAGTCTGATCTGCCCACTCAGGTGACATCCACTTTGTTCTACTCCCCCACAGGTGGATGGGCCAGTTATTGTGGAGGACACCTGCCTCTGTTTCAGAGCTCTCGGTGGGCTGCCAGGGCCATACATGTAAGTATCCGCATATACAGTGAGCACCATAATTCATTGAACAGTGACCCATTTTTTGTTATTTTGGTTCTGTACTCTAGCACTTTCAGTTTGAAAGGATACATTGACAATGAGGTTGAAGAGCAAACTGCCAGCTTTAATTTGACGGTATTTTCATCCATATCGGATGAACCGTTTAGAAATTATAGAACCTTTAGTACATAGCCCCCCCCCCCCCCCCACCCACATTTTTAGGCATCAAAAAATATTGGACAGTTCAACATAATGTAGAATAAAGTAATCACTTTTAATATATGGTCACATATCCTTTGCATACCATGACTTCCTGATTTCTGTGACCTGACTTATTTGTCCATAGAGTTCAATAGGAAAATTTGTCAGGAGAAACAACCCTTAAAGTGATCCATCCTTATATACTGCATATCTGGCAGCAGAGTGATGGTTTGAGGCTTGTTTGATACCTCAGACCCTTGATGACTTACAGCCATTTCGGCAACCATGTATTCCATACTGTTCCAGCATAATTTACAGCTAAATCTAGTCCCACCCCCCATTTCCCATAGAGATCCATTCATATGCAGATAAGTTATAGTATCGCTTGTAAGAGTACCAGAAAATAAGATATCAAGAGTCTTTTGATATTGTTGGGTCACAGCCATCAGGAAGTCATGGCATGCAAAGGATATGCGACCAAATATTAAAAATGATTACTTTATTCTACATTATGTTAAACTGTCCAATATTTTTTGATGCCCGAAAATGGGGGGGCTATGTACAAAAGGTTCTCAAATTAAAGCTGACGGTCTGCATTTCAACCTCATTGTCATTGTATCCTTTCAAACCAGAGTACAGAACCAAAATAACAAAAAATGGGTCACTGTCCAATTAATTATGGTGCTCACTGTAGATGCTTCTTGATGGTGAATCAGTGGATTGTGGTATTTCGGCATATGATGATTGTTGTATAAATAACAGATGACCGCAATTGCTATCCCCTTTGTGTGTAAATTGTAAATAACAGTAATAAATTTATAATTATTATTATAATATTAATTTTTGTCTTCTAGAAAGTGGTTCTTAGATAAGCTTAAGCCAGAAGGTAAGAGTATGCACTAATATTTTTTTGGTCCCTGCTGGTTAGCTATCAAATGTGAATCGTTTGTCTCAGTCTGTTTGTCTGCCTCTTCAGGACTGTACAAATTGCTAGCAGGGTTTGAAGACAAGTCAGCATGGGCCTTGTGTACCTTTGCTTTCTGTGCTGGGAAGGAGGAGCCAGTGCAGCTATTTAGGGGGAAAACCGAGGTCAGCACCTGTGCTACATGCACACAGAAACGGAGAAAAACACTGACACTGGGAGTAATACACTGACACTGGGAGTAATACACTGACACTGGGAGTAATACACTGACACTGGGAGTAATACACTGACACTGGGAGTAATACACTGACACTGGGAGAAACACACCGATAATGATAGTAACACACTGATACTGAGAGAAACGCACTGATAATGACAGTAACGCACTGATACTAATAGAAACGCACTGATAATGACAGTAACACACTGATACTGAGAGAACACTGATACTGTGAGAAACGCACTGTGGAGAGATGTATAACACAGTGAATCAGTGTAGTACACAATGAATATTGTACCTCAGAATATGGTATTGAAAAAATTGAAATTTGCTAAACTATTAATAAATTATGATTTTATCTATTGACTGTTTATCTCTGACTTTAATGTTAAGGGACACATTGTTGAGCCCAGGGGACCACGAGACTTTGGTTGGGACCCCTGTTTCCAGCCAGAGGGTTATGACAAAACGTGAGTTCTTCCCAACAATTTAGTCTGATGTTTACACAATTGTATTTTTTGTAAATGCCACTAGAGGGCAGTTTAAAGCAAAAGAAAGCAATTTGCAGTGCATCAAGCTGACACGACATACAGCTGAAACTAGAAGATGGCACTGAGTAGAGCACATACCTCTGCCAGCACTATGCAATTGTCAAGATGTGCCAGTTCCACATGTTGGATGTGGAGATGCGCGCATCTTCATGCCTGCATGTCAAATTGGGCATGCGATATGTCTGTTCAAATTCTAGCCACTCTTAAAGGGTAAGTTCGCTATTTTGGACCTTGGACCCTATTTGCGGTCCGTCTTCCATGAACCTGACCCATGAAGTCCATTTTTTCGCTGATCGGTCCAGTATTGAGTTCGGTACAGATTTCCTGTAGGCTCTCACTGGGCTACAATGGAAGTGAACGGGGCAATCAGAAATGTTCGATAAATGTGCTTTCATGTACAATAAATGAGACGGGAAGCTCAGGGTGTATTGTTACCGGTCTCAGTATGCTCTCCTGTGAAATGTATCTCAATCCGAACATTTTTACGTGCTTGGCATGGCTTGGAAGTAAGCATTTCTCTGTTGCTTGTTTGCGCTGCACTCGCGGAGTAGCCTAGGCCTACTATGTGTCGGGGGTAGGGGAGCGGGAAGGTGTGCCGGCCGTTTACGAAACTATCTAGCTGAGCAGTCTGCGTTTGTTTACCTGCAGCAACGTAGGCTACAATTTCCACAAAAAACTTGGATGATGGATGACTATAATGATTACGAAGACGAAGAATTCGATTTTGACTTTGACGTTACTGGCTACAGATTTGAGCCAGAATACACGGACACGGAACTACAAGAGATGGATGATAAGAGAGCAAGAGAAGAGAGAGAGGCTGAAGTTGCGCAGGTAATGTTATCCGAAGTCGCTGCCGAGGCTAGACCAAGAATTTCGGGGGACTTTTGGTGTTCTTGCAAGAGGTGCAAGCAGATGCCCAGAGAGGAGGAAAGTTTGTGTTGTAGGGAGTGGGATCTGTTGCTACCGAATGCCATTGAAAACCTGGATGTATCCGTGGATGACACTGGATCATCTCCATTGATTACCATTACACTATGACTGCCAACAGATATGTGATAGATGAGAACTTTGGACAGGACACCATGCGTCAAGCATTTGTAAATAAAACATTATAGAATTGTAAAAAGTTATAGTTGATGAACGTTTCCGACAGTTTTGTTACAAGAAAACAACTTATGTCAAGCTGGGATTTTGTTAGTTGGTATTGAGTGCTGGGTCAGAGGACGCGCTCAAAAAAAATAAAAATGTTAGTAACGTTATAGCTAAATATAACTTACCTCCGCTCCGGTGCTTGATAGTGCTGCAGGTCCGACACGAGGAACAGCTGTGTTCTTTAGAAACCAGTGTTTTGCTTCTGATTTGCGGTTACAGAAATCAGTAGCGTAGAAATGCGCTCCACAAACTCAAACGGAGTTGATTGACTGGAGTGTTTATGTCGATCCGTAAGACAACCAGCCAAAGTCTCAATCTTTCTGGGTCAGAGAACGGGAGCCTGTGAAAACTGGTATTTGAGCGTCCAGACATTTTATTCCCACAACCGGAGACTGCACATTCGCGCACCATTGCTGTGATGAATTATTACAAATGATGATTACAAAAACTGCGTTACAAATATTTCTGCTGTAGGCTACTAGCTAGTAAACTCCAACGGGAGGTCAGGATTTGTGATCAACTGCTTTTCAAGCGGCCCCCCCCCCCCCTCTCTACAACGTAGCTAGACTGCGGAAGTTTACAGTGCGAGGTAGTGCGGTCGGAGAAATAGTTCTGTTTCAAATGGAACTGTTGTTTCAACGTTCGGTTTGCGTTTGCGATAGCCTACATTTCACAGGAGAGCATACTGAGACCGTAAGAATACACACTGAGCTATAAAAGCACATTTATCGTTGTTTTTCCATAACATTTCTGATTGCCCCGTTCACTTCCATTGTAGCCCAGTGAGAGCCTACAGGAAATCTGTACCGAACTCAATACTGGACCGATCAGCGAAAAAATGGACTTCATGGGTCAGGTTCATGGAAGACGGACCGCAAATAGGGTCCAAGGTCCAAAATAGCGAACTTACCCTTGAAGTATTTTATTCTGTTATTGTAACACTAGGTGGCCAATCAGCACTATATTGGCTCAGTGGCTGGAAATGAGTGCCCCAGCACCCCCCTACTGATAGATGTTACGTGAATCCGTTCAGAAGTTACATGCCTTTTTGTGAGAAGTCACTCCCACTGCCACTCACACACTTAGTGGATGACCCAGACCAGGCCTGGACTTCACCATATAAGGGTCCCACCTTTTCCCTACTGCGCAGTCTCTGATTCTAATTTGTACAAATTGGCGGCACAAAAACTGGACTTCCACGACTTCAAAGCGCCTTTCGGAAGCCAATGGAAAGTCAATGGGTGATGTCATAGTCACTTTGTCCATGTATTTTTTATAGTCTATGGTGCCGGCTGGTTGGAAGTCTCCATGGGACATTGTGTATTTGGTCATAGCGTCACCCAAGGAGGGTGGTTTCAGTCAGCAGGGTTTTTCTGTGCATGTACAGTGTGTAATGTATTTTGACTGAGTGCAGCCTTCCTTTAGCTGTGCTTTTTCCATTTATAGAAAAATACTGTCTCTTGCTGAACTGTTGTTTTCAACTTCACCCAGTGCAGCAACATGACTTGGCTTGATCATTTTAAATCACTGTGTTCTCTGCTTTCTCTCCCTCCCTTTTAACATAACCTATCTGCTGTTTTCTACACTCTTCCCCTTCTGCCTCTATTTGAGCAGCTATGCTGAGCTTCCCAAGGAGGTGAAGAACACCATCTCTCACCGCTATCGAGCTCTTGCAGCCATGTCTGAGCACTTATCTCAGCCAAACAACACACCGGAGAGCAAGAAAACCAAACACGGTGACTAATCGCACTGGTCTTGACCTCAGTAAGCAGAGTCGGCCAGACAGACAGACTCACAGCATTGCCAGGGCTCTCAGTCAGTCAGGTGCGCGTGTTACTCTGAAACTCCTCCTTCTGGATGCCAAGCTTCATATGACAGGTTTCCCAAGATTATCCACGGCAACTCGATGCTCCATCCACCATGTTCATGTTTTCTGCATGAGTCGTTTCTGCAATTGAATCAAGAGGGTAAAATTTGTACAATTAGGTCTTGTATTAAAGAGCTGATTTTCCTTTCTATTAACAAATGAATGAGTATCTCCAGTTCCTCTCAAGCTTGGACACAACGCTTTGTGCTAAGAAGGCATTTTCATTTATTACATTAAAAATACATGCCTATATTCATGACTATATCTAGGCCTACAGGTTTGCTTCCTAATCTGATTATACTTTTATAGGTTGCCTATGGTTCACTTTCTTCACCTGTACATAACCTGTAAATCACCTCATCTGATTGGTCACCAAGAATACTGCTGTTGTGTCAAGTGTGGCAGAGAGCATTGATACTACCTGCTTGTACCTCTGATTATAAATGGAATGCTGTTTATTCTGTCCATGGTCTTTATCACTTATGCTACTTTCGCACACTTTCTCTTGTTGATTTCACGTCTGCAGAAGATATTGTGATCTAAGCATAAGCATAGCTTATATGCTTATGCAAATATTTAAATGTATTAATTATCATGACGGTGCACGTAAGATAAAGAATTGTAAAAGAGTTAGAATACGTGTGCATACTAGTCTTGACTCAGTATATCTGCCTCTGCACAGCCAGCTACAGCTACCTATACAGTAGTACAGTTTACTTGCCCAGAAGCTTCTGGAAGTCACATTACCTCAGAATGACTGGCCAAAGCAGGGTGGAACAGGGACACAGTGCCATCAATCAATGTGGATAAGTTCAACTACTTTCAAAATATTTCAATATGTATTTCATTCTGATTTACGGGGACACTGGTGTAGCAGTGGGGGGTGCGGAACTTCATCCAGAAGAGAATCCCCCAAAAAGAATACAGTAATGGAGAACACAGAAGTCACCCAACTGTAAACATACTTAAAATGTTCAGTTCCCGAATGTTTCTTTGCTTGTCACAAAATAGATTTATGGTACATTCCGTGCATTTGCCTTCCTAATGAAATGTGTTGATGGTCTGTAGCCCTCTGTACTTGAGCAGGGAGGATGTGGACCTGAAGTCCAAGCTCCCTCCAACTTCTTTTCAGGTCGAAACGAAAATGAGCACCAGTAAGTTTAAGCATCAGCACAGACCCTGGAGATATTCCAGGCATTTACAAGCCCCAGCCAACTGTCCTGTTAAAGCCACAATAAACCAGTCTCGAATCCCCCCCGATGGGATAACAAGCAAACCGTCATGAAGAGCAGACCGAGGGAGCTACCTTCCCTCTCAGTGCCCGACGCCTGTAATCTCCCCGATTAACTGCAACATTCCTATCCTTTAAATATACGGGAAATACAGGGGACGAACAAAATATCGGAAATACCAGTTTTCCATAAAACATAAAACACCTGCCACATGTTTGCTATGCAAAACCTCAACCTCTGTTCCTAACCTGATTATCTATGCTGTTTTGTGAATCTTGTGCCACGTGTAAATTTTTTACGATGATTTGTTTTTCTTTATATTTATGCCAATCAACCATGATTGCCTGTTTGTCATGTTTTTTATGAAATGCTAATAAATCATAAATTACATGTTACTGTTATATCAGTAATAGGGTGCACTTCAACAAATGTGTAAGAATGAGTACACTTCAACAAATGTGTAAGAAGAAATCAGAAAACATTTTGGTCCCCAACAACTGGAGTTGATCACCTCTATGTAGTACAGTGGAATGTGATTAGTCAAAGATGGAACTGAAAAGGAATAATTAACAATTTGGCCATATTTGTGACTCATTTTTTGTCCTACATTAGCTCTAAAGTGTTCTCACTTATTACTGACACAAAAGCAGCATTTAATTGACAAATTAGTACTATTTGATAATAATATGATTAACGGCTAATTATGATTCATTATCAATCTAACAAAAAAAAACAAGACAGAAACTAAAATGTATACATGGCATGCCAGTCATAAAAGAGTAGAAAATATAGCTAAGAGAAATGTGAGCAAACATATAGCAGCTGCTTTATGTTTTATGAAAAACTGTTTTTTTCCATTTCTGGTGTTTCCGATATTTTGTCCACCCCCTGTACATGTCTCCTCTGCATCGTGGTCCTTCCAGGACATGTTAATGTGTTGTTTGTGTTATAAGTTGTAAAATGTTACCGGCTGTGCGCATGGGTGACTCGGTAGGTTTTTGGTGAGCTTTGTAATTTGTCTTAAGGGGCAGGCGGGGAGAAATATCAGGTCCCTTATACACCTGCTTCAATTGCAATAAAATGTCAATGTCACAATGTTGATGGTAAAAAAAAAACAGTCTTACCCAGAATTAGTTAAAATTATTAGTTAAAAATATTTTAAACTTATCTACTCAATATCAAAAGCAGAGAATCACACTAGAATGCAATCATGCAAGAGAGAATTGTGAGTGCTTAACAGCAGGGAAAGTACCCTTTCCTCCATGTAGGAAAGACTTTCTCCTTACCTACTGTGATGTGGCAGTAAAATCTGAGGAATCTAGCTAAACAGGTCGTAATCTTCAGCAGGGCTTTAATAAGCTGGTGTCACAGTGTCATCCAGTCTGTCTACATAAACACCAGAGTTTCCAGTTGTTTGCAGACCGAGCAACAGGGGGGACATTTTTGCCATTGCACATGACTGGTGCGGTAGCTCTGTGTGCGCTTCCTGTTAGAAGGCAGAGGCGGGATGCCTTTTGAAAGCATTTTATCTGCTTTGGCTGGAAAGTCTCCCAGTGTTTGCCTTACTCCCCCTCTCCTGTTGAGATACATCTGGGTTTTTGCCCAACATTTTATAAATATATGCCTCAACCATAAATATGCGTTGACATCTATACGACTTATAACATTCCATGGAATTTGCACAATTATGAAGATACTGGGTCATTTAAAATGATATATTACAATACTCAGTGAAAAAGTAACCTAGCACTACAAAGATAAATTAATATTCACCATAAAACCAATTGACCATTGATGCCCAAAAACTACAAAGAAAAGTTCATAAACAAAAAGACAATTTGCTGATGTTGAGTAATAATTTCCAATTTCTGTAAACTACATATCTTATGTGATGAAATCCTAAAGGAAATGTACTGTGCAATTCTAAACACCATGACAGAAACACTGTCCATGAAAAGTATCAGTGGTTCATGACATTAATACTGAACTGCGACTACCTTTGAATACAGCTGATGTGACCTAAAAGCAGGGGGTGTATCATGCAGATGTATCATGTGTGGGAGCCAACAGCCAACTACAGCCAACAGTGCTGCCTCTGAAAATATACAGTAAGCACACCCCAGATCAACAAGCGGGCTAATGTTTTTGTGGAATACATGCAATGTGAAACTGGCATGCCTCACATCAACAGTAGAGAATCCACTCAGGAATGAAATTAAACCTTAATGGTTCTATGAAGCAAGAGCGATCATATTTTACTACCCTGACTGGTCCAACTTCATTCTGGGCTCACTAAACTTTCCTCCATTCCATTCACATGTAGCTGGCCAATACTCATTTGTTTTCCCCTTTAAAATGCCACGTTCAGCTCCCAAGTGTTTGAAGCAGTTGTGCAAGGTACACAGGCGACCAAGAAGAAAGAATTTAATAGATTGTTGCCTGGATAAAGATCCCTGTCTGAAGCCTCTAATTTTACATTGTAAATTCCAGTCAATTGAATCTTGGATCAGCCATGCCAGTGTTGGGAAGAGAACCTGGGACCAGAGCCAGAGTGAGACCGCTATTGTTACGATTCCGAGCAGGGACTGGACTCAAATGCATGACTCACACACAAGGAATTCCAATGTTCCAATAATGTATTGCTTCAACCAATACTCCTGAAGCATAGGGAGATGGTTAGACAGATAACCAGAAACCAGTAATGGATCAGCAGGGGATGAGCGGGAGTGGGAGAGGCCAGGGACTGGATGGTGGCAGGAATCCGGGCAGGTTGAGCAGAGGAGGAGCGGGGAGCAGGAGACGGGGCAGCGTGGAGTGGACAGGAACAGCTGCAGATTGGCAGAACTGGAGCACAGACAGGATATGCACAAACTGATGCAGGCTGGTGGACTTGGAAGGCAGACAAGAGTTAATTGACAGCAAGGCAGGACTGGATAAACGGTGTTAACGCAGTTTCTAGCGAGAGTTCATTTAAACAAGGCAAGACGGAGCTAGATACAAAGTATCCGACGTGACAAGAACAGAGTATTACTACAACGAGACTTAACGAACTGACACAGGACAAAGAACACCGGGTGACTAAATACAAGAGTTAGTAGGTATCAATTAAGTGCAGCGTGCGAATGTATGCGTGAGTGATTAGCGGAGCAGAGTGTGCAGAATGCATGCGGAGAGAAGGAAAAGATAGGCGGACACAGAGCAATGGAACAGAGTGACACGAAAGGGAAAAACACGCCCAGCCTGCAGCACGAGGGGAAACAAACAGGAATACAAACCAAAACAATACGAGAGGAAACAGGTAAAACACGGGACACAAAGGGACGGGAGTGAGAGCATCACAGCTATCTCCTTAGCTACCAGTAAGGCCCCATAATGAAAAGCACATTTCTGTGACGTTGATTACTACAGAAAAGTGTTTGTGTTTACGAATGTGCATTCCTATGCACGGGTATGTGTGAGGAAATCCACACATGGATAGCTGAGATAAGAGTGATTTTCTTCCCACCTCGTTTTGCTGGTTGGGGGTTCAGGCGAGGTTTTTGTCCAATTTTCCGTCTGTTTCTCTCTACGGTGTCTTTGTGACAGTTCTCTGTAAAAAGCGCTATACAAATAAACTTGAATAAGAGAAAAAGACTAGATGTTACCAAAAAGACACACGAGGGATTACGCAGACTTTGTCAGGACATATGGGATGCATCAGTCACAGTTTTCAGTACAGTTCCTCAGGACCGTCGCTGTTCTCCAGGGTCATTTATTAGGCCTACCTTACTCCGCACAGATCACCCGTGCACCCACTCCTCTCCCAGACACCCCCACACCACAGAAAGGTCCACGAAGTCTGGTTCTCTCATCAGAGCTCTGTCTTGGACTTTATTTCTCCAATTTTCTCAGATTCACACTCTGGCCCTCATCTCTATAAACATCAGAGCACAAAGATGTGCTTTATGGACATGAAATGGCTCCTTGCTATTACTGTCTGCCCATGCCCAGTTACACCAACAGAACCCATCACTTTATAGACCTTTAATGATGACATGACAGATCAGAGTTTCAGTATTTTCAGTATTCCCCATGGCTCTGTTGTGTTAAGCAGGGCTTTCTTGACAGGGTGTTTAGAAGTATCACGACAGTAGCCTATTTTAGCCTACCGCATCTTTGCGAGGCAGTGATGAGGGAAGCTAAAGAAAAGTATCCAAATTAACTAATCACACGGGGTAATAAAGAAAAACTTTTTAAAAATATAAAAAAAAGTTTTTTATTAAATTTAGGCAATAATAAATAAATACATTTCTGCAAAACTATTCCGGTTTAACACCGGTCCAGTGCCATTTCTAGAGCATAGGTAAATCACCTGTCATCGCTCGAGCGTGGGCAAACCATAGACTGTAGGGGGGGAAAGTAAACCCAACGCATGCCTACCATTTTAATAACGTTACCGTAATCGTCCAACCAACCGCGCCATATGAAAGTTCGTTTTCATCTGGTAGGCTATGTCCTATAGCTACTAGGCTATTGTCTCATTTGCTTTTATGTTAGATCAAATAGGCTACATCTTACAATGTCATACCGTTATAATTATACAAAACAAACCACAATCCCATGGCTTTCTCTTTTTACATAATATCCATGGCTACACACAAGATTTGAACTCAGATAATAAGATCAATTTGCGGAAACAGCTGTTTAGCTTCCTGGTCAGCAGAGTAGGCTACGGGTGCAAGAAGGGAAGAAGCGTTAAGGACGGAGATATTGCAGCGCTTCTGATGGTGAAAACATTTCAGTAATTCCGGGAAATCAATCAAATATTTGTACACCAGGAACGGGAGCCTAACGAAGTCAACGAAAAGGTAACTAGATCAATACGTTCGTTCACGACAGTTAAAGAGTGGAAACCCGAACATACTCATTGCTAGCCAGATTGTGGATCAAGCAATTGCGAAAATAACGCAGGAAGAGAGAGGCTAGCAAGCTGGCTAACTAAACATGACTCAGTAGCATCATTAAAGCGGCCTATCTGGTCAACTAACTTTAATATTATGACGTTACTGGTGCTATGGTGGAGCTATTGCTCGTTGAAACAAAACTAACTTGGCTAATCGGTTTTGTTGCAGTAGCTATGTATGTTTGTCGCGTTTTTCAATTCCTTGGGACGACGGGTTGCTAGCTACAGCTAATAAATAATATGGCTAGGGAACCGGTAGAAACGGGTAGGCGACTGAACAGTGCAGAGGTCCAGGCACATTGTAGGCTAATCTCGAACCCCTCGTTGCCCTTATACTTGCGACCAATAATCACAGACAGGATTTCACCAACGCACTGAAATGTGCTATAGTTATCGGCCATTAATATATATTGTTAATATAATTCTTTTGTTTTTTATTTTTTACCACCTGTTTTTAGTGTAGGCCTAACGTCTGAACTTAGAAAAATGTGATTTATTTTGAAAGCACGATTCCATTTAGAATTCAATGTTGTGAACAGTACAGCTACGAACGCGAACACATGCTTGCATGTCTCGACAAGTCAGGTACTTTTGCTTGTGATCAGATGAATATGCTGCCAACCAAGACCTTGTTGACAGACAGTGTGATGTCATCCAGTTGAACAGGGGAAAGTGGCCAAAGTCTCCAGGATTCATACTTGCTGTGAGCGCCTGGTGAAGCATCCTTTAGCTGAAGGTCATTTATTTGAGAGAGTTGCATTTCCAGAAGCCAGAAACCTAGGCTCTGAGTCAGCCACCTACTGACATTTCAGTCCAAATGAGACTGGGCCTTAGTTTTTACTATTGGATGTGCTGTTAGTCCTCATTTGCATGCCATTAAACTCTGCTCTCTTTCTGACATTTCCCCAGTATCCCTATACTTTATTGACTTAGCTTCCAGCTTTGTGGCTGTTTTGACTTGGACATTTTCACAAGTATCTCTAATGTCCTGGACCTCCGCTCCCATTAATACCATGGGAACCATAGGGCCATATATATTCAGGAACAGAAAACCCTACAATGTAATGCAATAGTTCTTGCTTGAATGAATGTGAGCTAGGGGTTCTTTGGTGGGAATGTGCTCCAGCCTTTGGTTCCTGTTGCTTCTTTTAACCCTAAACACATCATTTCTATACTGGCCTATTTCCTGATTCTGAGCTTATGAACCGTGGTTGTGCTTTTAGTTGGATAGAAGTGCAAATGCATACATTTCAGGATGTGCATATGAAAGATTTCAGTGTTTCCATGGTCGCAACCCAAGTCTGTTAGTTTCTTTCTCTCTCTTTCTTTCTTTCTGTCTTCTTCACTCTGTCGTTACCTCAGATAGACCTCTTTCTGCTGTTTACTGGAAAATTCAGAGCTGCTCCTGACTGGGGATAGGCCTTTTTCCGACCAAGCTTCCAGGAGGAGAAGCAGAAAGCAACAGAGTCAGAAAAGTGGATAAAATGGTATCAGTCTCTCAGATGTAGTTTTGGGGCTGGGGGCTGGGGGTTGGGGACTGGAGGGGGGTGGGGGGGTAGGTTTGGTGGCAGGACGAGTGCGCAGGTTGACATCTCTGTGAGTCTGTTGAGTGACATGAGGAGGCTGGGGATTAGTATACTGAATAGGTGTGGAATGTAGTCTGCAGTAAGATGACAGGGACTGCTAGCATAGGCCGATCTGCAGGTTTAGCCTGCTCCTGTTTTCCTTGATAGTACAGTTATGTGGATGAGAATGATCCCCTTGAGTAAATGTTGCTCTGCTTTCCGTAAGGTATTAAGGTGGTGTCAAACCCACCCCTCGAAAGGGCTAACATGAAACTGGTCTAGTGCAGTGAATGAAGGGTCAGCTGCTTAATGAAAAAAAGTGTCAAAGCATACAAATAGCGGACTGTACTCTAGTATCATTAAAAGACCATGGGTATTAAACTGGAGGGTTTAGTGCTTTTGAACATCGTGTTGCACCGGAAAGCCCAGCAATATGTAGTGGACTTGAAAGGCAAGGTTTGGTTCCAACTAAATGTATTGAAATTGGATTTAAAAATATCTTTCTATATAGAAGCGAGGGTCATTCTGAGATGGCTTTTTGAGATTTGTCAGTTTTTAAATTTCTTTAATTTCCTGGTCACTCGCTAGAGAACTGCTGCTGTCTTTTCTTTGCTTTCTGGGTTCTCACATATGTTTCATGATGGGTTGGCCTCCAGCACCTAAGCAGATAACTTCACTTTCAGAAATGTTCCAGCAGAGAACTGAAAACGACACACGCACACACACACACACACACACACAGCACACGCACACGCACACGCACACGCACACACACACCACACAGTATGTGATGTCCAAACAGTAGTGCAAAGTATGTGCTGTGTGTTGATTGGCACTAGATTTCACAGGTGATGGCAGACTGGTGTATGTGTCAATTACTTTTCACTGTTTTGAATGTTTTTATTTCAAGTACTCTGATTCCCATTAGCCCCATGGATGACCTATTTCTTTTTTATTGGCATGGTAAAAACAGTGCTGGTGTTATTTTTCATACTTGCCGAGTGTTGTGTTTTTCTTTGCACAATTATGGAATGTTGGGTCTCAGTGGTAGGATTTGTACAAGAACAGACCTGTGTTTTGACAATCTTAGGTACAAGGAGGTGCTGAAGCGTGTAATGTTCCATGTATGTTTCTTGCAGTTGAGTTTTAATAAATGGTTAATGAGTACATGTCAACTACTGTTAGTTGTCGCTGTTTGACTGCAATAGTTTTTTCTTTCTTTCTACCTACAGAGGGAGCCAGAGAGTGGGGAGGAGCCTGCAGAAGCTATGCCCCCGAAATTCAAACGCCACCTCAACGATGATGAGGTCACAGGTTCGATTCGAAGCGAAAGGGTGAGCAAGACTGCGGTGCATAGCAGCCTCTGAGTACTGTCACATTTGAGAGTAGAGGGAGTGGGTAGATGCCCCCCCCCCCCCCCTCTCTCCTCTTTGTTTTGGATGTTGTCCCCTCCCCTCCTGCTCTGCCCCACCAGAGCACCGTGTTGTTGAGTCGCGATCAAAGGGGCACTTACATAAGCAGCACGTTACCCTCCCACCTGATTCTTCTGATAATAACATCCAGCTCTCTCGCCGTCTCCGTTCTCTGGCTCTGGGGGAGTGCCAAAGCAGCACAATGACATGTGTTTGTGTGTGTGAGAGAGAGGAAGGAACAAAACAAAACGGAATGGAACAAGTAATTTTAAGCGATCGCTCGAGGAGATCGAGCCCCGCACGCAACAAGTGAACGAAGTGGCCAGGAATGGACACGTTTAATGATGGCTTAGACCATCAGAGGGGTTGCGATGTAACATAGGCTGTGGAATTGCCAGAATTGTTACTCTTATGAAGGGAAACTCCAGAGACATCCTGCTTAAAGCTGGCTGAAATGATAAAAAAATGTACAAGACATCTTTAAATTTGGCACTCCTGTGGAGTTGTGAAGGTTAAGCATTCAGAATGACCCTGGGAACCTCTGGCATGATTAATGCCATGTGTGTTTGCAAGGAAAAGTACAAGGACACAAATCTTGGTTACGATAGATTTTTAAATCTGCTATTTGAAATGGGAAAGATTTCTGTCTGTGGAGCTCATTCTCAAAGTTTCCACTGCTGTCCGTTTGCACCATACACTGTAGTATGCACAGTATTTAAATATTTTAATGAATGATCTTGTGAATGTCAGGCTGTGTCTGAGTTTGGATGGCTTGTGGGGTTAATGTTTATTTCTATGGGGAAGTGGTAAATGCTTCCTATGCAGAATGCTAGTCTTTTGCACACCCATTACAACATGATAGCTCTGCAGTGCCTAGTGCCAAGCAGGACGTGTCTCAATATTTGAACTGGTCGTAGAGCATCAAAGCTGTAATCTTTCTCTATTAGGCCAGATCCTTTATTGTACAGAACCAATCTAAATTTCACGCTACTGATTGCTCCTCAGCAATGGGTCACCTTTTCAACAGAAATGTCCAATAGGAAGTTTGTCGTAAGCTTGTAAATGTACACTGTCTAATGTCTAACTTTTCACTTTGTTGTTTTACAGAGGAACCTCCTTGAGGAAGACTCTGATGAGGAGGAGGACTTCTTCCTGTAAGTGTGTGTGTGTGTGTGTGTGTGTGTGTGTGTGTGTGTGTGTGTGTGTGTGTGTGTGTGTGTGTGTGTGTGTGTGTGTGTGTGTGTTGGGTGTCTTGTAGGCTGTGAAATGGAGGAAGTGAACATGGTTATAAAAAAAGTTAGAAGTTATAAAAAAAACTATTTCTATAGAGGAAACTTCCATTCAAATTCTCTCATGGTCAGATGTAGCTTTGGCATAATTGAAAGGTACCTGTAACAATATATGCAGTCTTACATTTCTACATTTTATGCACAGGTAACATTCTTACATGCTTGTGTTTATTTGTGTTTCTCTGGGATTGGAATTTTATTGAAATGTAGCTATTTCTCTTCTGTTGTAGGAGGGGGCCGACTGCACCAAAATTTGGACCCAAAAATGACAAGATCAGACAGTAAGTGTTTGTGGGTGTCGCTATGCACGTGAGCATGTGGCGTTGTGCGTGTGAGTAAGTGCGGGTGAGTGAGTGCGTATGAGTGCGCTCACATGCACACGCGTGCATGTGTTTTTAACCACTGTCATCCCCTAGGTACTGTATGAGCAAATATATGATAGTGAGCTGTCTGCACTCTGCTGCTGAGAGCCTGATTAACAGAGCTTCCAGTGGGAACAGCTGTGCATGTCAGCAATGACATAGGAGGTTTGTATGAGTATGGTGTTGGCCCGTGAAGATTACACCTCGCTGCTACCCTGGAGCACACCATGCATGCCATTCCTCAGTAAAACAAGCAGGTTTGCTGAGCCACATGCCAGCTGACACACCCTGAGCCCTCACAGTACTGTCCATTGCTTCATATGGACATATCATATTACACAAAATTCTTGCAAATGGTTTTACAAACAAAGTGATGTGTTATGGCATGTACTTTATAAACACTGTTAATGGGTTAGAAAATAAGTGAGAAAAGACTAAAAACTATCAAAAGTAGGCTAGCGAACTTATGTTATGTGGGGCGGCAGTGTAGTATAATGGTTAAGGAACTGGACTTGTAACCGAAAGGTTGCAGGTTCGATTCCCAGGTAGGACACTGCTGTTGTACCATTGAGCAAGGTCCTTAACCTGAATTGCTTCAGTATATATCCAGCTGTATAAATGGATAAATGTAATAAGAAATTGTGTAAGTCGCTCTGGATAAGAGCGTCTGCTAAATGCCTATAATGAAATGTTTTTTTATTACTTTGCAAGTGAATATTAATATTCTCAGTCCATTTTAATCAATCAAAAGGAGTAGACATCACAAACTAGACAAAGAACATCCATTGATTATTTGGGACTAATTACAATAGAAATAGTGATTTTAACATCACTGAGTTTTCACTATTCCATACACGATGAGAGAAAGACCCAGACAATGCCCAAAACGGCTAGCTTCCTCTGAATATTCCTTTTTAAAACTTCCATGCCAAAATGAAATTTCCAATTTCACTCTCAACTGCTGGAAAATGTTTAATTCACACAAGTAAGCCACGCAGTATTTTCATCAGAAACATGACAAATCTCATCTTAAAATGCCAAGCTGATTGCTCAGTGATTTAAGTGATTTCTGAAGCTCCAGTCATGTAAATGATGAGTAGCCTGTGTAGTGTTGTAGGAGAGGCAGTAAGTGAAACTGCTGAAAATGTCTGACATGCCAGAAATAGGGAGCGTATCAAAGAGCAGAATGGGTATATATTCAGGAAAAGTATTCTGTCACATATTAGGACATGAGGTGTCTATCGAGGGTTTGGTGACAACAGCGATTATCAAGATTTTTCCAGGTGCTGTAAAACAGTGTGAAATGTGATTTCGTTCACAATAGATGAGCCAACCTGCCAAAAACGGAAGGCTGACAACACATGACTCGGTATTTGTGAGTTTGACATCAGCTGGTCCGAAGTTCAAAATCCACTAAATTTACATTGAACTTTACTATGGCCTACAGCTCCACGTTGTCAAACCTATTGAATACTCAGGGGATGTAGTATTGGTATATTTGAGTAGATCTACTTTAGAGATTAGAGATGAATAAGCTTACCAGTATTTAAAGAACTAAAAAAGCTCTACTCCTTGTCATTTAAATCAAAACTTACTTTGAGCTGTTTACTCTTTACAATTCCTTCAACACTTGTAATTTATAAAGTAATTACTTCTTTAGAGTAGAGTAATTTATTATTCATGTGTCATTGTGTTTTTATTTATGCAGTCTTAGAATATCCTTATATCCTTCGTTGGGAGTGCCGTGAGACAAACAGGGCAAATATATAAGGATTTGGTGGGTAGTTTTGGGGTTACTTTTTTGGCAACTGTTTTTGTGGATTCCTTTTGTGTATTGGCCAAAATAATTAAATAAATGAAAAGCAAAGTTATTTTCCAGACCCCATGCAGCACGCCAGCACCCCTCTTCTCCTTCCCTGATGGGGTTTTATGTAGAGTTAATGGGCCAGAGGGACTCCTGCATTAGAGATTAAAGGCATCGAGGCGTGTGTGCTCAGGCTTGCTGGGCAGTGGGCGTGGTCGCAGGTGTGAGAATGTTCCTACAGGGCAGTTCACACTCAGGGCAGTGCTGTAAATCCACCAGCTTCCCAACAGGCTGACTTGGCCTTGGCAGTCCTCAATTCTTTATCTTTTATCCGTGAATGTTTTTTAAGTGTATCCCTCCAAGTAAGTCCCCAGTCTTTGCAATACCCTAGAGAGGACATTTACTGATTAAACATAGTTTACCGACTGCTCCAGTTCAAACCGCAGTGAGTTTTGAGCACAAATGTCAGCCCAGTGTTATACCTCAGGGTGAACTATAAAGTGATGTTGGCTCTCTCTCTGCTTGTCTGTTTGTTCATCTCTCCTCTTCCTCCCATAGAGTACAGACGCAGGTGGACGAGGTGATCGATGTCATGCAGGAGAACATCTCCAAAGTCATCGAGAGAGGGGAGCGTCTGGATGACCTTCAGGATAAGTCGGGTGAGGTCACTTCCTGGTGGAGGGGGGGAGATGAAGCGCTGGAAGCATAGATGAGGCATGAGGGTTGCAGTACAATCTCCGGAGCACGGATGAACTCGGACCGGGCCGTGCGTGAGCGATGAGGTCCTTTTCTTGGAACTCCACATTGTGTGTCTGAGAATATGGCAAGAACCTCGGTCTCTGACCAGAGCAGGCTGCCTAACACACCAGTAAATCTGGACGTGCATGCAAAAAACACAAATGAGAAATTGCTTCCAGTCTTTTGTGCATCGTAACCTGCCTGTCCTGCCAGATTCCGTAGTGAAGGGGATGAATGCTGCTGCTGTTTGAGAAATATGGCATATAAATCAGCTTTTATTGCATCACCAAGTTCAGTATTTTATAAACGGTGTCTAGAAGGCTTCTTGTTCCATTGTTATTCCATGCTTTCTGACACTTAAGGGGCTTCAACTCCTCTGATCTTTTTATTTGGTCGGCCAGAGAGGACCACATGAAGACCTTTCAGCATTCCTGTCGCTTTAGTCGGCTGCTTTTTGAATAACTGGCCTTGTATAACAGCTGCACGTGTCCACAAGCAAAGCCATAGAAGGCATGTCTGCAGGATAATTCAGTCGAAAACATCTGGTAGAGATTGTCACATGGTCATTGGAAAGCTTGCTTTGGCCCAGCAGTGTTGTCTCTGTGTGAGGCAGAAGAATGCGCAGGTACATAGTATGGTGAGCGTGACAGTGCCGTGAGGGCGTGACGGAAGGACCTTAGATGTGGCAGATCCCTGTTGAACCGGAGTTGAGTGTGGTTGATCATGCAGGTGTATCTTGGCCTGCGTGAGTGGTTCTGACCAGAGCCACTACTCTGTGCTTCCTGTGGCTCTCTACCCTCGCTCTGCATGCAACATGCAGGTAGCCTCTGGTCAACATTCCAGCTGGCTCTGGAGCTCTTCACGGAACACTTAATAGAACATTTACTCTCATTAGACCCTCTCTGTTGTTAAACAGTTGGAGGCGATTCAGTTAAGTAACAAGGGGACGAAACAAATTCCAAAAATAGAAGAAAAAAAAAAAAAAAGGATTTCTCGTCAGGAGCGAGACAGTTAGGCTATTCCTACACACCAGAGGTCTTTCACGCCCCTGTCCACAGTCCAAACGTCTCCAGGAAATGGTAATAAGTGATCACGCCAAACTCCAAAGCCTTATGTAACAATGCCGGCGTAAACCAGAAAACCTTTTCCACATGGTTTTTGACAAAATTAATGTTCTGTTTCCGTCCTTGTGTTTTGTTTTTTCTGTCCCCAACTGTCCAGAGAGCCTTTCGGATAATGCCTCAGCCTTCAGCAGTCGAGCCAA
This sequence comes from Synaphobranchus kaupii, assembly GCA_029718625.1. Lineage (NCBI taxonomy): Eukaryota > Metazoa > Chordata > Actinopteri > Anguilliformes > Synaphobranchidae > Synaphobranchus > Synaphobranchus kaupii. Next base: position 102,734,964 of record CM056377.1, on the reverse strand, counting down.
ACATCTGCACAGGAGGATGTGGTGGAGGGACATGAAGGTGAGATTAGTCATGAGTTGCACAGCTGCCCACCTTGTCCCACAATGCAATTGTTCCATTGTACTGATGCATCATTATGAGTTGTTTGTTGTGACGGAGCTGGGACCCTACTTATATTATCTATTATAATATATTATAATATTATATATATATATATATATATATATATATATATATATATATATATATATATATATAATATAATATAATAATATATTATATATTATTATATTATCTATTTAGGAGACACTTCCAGAACAAAGTAGGGGTTCTTCAGGAGCAAAAGTAACTCCAGAAAGACTTTTCCTGAAGTATTTCTTCTTGAGTAACTTCAAAATGGGTTGACACAATATTATAATTTGTACTGACTGGCGTTTGGCCTTTTCTCTGTTTTTCCACAGATGAAAGCAATAATCGCGCTGGTAGTGGTGATTCTGCTGCTCATCATCATCAGTGAGTGTTGCCGTGGACACAGGCAGATGACCACACCCAATACCATGCTGAATTCACCAGCAGTGCGCTTGCACAGGGACATGCTGTTGGTATCGAGTGCAGATGACTGCTCTTTCTTTAACCTCTTCTCTCTCTTTCTCTCCGTAGTTCCTGTAATCCTTCAGTACCACTAGCACCTGGAGGAGAGGGTGGGGCATGTAGGAGACTGACACTTCCATTCCTCCCCCACCCTCCTCCTTCCCTCCTCCATTCAGACCCCCCCTCCGCACCAAGTGGGGGGGCTCTGCCCCGCTGCAGAAGATTGCCAGACAGCGTTGTGCCAGCCTCTCGCTTCAAGACAGGGTGGCACAGGGCTTGTCCGGGAGAGTGGGGTTTACGTGTTAACTCTTCATGTTTTAAAAAGCAAAGCAAAGCAAAAGAATGAGAGCTGTGTCATGCACAACGCCTCCTGTGTAGCCCCTTCAGAAAGAGAAGCGCTGCAGTACATTGACAATTACACACCCTCCTCCAAGTTCCCTTGATCCCCTACAGCACAGCACAGCCAGCTGTGCACAAAACCACCCTAATACCATGGCAACGATGGCAAGCCTACCTTGAACAACATTTACGTAGAGCAAGAGTCACAAGAGTCGATGCTTACCCAAAGTCCACCCACTTCATCCCATTTTGAAAAATAAGTAAGGATCCATCCATTCTTCAGTGTATTAGGCCTCACACTAGGTTATTAGAGTAGCCCCCCCTACCCTCTCCTGGCTAGTAGTAGTAGTTAACTTTTCTGATATGCTTGCAAGTTGTTAATGTGATGTCTGGCACACAGACCACTATGTAGAAGCACTGAAGGAACATTCATTCAGGAAATATGTGAAGTTATCGGGACGCTTGGTGTTCCCCTTGGTTAAATGGCAGTGTGCTCATATTCTGCTTAATTAAAATGTTTAGGTGGAGTTTGTGTCACTTGGACAGAAGTGACACTCTATTGCTGCTATTGCCTTTTAGAAGGTAAAGGAAGTGTTCTTTCTTAGACTATTTTGGCTGTAATTCTGCAGAATCTGTTGTACGTTATGTGTTTCTGTTGTCAAAAAGGGGAAGGGGGCTTGGGGGGGTAAAGGATGATTCAAAATATTGAGTCGCAGCATTAATCACTGATTGGTTAAGAGTTTACTACTGCTGTGGTTTGCTATGGGCAGTGGGAAGGCAAGCATAAAGAATCAAGTAGTGCCACTGGGCATATCTAATTAGGATTAACATCTGTGTTGTATTTTTCCTGAATTTTTTAATTTATATGTAAATATTCATTACAGAAACATTTATTCGACTGCACTCTCTGACTATTTTATGTTTCTTTGGAATAAAGTGAATTTTAATGGGATGTGGCCTGCCTGTTTAAAGTTGTTTTTTAGGGAGAAGTAATAAGAGGCAGGGGGGACAGTGACTGCATTGTTCAGGGAAAAAGGGCAGTCCTGGTACACTGTGTTTCATAACCGTGGCGTCTGGTTTCTCTCTGTTTTTTTTATTCACGTTTCATTATTGCCCTTTTTTTCCCCCCCTTCAACCCTCTTGGTATTTGTGTAATACCACGTCCCCATGTCCCATGTTGCTGCTAAATTCCTTCTGCTTCAGCTCTGCGGTTCCTCTTTTCCTCCCTGGTCTTTCCATCTCCCTCTTCCATGGAGCCAGCTCTTTTGTATTGTACATAACGCTCATTAGGGTGCACCACTGCTATTGGATGGAGAAGAAGAAAAACAGGTGGGCCTCAAAGTGTGTTGGGCACATCTGTAGGGCTTAGATTCACTTCACTCCTGTATTTAACAGCATTTTAGTGGGTGCAGGGGTTTAAGTTGGGTAGATTGGGTCTCTTCAATCACAACCATTGAGGCTAATTTTCACTTGACAGTGCTGTGTGGTTCACTTGCATACTTCAAAACTATGTACATGGTCCATGCAGGGAATTCATCCAGATGCTTGAGCTAGAAGTGTTCATTGTGTTCAGCACAATAGGTTTTCATAATAGATATGTTACCACCGGCTAATAAATTCTGTATATTTTGAAACAGTAAGTTTTGAAGCTTTCAATTCAATGTTTCTGCCTCATTATTTATATATATATAAAAAGATGAGGCAGAAACATTGAATATGTATATACATCGTATTTAAATCTTTTTTTTTATCAATCAAGCAACAAACAACACATGATCCAGAGTAGCAAATGCACACACATCTCCAAGGCCATCCACTCTGCAAAGTATCCCTGATTTAGACTTGCATTGGTATTTGGGCATGCCATTCTGTATGTGGTTTTACTGACATGCAATATGATGTGGGACAGTGGTTCTGGCAGAGGTGCAGGGTCACTTCCTACTCTGGAATGTACGCACACATTTGCTGGAAAACCTGTTATATAGTGTCATAATACCACCTCATATTTACTGGAACGATGACTACACATTCCCAACATAGAACATCTTGGATAGAACATCTTGTTTAAAGGAAACAAAATCGGAGAATGATTGGGATCCCATCAGCGCGGTGTCTTCAGCTTTGAGGATCATGGAGATGCTGTTTTCTGTGAGATGGCGAATCAAAAACCAGAGGAAGAAGATTGATGGTCCGCTAACACACAGCAACAGGAGAACAGATCACAATCAAAATGGTTTTTCCTCACTTGTTAACAGTGCCCACTTCATCTCGGCGGGAACGTGCAAAAGCCATTATGTAATTCCTAAGGGAGGAGAACGGGTCTGTTTTGGCTCAAAACACCTCTCCCTCTGTTGCCACATACTCTCGCTCTCCATTTATTGTTCACAAACGTGTTGGGGCCATGTGTCTGTACCTGGTCCAGCGTTACGGCCTGAATTCAAACGCATTCTAAATCGACCTGCTGTCAACAGGGTACCGTTACGGCTCCAAAGCCAGTGAGAGAGCTGTACCTTAAAGCCCTGTGTTTGCAGACAGACAGACAGACTGCCTGAACGAAGCAAGCAGCTGCAGCCGGATGGAAAGGGGCATGTGTGAACCTGTGAGAGGGTAGGATGTAGGATGAATTCAACCTTCAAAGTGTCACATACATCACAAGGTATTGAAATAACCCATCAAACAAAGAACACACAAATGCCTAATCTCAGGACTCACCTGCATCCAGTTTGAAAGATACAAGTTTGTTCCTGTTCTGGTAAACATTAAGAGCAGCTGCACTGACCACACTCCCTTTGGAGTGCCAGGGAGGGAGCGTTTCTCGTCACAGCATGGACCTAACAGATGCACACACCTCAGTGCCTGACTCGAGTTTCAGTCTGAGAGCCTGGAGAGGCTTGTGACCGGCTCTGATGTTTGCCCTCGCCGCCTCATCTCGCTGCTTCGAGGTCTTGAGTGACCACACAAATCCCTCAGCTGAATGTGTAGCCACCTTTGCCAAAGATCCATTCCTTGAGCGGCGCGCTGCTCTGTGTATCTGGGGTAAACGGTCTGAGTCAGGGGCTCTCTGCCTCTGCCAGCTCACTGTCAACAGGAAGGCAGGTTATTAATGCTGTGACAGGCAAGGGGCCTTGACTCATAGAGCCGGCTCACTCTGGACCCACTTCAAAGACTAGGGGGAGAGGGGCGAAGAGGAAAAGGACCGTAGGAAAGTTGGGGGGAAAAGGGGAAAAACAGGTTAGGAGAGGCTCTGAGAGAGAGGCCCTTCGCATGATGTCCTCGGAGAGAGACTGACAGACACGCAGGAGAGAAAACTGTCGGTAGATATTGTAGATTCTGAGACAATTTAACCACTGTTACTTTCTTAAAATGTATAAGTAAGAGGTGGAAGCTTTTTGAGTCACTGAGAGTAAAGCAAATATTATCTGTAAGGTAGGCAGACCAGATGTCCTGTTTTTCCCGGACATTTCTTCTTTTTGGGACAGAAAATACATTTCTTAAAATTCCTAAAATGTCTGTTTAGGATTTCCTTGTTCCATAGACCATATATAAACAAACAAATAGCCTAGTATTATGTTCATAACGCCCGCCTAACCCTGAACTTTAAAAAATAAATCCAATATATGGTCACCCTATGTAAAGCAGAAAATGCATTTTAACTTGACAAAGTCATTTTCTATATCACAGGGGGGGCAGTAGTGAGCCACTCCACAGAACATTTAGTTTGCAGTCTCAATGATCTGACCATCTCCATACATTGCAGATTCCTTCCATTTTTATCAATGGTTAGAAGTTGTTATACATGTTTATGATTGACTGTGAGCACATAGAAGGGGTTGTGAGTGTTAATAAATGGCTATGATTTCACCAATGTAATCTTAGCATATACTTAATAAGAATTATGTATGTGGATGTAAAACATCCTGAACTGTTGCCAGGATTATGAAACTAAGCTTGTCTGGCTGGTGGTCTAGTCTACCATGCAGTGAATATGTGGGTTGAGCGAGGTCTGACTGGAATTAAGAGCTAGTTGCAGCAGTTGTGGTTTGCAGGCTTGTGACTTATTAAAAGGTGATGGGGAAACGAAACTACTGATTGGAAAAGCACCTGGCCTACAGTCATGATGGCAGTGCCTGTGTGACCGCCCACTCGTGACCAACGCACTCTGCACCCAGCTTGAAGGAGACAGAGAGGATTAAATGCAGACAGGCCAGGCCAATTGTTGATCGGCCAAATCCCGGACTTGAATCACTTTTATGTGGCGATGGGCTCCTCCCTGCTTGTAACGGAATACCCTGCCACCCCAGGCACTCTGTCTCCATGTGGGGGAAACTCAATCCCCCAGCACCCCTCACCCCTCCCCTCTCTGGGGATATTCCAGAGGTCTCCCTGCGCTCATTCGGATGAAGCAACTGATAGCCATGCTGTGGGCCTGCTGGAAAAGTGGAGGACTAGAATTAGAAACACAGTTACTGAAAGTTGCAGTGTAGCTATTGGGCAAGCTCCCATCGGTTACCACTTCAACTTTCACATCACAAAATTTTACTGAAAGTCTCATATATGCAGACACCTGTTTGACCATATACATCTGTTGCCCACATGGCAAAATAAGTTTTAAGTGCCATAAGAACTATACAATGAATACTGTATGTGTTTTAATCGTGGCCACAATGATGTGAATATAAATGCCACAGCTTTGCTCATTGTTCAATGAAATATCCTATAAACAGCTGTTTACATGGCAGTTATATGTGCCAAACATGCTCATTCAGAACCCTTCTGTACCCTCACATATAATCACACATAATCAACCTGTGTGCACATGTGCAGTCATGCAAAGGCATAATGTAGCACACCTACACAAACAAAATAAAAAGTTTTAAAACTGCTGGAATGTTCTTGTTTTCAGGGAAATCCCGAAAACACACAGCATCCCACCGCTCCCTCCCTTGCCCTTTCTTCATCCCGCCCTCCCTCCTCCCTCCCTCGCAGATCATATAAATATCCCCCTTGCAGTCCGCCAGAACTCAGAGACTGACAGGGAACCTGAGGAGACTGACCAGAAAACAGCCAGAGAACAGCAGGAACCACCGAGCTACAACAAGAGACTGTACCTCAGAAGGAAAACGTCACACAGAGCCAGTGAATACCTGCCAGGTACAGATAAAGGGAAGAGAAAGAGTGTGATAAAGAGAGAAAGAGAAAAACAGAGCGTAAGAAGTGCAGTGCAACAGGTCAGGGGCAAAAAGCTCAAGAGTTCAACATTCCAGCTCGAGTTACCACGACACACGGAGAGAACAAGCTCAGAGGAGGGCAGACTCCCAAAGGGCAAGTGAGAGTAGCGGTAGCCAGAAAGAAATCTGCGACAAAGCCTTTGCAGTGTAGATGAATCCCTCGAGGATGTGGCTGCAGGTAGCTGTGTGTCTGTCATGTCTGCTTCTGGGGTCTCAGGGGCAGGGGCAGGCTGCTTTCCACAGGACCAACGACCGAAACAGCCGCTGCCAGTACACCTTCACCGTGGCCAGCCCCGCAGAAGACAGCTGCCCTACGGCGGGCGGGGGCCCGGAGACGGAGTCTCTGAAGTCCCCGCCTGACGCTGCTGGAGTCGCTGGTGAGCCGCCTGGTGGGAGGGGGACGCCGGAGCGGTCCCAGCACCGCCGGACGCGGGGCTGCAGGAAGCCTACACTCGGGCGATGAGGGAGAAGAGCCAGATGCAGCGGGACAAAGAGAGGCTGGACAGGCAGGTGCAGGACCTGCAGAGGAGGGTGGAGGAACAGCGGCAGGAGACAGAGAGGCTTCTGGCCAGACCCTGCCAGCCGCCCAGCGCCGCACTGCAGGACCAGAGGCCAGCCAGCGGTGAGTACAGTCAGAGACACAAACATGGTCCTAGGGTACAACAGAGGGAAAACAGATATGCAATGGGAGGTTCTGAGTAGATCAAGAGATTGAAAATGCGCAGTGATAGGGACCCCAGACCACCCGTTTAGTTTTCAGCCTAATTTTGATGTTCAGCCCAAAACTGCGGACTGGAGGCTTGGCTGTGCACCCATGTTCAGGCTGGGTGGGTTTCAGTTACAGAGAAACAGGGGGCTCACTCTGCTTCCTGCCTGGTCTTTATGGACTGTTAAGGGGATTGGAATTTATGACTGGGCTATGGGCTGATGGGGCTTCACTCTGCACAGAGTGGCACATGGACAGGAAACATGATGCAAACATGTGAAGCTCATCTTTAAGCTCTGCCTTAGATGACACTCAACAGTCTACTGGGGAATTCAGGTGTAACGCTGCACAAATAGGCGAGGGGCGGGGTTGTATGGTCACTCAAAGACCGCTCTGTTTGCATAGCCCCCACCCCCCCTCCATTTTTTTTTTTTTTAGTTAACATTCTTCAATCACACTCAGAAAATAGCAGGTGCCTTGTCTATTGGAGATTTCATATTCTCCAACATCTGTTTTATGCTTTATGTTTACTTCTGCATGACAAAAAAACATCCAGGGAATGCCATGTGGTGAAGTGATCACAGCGATACATAAACTAATGAAAAATAAGGGCTGCAGGGGAGCAAAACATTTTTTCAATGGCTTTTTTTGGAAAGAGGTATTGAACCGTAGATAAACTCACACTAGCTGGAGGTAAAATCAATAGCATCATTGATGGGCTGCTTTAAAAAAAAGAAAGAAAACAAACACTCCAAAATCCTGACAAAAGCACCCTTTTATGGTCAGGCACCACAGAGCTCCTTGCTCCATATACAGTGCACTCTACCAGTACAATCATTCAGAACGGGTGGGTTTTATATATAATGGCCAAAAGCCAGAGATCTGCTCCTGGAGATACTGTATCTTCACACATACCTCTATACAGGGGACCACTCCACTGCTTTAGTACATTATCCAATGCAAACTCTCACCATCCTGAAACACACATCGCTAAATACACATTCATGCCAAGGAAAATAACTGGACAAGAGAGTAAGCAATATTCACTAAATATACTCTAGTTATAGTTCAGAATAACTTCTCTCCAATAGTCACGAAATACACTCTAGTTATGCACTGCCTGGCCAAAAAAAAGTTGCACCCTCTAATATTTTGTTGGACTGCCTTTAGCTTTGATTACAGCGCACATTCATTGTGGCATTGTTTCAACAACCTTATGCAACGTCACAACATTTATTTCCGTCCAGAGTTGCATTAATTTTTGGCCGAGATCTTGTATTGATGACGGGAGAGTCGAACCACTCCGTAAAGTCTTCTCCAGCACATCCCAAAGACTTTCAATGGGGTTAAGGTCAGGCAATTCATATGTGAAAATGATTCCTCATGCTTCCTGAACCATTCTTTCACAATTTGAGCCTGATGAATCTTGGCATTGTCATCCTGGAATATGCCCATTGATGGGATAACTTCAATGACTTCATTTTATTGCTGCATAACGTTGCTGAGCCTAGACCTGACCAATTGAAGCAACCCCAGATCATAACACTGCCTCCAGAGGCTTGTACAGTGGGCACTATGCATGACAGGTGCAACGGCGACTTTTTTTTTTTGGCCAGGCAGTGTAGTTCAGAATCCCCTTCTCTCCAATTGTCACTAAATACACTGCAGTTATAGTTCAGAATCCCCTTCTCTCCAATAGTCACTAAATACACTCTAGTTATAGTTCAGAATCCCTTTCTCTCCAGAATCAGGTAGTGTGTGGCCAGATTCAGGTAGTGTGTGACATTTCATCACTTTTTCTCCATATATTTATTCAGACATAATGTGCAGTTGCTTACCTACAGTGATTAATAGAACGGCCCCATTTTCTGTGTTAGACTACTCCTGGGAACTGGCCTCAGTCTGCCCATGAGAACAACCCATTAGACTGATGTTTCTGGTTACCATAATCAGCATTTACCTCCAAACGTGCCAATTATTAGGCCTAACTATATCCCACAAACAGTTTGTCACATTGTGATCGTTCACAGTTTAGATGATTGCAATTGGGAAATAATTTGTTAGAAGCACTGAAATGCTTTGTGGTAAATTGTAAACTGACGCAATTGAGATTTCTTGGGATTGGTTCAGAGACGGCTGGACTGGGGTTGTTCAAGTTGAGCCTGGTCTGCCGTGGCTGGCGTGTCGGCGGACATTGGGAGCGTGGTGGGGGGGCGGGTCACAGTCCAGCAGGCTCCATGGCAGCTGGGAATTCGCTCATTGGTGTTCATTTCCTCCTGTCACATTCTTGCTTGTCAGTAGGGCTGCCAAACACTCCCAAGTCTCAGCTGGGAGGGGGGGGGGGGGGGGGGGGGGGAAGAACAGCTCAATGTCATCAGCATTGTATGTTTATTTACCTTCCTGATTGCTAACGCAGATCTCCTTTTGTGGCTGCCGTGTACTAGCCAGGATTGCGGAGGGATCCTGGTGCATGCAAAGAGATAGCTGGATGTTGACTGTCAGATTCCCCATGTATGTGTTGTCTGCACTAGTTGCACCAGTGCTGCTGTTTGTCCGTACTTGTGTCTGTGTTTGTCTGTGACAATGCAGCTGTCTGTGTCTGCAGGAGCAAACATCCTCTCCCACCTGGTGTCGGGAAACAGAGGACAGAGCGAGACAGGAGGGGTGAGAGGTAGGGCCCTTCATTCACATGCTCATCTGTCCCCTCTTATCTCTGCTCCTGTTTCCACAGTAAGTCACCTAAAGAAAATTAAGTTGATGAAACCCTAAGGAAAGCTTTCAAAGCACGGCGTATCTGTCCGTTTGAAGTTTGTCCGTCTACCTGACTCTCTTTCACTGTTCCAGACCCTGCCTGGCAGCTTGGCAGTCCCGGGTATCAGGAGTTGAAGGCAGAAGTGACAGAGGTTCCTGCACCCAAACAGATTCAGGAAGGCAGCCAGGATAGCACAGGTATGAACACTCCTACACTGCCATCTAGTGTTCAAACCTCCTTAATGCGTTCACTGACCTTTCATTGATAAAATATATATTCCTCATTGAAATGTTAGTCTTCAATGAGGAATAATGTTTGAACAAAATTCTATTTCTACAATGGCATTAATTCCTCAGGACTGTATTACTGAAAGCATAGTGTTGCTGTTTGTAGGCAATAAAGCTGACTCCACATGTGATTCAATCCCAGGATATTAAACCCTGGGTTTTCAACAGGGGTCCTTGAAGGTACTGTAGGTGGTCTGGCCAGACTTGATATGCAATGACTATATACAGATTTGGGAAAATATTTCAAAATATAAAACCTTTTAAAAAAATAAATCAAGTTGTTGGTAAGCAGTTGTTCCTGAATCCTGATCCTTCAAATGCACCACTCCTTTCCTTTACCCTTCCTCCTCCTCTGTGAAAGGAGTCAACTATGAATAAAGGCCTTTTAGCCAGATGTAAAAAAGGCAGTGGATGCAGCTTATCTTCATTTCCACTTCTACTTCCTTTTGTTCATCTTGGACTCGTATCATTTCGTCTCCACCCTGTACTCCCTTCTTTGCTCCCAACTCATGCTCCTCTCCACCTCTGCTCCTCCAGGCTGTGGTGAGCTTGTGTCTGTAGGGGAGCCAGTGTCTCACCGCAAGGCAGAAAGCATCGCCGGGAAGTATGGCGTGTGGATGCAGGACCCGGAGGCCGTGGCCCCTTACGGCCCAAAGATGCTGTGGCGCATCAACACTGTGGGCACAGAGGTGAGGGAACTCTATGGCTACGAGGACATGGACCAGCTCAGCCTGGGCTTCCCCACCAAAGTGCTGCTCCTGCCGGAACCCGTGGAGAGCACGGGGGCCACCATGTACCGCGGCTCCCTCTACTACCAGCGCCGCCGCAGCCGCACCCTGCTGCGCTACGACCTGAACACCGAGAGCATCGCTGCCCGCCGAGACCTCCCCCACGCCGGCTTCCACGGCCAGTTCCCCTACTCCTGGGGCGGCTACACCGACATCGACCTGGCCGTGGACGAGCAGGGCCTGTGGGCCATCTACAGCACCAACAAGGCCAAGGGCGCCATCGTGGCTTCCCAGCTGGACCCCAACAGCCTGGAGGTGAAGAGGAGCTGGGAGACGAACATCCGCAAGAACACGGTGGCCAACGCGTTCATGATCTGCGGCCGGCTGTACACGGTGGGCAGCTACACCTCACCCAACACCACTGTGAACTACATGTTCGATACGACCAGCGGCGAGAGCAAATCCATCGCAGTGCCTCTTCGGAACCGCTACCGCTACAACAGCATGGTAGACTACAACCCAGTCCAGAAGAAGCTCTTTGCCTGGGACAACTTCCACATGGTCTCCTACGACGTACGGCTGGGCAAACTGGAAGCCAACTGAGTGGAGCCAGCAAGGATGATCCCAGCAAAAGCCTAACAATCGCAGATGCCCGAATGTCCCAGAGTGTCAATAACCGGACTCCTTGTCCAGACTGCCTCAGACTGAGCGCCATCACCCGCAGCTCATGACTACATGCTCACCATCACAGAAGGAAGCATGAAGACTCAGCATCAACAGTCAGTTTGAGATGAAAGCTTTGTTTTGAAGAACACGACAGGGGAACTGAGCCCCTACGATGCACTTGTCTCTGAAGGAAGGCTTCTTCTCCATTGACATAGCCCAACCCAGTGCCAAAGATGAATTATTTTTCTATGGACTTTGTTCTTACCTTTTTTTTTCTCTTTTCTATACAGCACTGACAGGGTGGGGGAGACAGGTTAGAAATCTCCATCCATCTAGGAAAAGTATCTGTATATAGTCTAAATGTGTATCTAAATCTGTGTTATACATGTATGTATACACCCCATCCATATTTGATGGGCCACCTGTTGAAATGTTGTAAGCTTACACTGTACATAAATATTTCCTCTAGAACATACTCTCCCTTCCCCTGTACATAATGGTGAAATGGAACCTTTAAAAATATATATACTTGCCATTTCTTTACTCTGCATAGTATCAGTACTAGTGCTGCCAATAATTAAAAATGTAAATTCATATGCAGGTTTAATAAAAATTATATAAACTTGTCCGGTGTTCTCACTTGTGACGAAACAAAATTCCACATCCACATAGAATTTGTAAATTTTGATTTGATATTTCAGACCACCACAACTAAGTCACATGCAAACAGACTTGAAGACCCAAACCTACGATAATGTCCCTCTACCCTGCCTCTGAATATCCACTATAAAGATGGTCTTGCATACCTCAAGAAAGGCTTGGTATATTAATGGCTTTGTTTACTTCAGTGACAATAAAAGCTCCCCAATAACAATTGATAGTTTTGACAGAGAAAGTAACAAGCATTCACCATTCAATTTTTACAGCATATTATTTTATTAGTTTCTGTAACCAAACCAAGATAATGTAAATAAGACCTTACATATCTTAATACAGCGATTAAACCCCTGTACAAGTAAAACAAAAAACAAAAAAAAAAACAAAACAAAAGAAAACCAATCCAATCTCATTGCCCCTCCCTCCCCCGTCCTCCACAACAATGTTCTCATCCTCACGAGATGTCTAGAAGGGTCTGGACCCCCTCAGGGTGCATACAGTGTACTGATCCTCCAGTTCCACATTGCAGCTGCTGAGCTGAGATGAGTGTGGGGGGAGGGGGGGGAAAGCAGTGCTAAGACAGCCTTGAGAGGACAGGTGTGGGATGCGTCTTTACAACAGAAAAAATGTCCTTCAGGCTGAAGACATCTGAACAACCGTTAAACCTCAAGGCCCTTCTCATCCCCAGAGTTAACAACACGTGGATTCTTTGCTAGTATAAAAATTTAACCTCGCCCCCCCCCCCCCCCACCTCCCCAACTACTCCAAACCCCCTCCTATGTCGTGATTTTCTCTCGTAATCAACATCGTACAATCTCTTATCTACAGCAGCATGGTCTGAGTTGTCATCCTAACTGGAACTACACTAGAGCGAGGGGGAGAGGGAGCGAGAGACAGATATATATAGAGAGAAACAATGAAAGTACCCAAAAGAGCCATGTGAGAATCACAGGTTGGGTTGTATGTGATGGCTTTGCTATGGAGAGGTGGTTAGCAAGAGCCATAGAAGGTGACAAACCACTACCTCATGCCTGGTCTGGCCTAACCGTTTGCTACGCTCTGTTCAGCCGCTTTCCTGCTGACTGAGTTAGCATCTCTGACGTAAAAAGGATGCAGGCACGCCGTGCACTTCCTGACACTAGACAACCCTTCTGACTGTGGATGCCAGTGAAATATAAACAGTTGCCCTCTTGTGCCACGCAGATTACCTCAGATCAGAGATGAAGAGGAAAGTCAGGCTTAAAGTGGAGGCTGCAGTCAATCGACTATTAATCACTCACTCACTCAACTTTGTGTTTCCTTTCCAGGCAATTAAAAAGTCAAAACTAAGTATTTCCTGATTCTTGGCGGACTCGGTTAAAACGTTCAGTAGTGAAGGAGGGGGTGCGTGTGGCAACTATGCTGTGTTCCATTCAAAAGGTAATCGACATACTGCTGCTCATTGCTCAACATTAGTTCCCTAAATGTTTCGGATTAGTTACTGGAGGAACGAGGAAAAAGACTTTTGCTCACTAAAACACCTTTTCTTATTTTAAATTAGATTGTTTTTACTACAAAAAACATATTCAAAACAAAACAAACAAAAAAAAAACTCCCTCCGAATACATGTGATTCTACTAAAAAAAAGAAGAAAAAAAAAGCATGGAAAAAAGATATTGCTATAAAAAGAAAATTGCAAACTCAGCAGCGGATTTAATTTCTTTACTTTATCTTCGTTGTACACTTTCCGTGTACAGCCATCGATGCTGTGCCATTCCTCCCCCCTTTATCACGAGGGGCTCAACTCAACACAAATACAGACCCCACCAACGACCCTGGGGGAGGATGGGTGGGGAGAGGGAGGATGGGGAGGGTGGCACGCAGTGCCCCTCGGGTAGCGGCTGTTTTGGGCCGATTGCCGCTCTCCCCACGCTCCTCCTAATCCTACGATGGGACAGCCCGGAAGGTGGCGTGCGTGAGTCAGTGAGTGAGTGTGAGTAAGTGCGCGAGTGGAATCTCCCCTCTCCTGCAGTTCCTAGCGCCGTCCCTCAGGGAGTTTGTGACAAGGCAGTCGAGGGGGTCTCTACTTGCTCTCCTCGGGCTTGATGGACTGGGGCTTGATGGGGCCAGTCCGTACGGGTTTGGGCCCGGCGAGGGAGGGGGGCTTCTCGGCTTCCGTGCGCTCCGGCGGGCCCACCTGGTGATTGGGGGCCACGCTGTCGACCACCTTCCCCCCTCCGTCCACTCTGGCTGGCTTGCTGACCGGGGCCTTGAGCTGCTGCTGCTGCTGATCGGAGAAGAACTTGTGGGTGGACTGGAGCACCTCGGCGCGCTGCTTAGCCTGTGGGAGAGACAAGCCAGCAGCCATGAGCTCCAGTGGAATGAAAAGACTGTACCGCGCACCAGTCAGCAGTGCTTTATGAATGCAGAATGCTTATGGAGCAATAGAGCTGTCACTTTTTTGTTCGATAATCCAGCTTGTTCAAATCTCAGGTAATTTTTTTAATTTCACATATACAGATCCTTTCCAAAAAATTAGAATATCATGGAAAAGTTCCCCCCCCCCCCCCCCCCCCCCATAATTCCATTCAAAAAGTGAAACTTTCATAGATTATAGATTCATTACACACAAAATGAAATATTTCTAGCCTTTTATTTGTTTCATTTTTCATAATTTTGGCTTACAGCTCCAGAAAACCCCCAAAACAGTATTTCAAGAAATTAGAATAGTGTGTCGAAAATCAGCATTTACTTCAGTTATATCAGAGAATGAGTGGAGTGGCTTGACTCGAGGAATCCGATAGTTGTAGCCCATGTCCCGGATACGTCTGTACGTGGTGGTTTTTGAAGCACTGACTCCAGCCTCAGTCCACTCCCTCTGCATCTCCGCCAAATTTTGGAATCGTCTTTGCTTGACAATCCGCTGAAGCCTACGGTCATCTCTTTTGCACGTGCACCTTCTCCTGCCACATTTTTCCCTTCCACTAAACTTTCTATTGATATGCTTGGACACTGCACTCTGTGAACAGCCAGCCTCCTTAGCGATGACCTTTTGTGGCTTACCCATCTTCTGGAGGGTGTCAATGATGGTCTTCTGGCCAATTGTCAAGTCTGCAGTCTTCCCCATACTGAACCAAACTGAGATAAACTTTGCAGGTGTTTTGAGTAAATTAGATGATAGTGTGACACTCAGTCTAAAACATTCATTCTCTGAAATAACTGAAGTAAATGCTGATTTTCGACACACTATTCTAATTTCTTGAAATACTGTTTTGGGGGTTTTCTGGAGCTGTAAGCCAAAATTAAGAAAAATGAAACAAATAAAGGCTAGAAATATTTCATTTTGTGTGTAATGAATCTATAATCTATGAAAGTTTTACTTTTTGAATGGAATTATGGGGAAAAAAAAACAACTTTTCCATGATATTCTAATTTTTTGGAAAGGATCTGTATATATTTAAGGGTTAGAATTTGTAATCCTGTTGCCTAGGCGAAATAAGGAGCCCAGTTGCGCTCTGCATGTTTTGGTTGTGGTAAAGCTCAATATCAAAAAGACCAATAGAACAACAAGCCATGTTATTGTTTTGTCTGGAGGGTATAGCCTACTGTTAGGTAGCCTAAATAAAGTTAATGTGTGGGTCAGCTACCCAAGTAGCCTGTAGACTATACATTCAAAATGGAGGAACTAAGAAAAAAATGCAACTCCACTTCAGGAGTGCCATTTAGACATATTATGGGTTATATGCCATTGGAGACAAAATAACAACCAAGGAGAAAGTCCCCTGCATGGTATACAATTGGCAACTTCCCTACTAACCCTCCAAAGGCTGACACTTTTTCCCCCCCCTCCAAAGGAGATTGGTCAGTTCAGTTTATTTAAGTAAGCCATGCCATTGTTAATCTAGTCATTTTAATGCTATGAACGGCATTGTTATGATCTTCCCTGTTTTCATTTTACTTACCACAAGATACTGTGGGCTTGATTTACTAAGACCTTCAGCATGTGCAAAACGTTTTAGCAGACGCAAAACTAATAACATGACCAATGATTGGTCATGGTATTTGCTTCGCACAAATCATTGATTGTGTTATTAGTTTTGCATGTGCTAAAAGGCTATGCACATGTTAAAGGTCTTAGTAAATCAAGGCCTGTATTTCTTAGTAATAAACTAGCACATTTAAGGTATTTAGCTACACGTTTAATGGGAAAATAAAACTATGCCATAGTATTTATCTAGGCAAATATATAATTACATTTTGAAAATAGAACATTCAAACAAATTCGAAGTAATTTCACTATTATAAGATATTCGTACAAACTCAATTTTTGGAAAAAACCCTACTGAGCAATGGGACCATCTCAGAGCTGGCAAACGTGCAGGCATGGATTAGCTGTAGTAGCATTAGTGCCCGAGGGCTGGTGTCACTTACCTTCAGGTCCTGCTCTGCCTTCAGTGCAGCTTGTGTACCCCGAGGGACCATGGGGGGCCCCGGGAGGGCACGGGGCGGGTGCTGAGGCCGGGGGTGGGGCATGAGCCCAGCACTGAGGGAGGGGGACATGGGGGGACCCAGCGAAGTCCTCTGCAACCCTCCCGGAAACGAGCTTGAGTGGGGCGGGCGAACCAGTGGAGAGACTAAGCTGGGCTGAGACAGCATCTGGGACAGGAGGAGAGAAGGCGGAGGAACCGATGAAGACACCATTGGCTGCTATATTCTCCAGTCTCCACAACTTCCGCAAATAAAAAACACACGCTAAAAGCAATGGAGCTCACCCAAACTCAACCTACTGTCACGTGCACACTACCGCACTGCATTTCAATGTGAGGGCAGAGTGCAGCACAGCGCCGCTACCTCACCTGTGGGTTGAACTGTCCTGCATAGTGCTGAGGGATGCGCATGCCGGCAGAGCCTGACTGGAATTGCTTCTGGTACAGCATGCTGTTCATCTTACTGGTCTGGCTGCTGGGGCTGGTGGAGCTCGCTCTGTGGGCCAGGAGATGCAGAGGAACACGCTGAGCCAGAGACCAATTATCAAATCGCCAAGGTCTGAAACTGCACGTTCATCTAACAGTAAGGAAACCTTGAAAATATGTATTTTAAAGACGCTAATAATTAGTGCTACAAGGCTTTGCGCATGTCTCAGGGTGGTGGTACCTGAAGGGGCTGGAGGTGGGGGTGGTGCTCCGAGCGCTCACTGGAGGGGTCCCAGGCTTCACATCCATTCCGCTGCCAAACAGCTTCAAATCCATCTCACACATCTGCACGACAACAATGCATCTTCATCAGAGGCAACACACATGCGCTCACACACACATGCGCACACGTGTGTGCTCATACACGCACACCTGTACAGCTGCTTCAGTGGAGAGATGCAGTCTGGAATTAGAGACACTAAGCCAAACACTGAGTATGTGGGTTAGTGCAGGCTTACACACTGTGCAACTACAGTTAATGCAACAACAACAGACTGGCAGCCTAAACCATGTCTACATTAACCCCTTCACCCCACAAAATTCTGTTTAGAAAGAGAGCAACAAATGAGGCAGACAGAATAAAACTTACTTTTGCTGGGGAAAAAATTACATTCCCACAGTATTGCACAAACTACACGACAGGAAAACGCTAACAATGACTACAGTGCATTTGCATTTAGAGTTTGGGCATCTAGCAGATGCTTAGCCAGAATGGCTTGAATTTAATGCACTGTAAAGTTGCTTGCTAATTAGAACCTCTCTCAAGCAAGTACAAATGCATTCTGTGCACTCTCACTGATTGTCATAACCTTCCATTAAAATAAGATACCTCTTGGGTAACAAGGTTCAGTATAGTGACTACTCCTGAGAGTCCTGCACACCCTTAATAATTAGCACAGGTGAGGTTTCACCTCTCTTACTAACAGTCAGGCCACATTTTTACAGCATGAAATTTCACGTTTGAAAGCTTCCTTAGATCTATTTCTGCCTGTCAAAAATGATACAATGTTGCAGTAATAATTTAAAATATTTTTAGATACATTACAGTACCTTAAACAGACCAAACACTGGTTTATGGACGAGAAAATGGATGAAAACTAGAGCCCGACCAATAAATCGGGCTGATACTTGCAATTCCGGACCATATCTGTATCGGTCGTCAAGGATGACATGTGGCCGATATGTGGGACAGATATTGTAAAATAGGCTGCTTTCCCCTTTAATTCAGTTTGTAGTTACTCATGGTAACTTAATCCTACCAATCAGAGTGCGCCTTTAACGCTGCAGCTCAACCAATCAGAAGCTCAAAGCATTCCTAACTTTCTCACAGTTCACCTGGCTGCATTACACAGAGACTCGCAGCACGTGTAATAAATTTCACTTTGTTTGTGGTGTTATGTGCATATTCAACTGTAAGTACCGTTTATTCAGTAATTATTGTCAGGAGTGTTTTTATAAGCTGTAGTTAAGTCAGGATAGCTAAACTGCGAACTCCTATGGAATGACATGTTCGGAACGCATTCCGTTGTCTGCGATATACACATTTTTATTGCCGCTGTTGATGTTACTTGCTGTATGTGTATATGCAGGAAAAGTGTGGCACGTTATTGTGTTATCACAGTTATCAGTTAAATGTAGACGGTGATATTATGGCTACCAAATGCTAGCTAGCTTAACCAAGCTGTGATTTAGCTTAATTTCAGCCTAACAAAGCCCTGAAAGGACGGGATTAGTTTCACCAGGGGTGGTCAGGTAATGTAATTTTCTCCAGGGTAATTCAGTAATTTTATTCACGTCCGGAACGACCATGTCAGTGATTTTTACTGGGCACGCAAATAATAATTCCGGCTGAAAATACCTACTGTTTCTCAGCGAACAGCGAGGTCCACAATTTTCAGAACTGTAGCGTACTTAACAGCTTTTTTTAAAAAGTATACAAAACTGGCATACTCAATAGTAGGCAAGTACGGTCAATTTCTAGGTTTATTAGGAACACAGTAAAACCAGTTTGGGTTAGTTCTATTAACCCTTATAGTGAGGCATTGCTATTGTACAAGTGTATTATTTTGCTTTTATTATGTATATATACATAATGTATGTATGTATATTGGATTTATTGCAGAACGAACATAACTGTACTCACAAGTGAACATAGTGTGTTGGTTGTGGTGGCGAACATTAAAAGATAGTCAACTTCCAGCTGATGTCTCGGTTCTGCCTGGGGCAGTACAGGTATATCAAGAATTAGCGACTGGCATTTAAAAGATATTTTAACAATGACACATGGACATCCCTAGCACTCCATCTAGTGTTTAGATGTTTTTTAGCTATATTTATGAGCTTTATTTTATTTTCATTCTTTATTTTATTTGTTCATTTCTAAAATTGGTTGTTAATCATGCTAATATTATAACATAATAATGTAAATAAAATAAAAAAATAGTAAAGTTATGTGTTTAAGAAAGCAGCCTTGTGAGTAACTTTGCATAGTTGTATAGGTGCTACAAAAGGTCTATTTTCATTCCAGCTCAAAAGTTCACTATATCGGTAACCGGTGAATTTCCTCCCTCTAAAATCGGTATCGGCATCGGTCTCAAATACCATATCAGTCGGGCTCTAATGAAAACAAAGCATTTTGCTTACAATTTGTTGAAATTTACTGTAGATCCCATAAGGTTCAAATCCATTGAGAATAAAAAAATCGCTTTTCCAAACACGCCAAATGAACCAAACCGTTGCATCTTGTACCAAACACACACAAAAAAATAACTCCTGCACACTGCTTCTGTCAATTATTAAAGCCAATGGTTTGGGTCTACATCCTTTGTCAGAACATTTAAATGAACTGTGGAAAAATGCCGCTTCCAGAGCCAAGATGGCTGGTGTCTGAAGCATCACTCTGGCTCTTCATTAAATACAGACGTGCAGGAGGGCTGGCCCACTCACCTTGCTTGAGGGCTGCATCATGCCGTGTCCGCTCTGACCCATGAGCCCGCGGAAGGGCTGGCTGATCGGGGGCTGCCGACTCAGGCTCTGCGCCTGTGCCTGGGGTGGAGTGGGGGGTAGCGACTGGGGCAGGGCGAGCAGAGGCTGGCCTCCTGTTGACCCAAAATTTGGCATGGAGAGCTGGGAGCCGGGCAGAGGCACCGTCACCTGGTCGGACGCAGGAAAAACACCCGGGTTACAATGTGCGCGGCTTGCATTTTAAGAGGTGTCTCTTGTGCCTGTTGTAGGGCAGTGGTAGGGTGTCCCTGCATGGTGTGTGACAGTGTTTACCTGCTGCAGGGCAGAGCTGGGGGACTGTGTGGAGCTGTAATAGCTGCTCTGTCCGTGCTGCTGTACCTGCCCGGAGTACAGGTTTGAGTGCTGACTCAGTCCCTGACGCGCCTGTGCCAACAACAACACGACAGCCCTCAGGAACCACCTCAGCACAAACCACTCAACTCGTCACAGAATAGTAAAACAAAAGTGACTGGCAAACATTAGCACAGTACATTAGCATTAATCTGCTCCGATTGTGCAGCAGAAGCTAAGCTGAGGAGCTGGTGCCAACCTGCAGGATGTGCGTGTCGATGAGCTGGGAGCCACCCAGGCCGGACGGCTGGTTAAGCTGAGGCTCGAACAGGATGGGGATGTGCTGCGTGTTGGAGGTCTGCTGGAAAGCCAGGCTGGACTGCGGCTTGCCCAGCTCAGGGGGCTGCACACCCGGGTAGCTGTGCAGCGCCGTGCCCGACAGCATCATGGGAGACGGCTGGGACAGGCTGTTCTGCATGAAGGCCTGCTGGGACCTGAAAACGGCAGAGAGAAAGATTCACCACCCCGTAGCGGTCTGCATTCTGCAGCTTTCTTGTGTAAGGTACAGTAAACAGAGATACATTCAATTGCATTTCAGTGTAGCAAAACTGTAAAAAATGTAATAAATGAAAACAAATTGAGGAATTATGAAAAAGCTGACTAAACCAGTGTGCTGCATGTAGCCATAAAAACATACTCAGAAAATGGGTAGGGCTCATAGTCAGTAAAGAAATCATAAATAAAAATTATTTATTATTTAGTTTCATTATCCATTTAATATTACTGGGAAGCCCAAAGCAGGTCATGAACTGCCTGATAAATAAGCTTGGAAACATTTATGATTTTTCTCAGAGTGCGAACCCAACCCATTTCTTGAGTGTAGTATAAATGAGACGTAAAACAATAAGCAGCCTTTCATAAATTCTCGTTATTTATTGATGGCATATTTATTTCTTGTTTGGACATTGTTTCAGTTTCAGGTTTGAGCTGCACACACACCACTCCCTTGTGTGTGTGTGTGTGTGTGTGTGTGTGTGTGTGTGTGTGTGTGTGAGCTGTGCCTGTAAAGCACTGACCTGTAGGGCTGCAGTGAGGAGCTGAAGAGGTCCTGTGGCTGGGACACCGGAGGGCCAGCGCTCAGGCCCAGCTGGGGTTGGTGTTGGTGTTGGTGTTGATGTTGATGCTGGGGTTGGTGTTGGTGTTGATGTTGGTGCTGATGTTGGTGTTGATGTTGGTGTTGGTGCTGATGTTGGTGTTGGTGCTGATGTTGGTGTTGGCCCTGCAGAGGAGCATAGATGGGGATCGGGATCTGCTGCACAGCTGTCGGCTGTAAGGGAAAATCAAACAATGGAGACTGGGCCTGAGGAGAACCGTCCCATAACCAGGAGAGAGAGAGAGAGCACAGGGTCAATGGGTGTGCTCGGGACATCCTGCTTGCCACAATGTACAGTACACACGCATGCGCGCAAACACACGCACACACACATAGCACAAGCACTGCTGACACAAGTCAAGCCCATAAGAGGCCTCTCCGAGCCTGCAATGTCTCAGTTAACCTGATGAGAACAGCCTGAGCTTGGCTCTTTAACTGACATGGCGGTTTGTGTGCATGCTCTGAAGCAGCAGTCACGAGAGCCCAGGTAAAACCCACACAAAGCCCTCTGCACCCCACAGCCTTTCCCCCTCAGACAGGCTCATAAGGGCCTGACTGGAGCCTCACACAAAAGGTACGCCAGCACAGAGGCCTGGGCGGGTCTCTGGGGGCCAATTTAGACGGGGAAAGCGGGAGCGCGCAAGGTGAATAGCCAGCGGGCCCCTGGATCTCAGAGGGCACCTCAAGCAGCAGGCAGGGGGGTGAGACGCCTGGCACTGGCAGTACCTGAGAGAGGCCGGGCTGGAATCCCTGTTGCTGCGCCAGAGATGGGGGCGCCAGGCGGGGGTGCGCCGGGCTGAACAGGTGACTGGTGTCCATGTAGAAGGCTGGAATCTGGGCTGCAGAACCTGGAGAAGCACAGAAACCAGATTCAGAGCAGGTTACGGGACAGTGTACAATAAAGGGAAAGACGACTTCAGAACCCACTGAACTGACCCTTATTTCCAAACTGTAACATTATCCAGATCAATGCAAATGCTTTTTAATGGTCCATTTAATGCGCGCTGGTGTGGATTCATAAGATAGATTGCTCTGCAACACAATTAAGTCCACTGTTCTCTGCCGCAGGCTGGGCTGTCATGTTCTGCGTTCCTGTACTCTTTTCCTCTCTTGCACAAAGGGCAGTTGGTTCTCTGATCAAAGTTAATTAAAAGCCAACTGGGAAATGTCCTCATTAATTGCTTCATTTTTCAAGTTCAACGGATCAAGCCAGCAAACTACGATATGAAGTGAATGCTCTGAAGGTTAATTACAGCAGGCCCGCTGTGCACCTTGTGTTAGGGCTGGTGAGAGAGAGGTGAGGGGTATGGGCGGGGCGGGGACGGGACAGGGGCGGGGTAGGACGCGGGTCGGTGGACGGCTCCCCACCTGCTGCAGCTGCAGACTGGGACACGAACACCTGGGGCGTCTGCTGCTGCTGGGGGAGAAGGGAGGGCACACAGCCCAGCTGGGAGAAGCTCCCCCCGGACACGCCCCCGCCCTGCAGCTGCTGCGGCTTCACCTTGCAGATGTTCGGGGGGTCGGAGGCAGTGGTCGTCTTGGTGCTCAGAGAGGAAGTGGTGTAGGTTCCAGAACCTGAGAGGGGAAGAAAACATATTTAAAGCAAATATAATAAAAACTCATCTGTGTGTAGCGGTTTGTTATTTATTGTATTTGTCACTGTAATTTATTGTAACATCATGCCACCATGATTTTAGAAGTAGATTTTGTTTTTTTAAGCAGTGAATTTAACTTGAACATTCAAGCTTATTATAACAGAAAATAATCAAACACTTGTATAAAAGTATTTTCCTTGAATACGTACAATTAACAGATACACAGAAATATCAGAATCATTTTTAAAAATTCAACAGTGAATAAAAAAAAAAGATGCATACAGGATAGGCTACTGTATAAATGCTGCCCTAACTATTGAACAAAGAATCTCAATCTGACAATCTGCACCACCCATGAGTCTCCCTGTACAGTGAAAAAGACAAACATAATCTGCCTTACACATATGAGCTCATCAAGCAGCCTATCAATTATTATTGTGTATAATATTGGCACATTATAGGGGGCAAACATAGCATGTTAAGCCCCTACATCCCCATATATCTCAAACCTGTCATGCCTAACATTTAATGGAACAAGCCTGAAAAAAAAAAAAAAAGGCTCAAAAGAAAAAAGAAAAAAAGTGCTATGAACCTGAGAGGGAGGTGCTGGGGGTGACTGAGGCCACGGGTATCTGAGGCATGGAGGCACTGGAGAAGGAGCTGTAGGAGGCGCTGCCTCCACCGCTGCCGCTGGTGATGGGCGAGGCAGAGGAGGTGACAGGCGAGCTCTTCTCCCCCAGACTAGGAGAGTTCTCCCACGCTTTACGTGCTGACTCCATCTGTCAGGAGAGGAGGGGGGTCACAACCAGGCACACCACAGCAAATGTGCATTAGGGTTTTAAAAACTATATCCAAGACATACTCTACCTCCTCCACCAACAATACACATAACCCTATGTATATATACACATTTATGCATTTAGCAGACTCCTGTACAGAGCAGCTCACACAACCCGTTTCCTTTATTTTTTATTTTACATACAATCCATTTACACAGTGGAATACTTGCTGAAGCAATACAAGTTACATAGCTTCTTCAAGTATGCAATGACAATGCCCTTCCTGGGGATCGAACCTGCAACCTTAGCTACAAGCCGGGTTTCCCTAAGCATTATTCTGCACTTCCATCCAGGGCTGTTTACGGCTTACAGGCCTGTGAGTTTATCCCCGCGAGGCTGACGCGTGCTCACCTTGAGAGTGAGATCGACGGTGGCAGGGGAGACGGTGTTGAGGGTGGAGCTCTGCTGCAGGGCCTCTCTGCGGGGCAGCGGGAGGGTGTGGGGCAGGGCCACCTGAGAGGCACAGAGAAGTAGGGCACCCATATTACAAGCACTGAACAAACCAGCAGGCGTAGGGTTCAATCTGCTTGGCAGCGCCGTTAGCCTAGCCGCCCCGCTGGGGTTGGGCCGCTGCCTTTAGCCTGTGGAAACTCACATTGGCTACCAGGCTCTCCTCAATCTTGCTTACGCCGGTGGGCACGCTGTCAGCGAGTGATGAAGATGGGGTGGTGTAGTCTGTCACAGATTCCTGGGGAGAAACAAAGCAGGCAGTCGTCAGAACCCGTACTTGTTGAACGGCAATCATTACATTACAGCAGCATGCTCAAAAAGGTACCCAAATCAAGCAAGCAATCTCAATCCAATTTCAAGCACTAACATCTATCAGTACTGAAAGCCACAAAGCATGGCAGCTTTTGAACACAGACATGGCATTTGACAGAATCAATCACTATTAAGATGATCTTCAATAAACAAAAAACACAAATTTCTTCTTGTGATGTGTTGATGTTGTTCCTGCATTCACCTTTGAGACGCTCCCGTACTCTACAGATGGGACGGTGATCATGCCCTCTATGTCGCCTCCCATTTCTGGGACCTTGCTGTCCTTGGTGGGGGAGCCGGAGTCGGCTCCCCGGCTGCCCCCTGGGCCGCCCTTATCGGGCCCCTCGCCCTCCGACTGCCGGCCGTCCTTGGCCTTGCGGTTCTTCAGGGAGCGCTCCTTTCCGATGGGGCCCGGCTTGTACTCCTTAGCCTCTGGGGGACTGAGCTCTGGAAGCTGGCCATGGAAAAACAGCACAGCAGTTTTACATCTTGTGTGAGCTCAAGCACGTATGGTGGCAATAAATTATCCACAGTGACTTATTTTACACAAATGACAATCAAAGGCAAGCAGGGCTTGTGTCTACATCTGTGTTTCTCATACCATTAAACAATAGCGACGTATGGCCTATGCTGGAATCTGGAGCTCCACTACTCCATACACACCTGATCCTTGCATTAAACTGCGTGTACGCATGTTTTATTGCAGGGCTCTCGGTTGATGTTATTAACACACTATCGATACAGTAACAGACAGTGATGACCGATAAGGCTTCTGAATAAATAATACGAGGTAGACTAAGCTGGTGCAATACTTTGTGAGAGGAGTTTTGTTGTTTTAATGAGTTTTATCATTAGTGGACATTGCTGATATTAAGCTTGTCATGGCCCACCTATCAATTCCCATTCTAGGTATATCGCTAGTTGGCTAAATTAGATTAAATTGGGGGGGGGGGGGGGGGCATTTTCAAGTGCTTAAGATGGCTTTTAAAACAGACTGAGTTTACAGGTATGGCATCAAAGCTGAGGGTGTAGAGTAGGACAGTGGTTTGGACAGTGACAGGTGAAGGAGAGGGTTCGGTCAGTACCTTCTGGGCCTTAATAGGACCGGCACGGGGCTGCTTCTGTCGCTGCTCTTTGGGCTCCGGCAGCTTGTTGTCTGAGCCCTTCTCCAGCAGAGCGGGTACTCCGTCACTGTCTGTGCTGCCCGCCGACGAGGGCGCCCCAAACTGGATACTGTCCATGCCCAGCTCCACTCCTGCTTCCGCACCAGGCTTCACTCCCTGTTCCCACAACAAAACCATTAGCCTTTTCACATTGAATAATTCTAAGATGTGCAGCATCTCCAGCAGGAGGAACAGAGAAAACTCACACTGGCTACCTGGCTAAAGAAACAAGCACTCACAGAGGAAAGAGGTTTCAGGTCAGCCATTCCATACCAGGGGACCAGAGATTGACATTCCCTCTGAAGCATGCAAACTCTAGTGGTTACTAGAGGTATTGCAGTTTAGTAAGCTTCTGGTGCAGAAAGGCAAAAATCTTCCCATTGAAGTCTATTCAAAACCATGAATTAACCCTGGTGAAATTGTACCATTTCAGACAGCACTATTAAATTCCAAATTTTCTTCATACCAAACTAATTACTCTCCAGTGAACCACTAGTAGCTAGTGCAGTTCAGTTTAACATAATGTAGAATAAAGTAATAATTTTTAATATTTGGTCGCATATCCTTTGCATGCCATGACTTCCTGATGTCAGTGACCCAACAATATCAAAAGACTGGATATCTTATTTTCTGGTACTCTTACAAGCAATACTAACTTCTCTGCATGTGAATGGATCTCTATGGGAATTGGGACTAGATTTAGCTGTAAATTATGCTGGAATAGTAGGGAATACATGGTTGGCGAAATGGCTGTAAGTCATCAAGGGTCTGTGGTATCAAACGAGCCTCAAACCATAACTCTGCTGCCAGATATGCAGTAGATATGGATGGATCACTTTAAGGGTTGTTTCTCCTGACGTATTTTTCCATAGAGTTCAATAGGGAAATGAACCCTTCAAGTTATCCATCCATATCTACTGCATATCTGGCAGCACAGTGAAGGTTTAAGGCTTGATACGTCAGACCCTTGATGACGTAGAGCCATTTAGCCAACCACATGTTCCATACAGTTCCAGTGTAATTTACAGCTAAATATAGTCCCAAACCCCAATTCCCATAGAGATCCATTCAAATGCAGAGCGGTTATAGTATCGCTTGTAAGAGTACCAGAAAATAAGATATCAAGAGTCTTTTGATATTGTTGGGTCAGACATCAGGAAGTCATGGTATGCAAAGGATATGCGACCAAATATTAAAAATGACTTTATTCGACATTGTTAAACTGTCTAATATTTTTTTATGCCCGAAAATGAGAGGGACTATGTAGAAAAGGTTAAATAATTTCTAAACGGTTCATCCGATATGGATGTATCCTTTCAAACTCAAAGTGCTAGAGTACAAAACCAAAATAACAAAAGATTTGTCACTGTCCAATGAATTATGGTGCTCAATGGATATCTCAATGTTAAAAATACTATTTAAACAGCAGTAAAATTTCTTCAGGTTACAGCAAATAAACTATTTTCATAAATAATCATATGAATCATATGTAATAAGGACTGATGATTTTTAACTCAACATTGCATTGAAAATTCTCAGGGAATTATTCTGGAATCTGAAGACAACGTATTTCACAAACAGAATCTCACCCAATAAGCACAAATGAGTGATTCCTAACCAGGATGCTAAACCACTAAAAATTTCGTAAAACCTGGGGTGCGTCCCAATACTTGAAAAATGCACTCTCTTTTCCTCCACTATCACCTCCTCTTCTCCGTGCCCCCGAAATGCATCTTTGTGTTTTAATATAATGTTGCTGATTACATCTTAAGAACGTATTAATGGTTACAAATTAATGTCTTGACGCAAACCACAATGTCAGGTACACTGTATACTGTACATGCAAATAATTGTACTCGAAACGTTCAGGCAGTTTTGCATACTTCCGGGTAGGAGAGGAGTGTTAGTGGAAGAGTGGAGGAAAGAAGGTGGGGAGTGAAGAATATTGGGATGCACCCCTGGAATGGCTCAAACAGCTATGCACTGGGACTGCCATTTACATGTCTGACTTGACTGTCTACGGTCTAATCCCCACAAAATGCAAACACCCATCTGCACGCAAAAGCACTGATCTTATCATAATGGGACATGATCTCATTAAATGTACCTCGGGGGTGACAGTGCCGGTGAATGATGTGAGAGGCTTGTTCCAGGCACTGACTGACGGGGGCTGGGGAGGGCTGATGGGTCCCACTGCATCACAAACAAAATCAGTCAGTCATAAAAAAAATGCTGCGCATTTACAGCACATCTGCGCTACTGATCAGTTTTAACAGTGCTCTGAATAGGCACGTTCAGGGTAGGTCTGTTCCTCTGGCACTCACGTTTCTTCATGTCGGAGAGGACAGCTGAACCTGCCACTTTGTTTTCCCACAGCTCTGTGCCCAGGCTGCTGTGAGTCTGCCCTGTGGCCAGGGTCTTTCCAGAGAAGTCCACGGTGCCGGGCAGGGCCACAGCGCCCTCCTGAGGCTGGGGCTGTGGTTGCAGCGGTGCTTGGGGCTGGGGCTGGGGCTGGGGCTGGCCAACTGGCAGTGCAGGGGCCTGGTGAGAGGGCTGGGAAGCTGAAATCCCCTGCTGCTGCTGCTGCTGCTGCTGCTGCTGCTGCTGCTGCTGCTGTTGCTGCTGCTGCTGCTGCTGCTGCTGCTTCTTGGCAAATCTAGGAGGCAGTTTGGAACCACCACCTCTTCCTTTTTCGCTAGAGCCCTTCTTACTCCAGTTCTAAGAAAGGAAACGGGCGAGGCAGACACTCAGGTATGGGCAAGCGAAACAGAACACAGAGTCTTCCACATGACACTCACATAACTGTCAGCTGACATCAGATTTAAGGTAACTGAGTGTTAATGCTATATATTGGTAGAAACCTTACACCATGAGTAGGCAGTCCTGGTGCTATTGACGATTGAACCCCAATATTGAGTGGAATGGGCTAGCCTTTTGTCTGTTTAACATAATCAAGTATACTAAATTCACAAAAACATTCCCAAATTAGGTCTAAATCATTGTGTTCTTATACATTGCACCACTGTTTACATATTTGAATTGTATACAATGAGAAATACAGTAAGCAGGTAGGAACAGTAGCAGCCCAGTCCCAGATCACTCATGGGACACATGGATACCTGCACAGTCTGCTCCTCCTTCTTCCTCCTTTCTTCATCCTGCAGGCGCTTCTGCTGCTTGCGGGACACCACCTCAGTGAACCCATCGTCGTTGGTGCTGGACTGGGGGTCCTCCAGGGTTGTGACTTCTGGGTGGTCATCAATGATTACCACACCTGTCACGAGGGAATAAGTGGTGCAGGTGAACGCCTTTTCGCCTTTATGACGCAAAACTCTCCACTGCTTTTGTGTACCGAGCCAAAAATGAATGAAGGAAGCACTCTGCAAGTGACCTTGAAGCACACAACATCCAATGGACCTGTGGAACAAGCTTGGAGGAACTCACTAGCGTAGTTGTTGAGGTCGAATTGGGACAGAGCGTCAACCTTCTCCTTGGGCTTCTTAGCAGCTTGCTTGGCGTCCTCTTTGCGGCGGGAAGCGGACTCCTTGCCGGGTCGCTGGCCTGCGCCTCCGTGTGCATCAGAGTTCTGGGCGGCACTGCTGGTTGGATCGATACCAGTCAGTTCCTGGGCCAGCTCCTCGAGCGGCCTGAGCATACAGACCCCAGAGACAGAGAATCGGAGCGACAGTGCCCAGAAAGATGTGGGGAGAAAAAGAGAGAAAGGAAAAGAGAACAAGAAAAGAAAGAGAAAGATAGAAATAGAGAATAGAACAGGCTTGCCACTGAAGACACTACCAAGCCCAGCAGAACCATCACACCCATTAGAATAATGCGCACAATGCCACAAGTATTCTCTAGTGAAAATCACCAAGTGCTGGATTATGAAAATGGAATTATTTAACTTCAGACCTTCTACAAGAATAGAGAAACAGCGCTACAGCTGAATGATTGCCAATGTTTATTTCCACCCTGTTTGTTCCCCACCTACAAACAATAAATCAGAGTGCAGTCTATATTGGGAACTGGCTAAATAAAGCTATACACTGTGGCATATATGTCACTACTAACGGAAACGGTTAATGATGAAATCCATCTCTACAAAGTATGGAACATGCAAGCCAAAACATTCACCAAAGAAATGCAACAGACAGAAGAGGTGGATAACGGACTGAACAGCAAATTGAATTAGCAGTACTAATAAAGTGTAAGCTGAAGCAGTAGAATATATAGCCTAATATAGCATTAAAGAACAGGCAGGTTGTAATGCAAATCATGCAATGTGTGAACAGTACCTCTGTCAGGCTTAAGTGTGAACAGTGAAAATGTAATCTCTCATACAGATATTCAATAAAGTACACATGGACTGCATACGAAATGCCAAGTTTTACACCCTTAAGATAGATACTGACATACAGCTTTGTTAGGCACATGCAAGATTGCATCGGCCCCACTGAATACTCACCCTCTACGGCCAGGCTTGGCTCCAGACCCTCCCCTCCGCTCCCCCTTTACTCCTGTGTATCCCCGGCCAGATTTGGGCCCGCTATTCCCCCTCCGGTTCTGCCGGTCCACGGGCCGCTGGCTGGAAAAGCTCCTCTTAGCAGCGGCAGCCGTCTCACGTTTGGGGGTGACTCCTCCCTCTCCAGCTGCTTTGCTCTGTGTCACTGCACCCTGAGGGGGCTGCGCTGCAGCGGCTGGTGCCACACTCGCGGACTCCAGTGCCTCCTTCCTCTCCTCGCGCTCTCTCCTTTCGTTGAAGTCGCTGCTCTCCGAGGCGGTTTCCCATTCCTCGTTGGCTTGGTCTGATGAGTTCTGGTTGGACAGGTCAGGTGATTTGCTCCCGGCGGCAACAGCAGTGGGTCCCACATCGGACGTGATTGCCCCGGCGGCCGGTGGCGGCTCAGGGGCAGCTCCTTCGGACGCGGTTAATGCACATCCCGGCACCTTGGAGAGGGTTGGGGAGGCGGAATCTGGGGCTGGGGTCTCTGACGCAGCTTCACTGGCCATCACAGCAGCCTCCCGCTCCTTTAGTCTGCGGAAGCGTGGGGGCTTGTCCTGTCTGGGGGGCCGAGCAGGGCGGGGCCTGCGGGGTCGCTCACGGCTGCTGGGCCCGGCTTCCCCAAATTTCTTGCCATCGTACTTGGGTGGCCGCCTGTCAGGGGCGGGGTGGTCAAACCTAGAGGACTCTGCCTCCTCGGGGCGGAAGGTCTCCATGGGCTTGGAAGGCCACTGTGAGGACTCTCTCATCCCCGGCCTCCTCAGGGGGACCGACCTGGGGCCCCCCCGCTCCCTCCCAGCCCCTCTGCGGCTGTACAGGCCCCCTCTACCCCTTCTGGAGGGCTCACCTTTGGGCAAGAAGCCAGGCTTGGGTCTGCTCTCATCGTCACGGGAACCAGGTTTATCCAGCATGTGAGGGGGGCCGAAAGACGGGGCCCCTCCCATTTTGGACCCGCGCCGTGCCTCGGGCAGCTCCCGGCGAAGCGGGCGGCTGGGCTTCGCGCTGGGCTCACGGTCTGATGCGCCGGTGTCGCTGGCCGACTCGTGGCCCTCGCTCTCCGAGTCGGTGTCCGAGCCGCGCCGGCGACGGCGCTTTGGCAGCACTTCGAAGTCGGAGCTCTCACTGCGTGTCTCACTCTCCTCTCTACAGCGAAAGCCCACACCCCCCGAGGCGGAAAGGGGCAGGTCAGAGCGAGACCGGGGCTCTCTGTAGGGGTAGTCCCCACGGCTGCGGCCGCGGCACCCCCTGCCACGGCCGCTGTAGCTCCCACGGTAGCTGCGCCCTCGGGAGTAGTACTCTCCTCCTCGGCCACGGCCCCTGTGACTTAAATCAAAATCTTTTTCCCTCTCTTTGTCACGTTCTCTTTCTCTTTCCCTCTCCCTTTCCCGGTCCCTCTCGCGCTCCTCCCTCCGATAAGCTCTGGGAGGCAGATTAGACTCTTTGCGAGATGGTAGTTTGGGTTCGGGATGCTTGTCTGCTACCAGGGGTTTGTCTTGTTTGTCTTCCTGGGATACCGAACCCTGAGTACCTGCAGGCACCTGTGGCCCTCTTGGCTTACCCGAGCTGCTGCTTGACGAGTCTCCCAGATCAGGGGCCACTGCCTGCTCCCTCTTTGGCTCACTCGGGGGCTTCTGGCTGTCCAAGAGTGCAGCTGCAGCTGAGGGGGCTTTGACAATGGCCTCCTTTTTGAAACGATCTCCACGTTCCCCACGTTCATGGCGCTCCTCTCTCTCCTTCCTCTGCTCGCGCTCCTCTTTCATGTCCCGGAGGACCGGCTTCTTGATGGGTCCCGATCTGCGCACTGGCCTGTCCCCTGCTGGGCCGTCTCGACGCCCAGTCCCTGACCGCTGGCCCCAGCGCATGTCAGACTTCTGCTTGTTAGCAGCCAACAAGGGCAGCTTGTCCGCTTTGTGCATGCCCTCCGCAGGTGGCGTGGACCTGTTGCTGCTAGGCAGGCCTTGGGAGAAGGGCTCTTTGCGGGACTTGTCCTCCGTTGGCTCTGCTGGGTCGGGGAGCTCTGGCGTCTTGGAGGCAACGGGGATGCTGTCGAAGCGTGGCTCCTCAAGTTTGAGCGAGTGGCTGGATCCCTGGGAGATGCTCCTCTTCAGCAGCGAGCGGCCCAGAGTCTCCACCTCCTCCCCGCAGGGTAGACTCGCTTCCTGGGGCTCAAACACTGACCCTACAGGGCCTCTGTCAGGCTGCAGGAGGCCAGGGGCCTCCTCCGGACCACAGCTGAAGGCAGACAGCGGTTCAGATGAGTCCCGGAAGAAGTCGGTCTTCCCCCTTGGCTCGAGTGGACTGTGCTCCTGTGGATATGCTGTGGGGACAGCCCTATCCAGCTCCAGCCCAGAGTCCATCCTGCTAGGGAGGTGGCAAAGATGGGCCATTAGGGACAATCCAATCTCAACAATGCAAAGGGCTTTCACTTCACTGTGTACACATAATAAATTAAGAGGGTAACAGCCCAGAGAACAGAGTATGGAAACCCTAATTTAAGGCATAAAAGAACAGGAAGTAAGATATTTCTGAGAAACACAACTAAAGCATAAGCATTGCCTGTCTCATTCACCTGGGCTCCTTGGTTTCATCCCGTCCTTTGGGGGGAGTGACTGAGGGTATGGGTTCGGTTGGGGGATAGGGCTCGGAGCCCCACACCATGCGCTGCTCACTGGGGAGCCCATGCTCCCGGATGGGTCGGGTCAGGTGGTCAAAGGAGTCTGAGCCAGAGCCGCTACCGTCTGCAGGGTCTCTGCGCACCAGCTGCTTAGGAGGTATTCTCCCTAAGGACAAAAGCAAAAGCCCGTCAGCACACAGCCACAGGCTTCCAGGCTCTTCTGCCTTTGGAACTCATTACCAAGGTCAACCACCATGCCTCTATAGACTTTTACAGACCCTTTGTCTATAGTCTCTTTCAGCCCTTGCCTCTATAGACCTTCTGAATGGCCTCAACTCACTTCTTTAGCCCGAGAGGGAAGGGCAGAGTCCATATACCTGGGTGCATGGGTGGCATGTCTAAAGGTTGTCGGCCTGACATCATGCGGGGATCCATGTAGGACTGCATCATCAGCCAGCGGGGATCAAAGCCCATAGAGGCCAGGTGCTGGGGGTGTGGCCCGAGCGGCTGATAGAGAGAACGATGCTGAGGGGGCGGCCCTGGGGCCCCGGACGGGGAGACCGCACCCCCCTGCTGGTGTTGCTGCTGCTGCTGCCACTGCTGCTGTTGCTGCTGCTTCAGTTGTTCCTACACAGGGAGGCAGAAATGGGACAGTATAATTTCAGTTTCAAGTCTCACACAGAACCTGACATCTACAATGGAATACACATCAGCTCGCCTTTCAAAACTGAAATGTGACTCATAGAGCTACATTTAATCCAACTTTTATTTCTTTTTTTGGTCATGAGCTTATTCTATTTAACCTTAATTTATCCATGTCCCACTGAGATTGACATTTTTCAAAGGGAACCTGGTACGACTGATATCACAGAGCATTAGCCTTCATCATGCATCATTTTATGCCGTCATACCTGCTGTCTAAGAAAGCGAGGAGGAAGAGACTTCTGAAACTGTTTGGAATATCCAGAGGTGAGGGAGGGGCGCACTGCAGCGCCTGGCTCTCCCTCCGCCTCAGAGGTCAGCACTGGGGAGTCCTCTTGGCTGGAGGGGTCCACACGGGACAGAGGCACTGGGGGCTCATCAGCTGCAAAGACATGGCACAATCAAATCAAGTTGCATTTATTTCTATGACATAATTAAAGCGTTTGTGAAGACGAGAGGGTGACCGTTGCCCTCACCTCTGTTCTCCTCTGCACTGAAGCAGTCTCTCACTGGAGCTCGCTCAGCTGGGGTCTCCTCCGGCACAGGCTCCTCCACGTCCCCAGGCTGCTCCTGCACGGTGGCCTCCACCACATCAGGTTGCTGAGGCACAAACTGCTGTTCCGCCTCCTGCTCGGCGGGCTCCGGGCTATCCTGCGTGGGGACGGGAGCAGGTGGGAGGGGCTGCAGCGCAGGGGAGGGGTCGGCGGCCGGGCCACTGGGCTCCTCCTGCGGCACGGGCGATGGTTGGGTCTCGGCGGGGCGGAGCTTCTCGTTGAGCCGCTTCAGCTTCTCGGCGCAGGCTGCCAGCCTCTGCACCTCCATGCGCCGCTCCTCCTCCTCACGCCGCCTCCGCGCCCGCTCCACGGCCTCGGAGAGCTCCGACTGGGTCTTGCGCTTCTGCCGCCAGGCTTCCAAGTCCTCCTCTCCCGCAGGTGGAGCCACGGCCGGCTTTCCCGTCCGAGGGGGCCCGCTTGCCATGGTGCGTCCTGCGGTATGTCCCTGGGGGAGAGAGCGGCGGTCACTGGGGACGTTCACAGGGGTTCTAGTTCAGCGAGGAAGCCTGAAGTACACGGTCCTCACACTGACCTGGTAATCCGGCTGACCGGTCTTGCCGTATTGCACCCTGCCACCAGTGGATGGAGCTCTGGGGTCGGCACCGTCTGCCCGCTCTTTGCTTCCCCCTCGTTCCTCCGTGCATTCCTTCCGGGCGTCTGCACCATCTGTACCGCGTGGTCGCATGCGCTCCACCTTACTCATCCACTCCCTGCAGACACAGAAAACTGACTGACTCTTCATGAACACACTGGTGTCTCTGACAAATCTGTGCCTACGCGATGTTAAATAACTGAAAGACTGTTCAATCTCAGTTAGTATATAGCAGAGGACTTAAAGTCCCAATTTGCTGTAGTGAAATTAAATGAGTTCACTTCAAAGAAAAAAAGAGTTAAGGATGAGTCAGACACTCCACTTGTGATGGGTAACTCACCAGTTCTCACCCTTCTCCTTTCCAGCCTGGTTCTCCTCATCATCACTAAAGTTCAGTTTCTCTGTGTAGTCAACTTCCATTTGGGCTCCTAAACAGCAGTGGTAAGGTTAGTGATGCATCATCTGAACTTGCCTGCTAGTCACCAGCCCATGCACTGAAAAGCTCACACCATGAAAGCTCACCTGCCCAGCCCTCATCAGCTTCTGTATCCAGGTTGTCCAGCTCCTTCAGCTCTGTAGCACTGATTATGGAGGGCCGGTCGGGGTCCTGAAGCCAGGGCTGTGAGTGGCCCTGTGAGGGCCTGCTGGCAGGCCTGGGGCCCCTGGAAGCACAAGCAGTGGGTAAATTTCCCATTGTGAAACTGCATACAGTCATAGACCAGATAAGCCCTTTAATCACTGTACAATCATCAGGTGTAGCACCTTCCTCTGGACCCAGAACAATGAACTATGGTGGAAACACACACAATGCACATATATAGGAGGGTCCATAGACTTCATTATAAAGTTCACCTGCTAATGAATATGAAAAAAAAAACAAGAAAAAAAAACTATACTATATTACCACAAGATGATGATTTATACCATGCAGCCTGGATCTGGCCCATATGTGTTCATAAGAAATATACACATGATAAAAGTTCTTAGGGCTCTGGCTCAAATTTCCTGCTCTGAGAGTTAATAAAGAATATTGCTTGAACATATGATGGCATGACAATTAGATATTTGCTCTAAATAACTAAATTAATTAGATTTAAGGCACAAACTGAGGTGCTCTTGAACCACGTTCACACACAATGCTATTGTGATCTCAGTAAACAATGAAATCTGTTGCCGAATGAAGAATGTGAACTATGCAGATGGCACACTACTCACTTGGCTCCATCTTGCTGTTGCGCAGGATGCCTATAGTTTCCCTGCACTGGGGGAAATGGCATCCTTGGGTAAGCATGGAACATCTATAAGAGGAAAGAAATACATCACCATCTGTTTTTATATGCCGTCACAATATAATGGAGAAACCGTGTGATGGGGTAGGTACATACGCTAATAAGTTTGCACATCAGGAGATCACTACAATGCCAATCCTTGCCACAGAAGCATCCCATACAACAGCTTAGGGTGGCATGTTTCACACTTTCCTTTAAAATGAAAGCGAATCGTCTCCTTCAGCTCATTGCTGCTGCCATTGTGAGTAAGCAGTGTTACTTACGTATGGTGGCATTATGCCTCTGAACTGGGGGTGGAACTGAGGAGGCACGCCGGCAGGAGGCTGCTGCCCCCCGTTGAGTTTGGGCTGGGGAGCGAGAGCGGGAGCGGGGGCGGGAGCGGGAGCGGGGGCGGGAGTGGGGGCGGGGGCAGGTGGGCCAGTCTGGGGCAGTCTCTCCCAGGGCTCCCGCTTGTCCCTGCTCTCAGCGGCAGCTTTGCGGGGCTCTTCGACGTCCGTGCTGGGAGACGGCGTGCTGCGTCCAGCCCCCTCCTCCACGGCCTTGCTTTCCATCTCAGGAGGGCTGGGCGCTGTGTTCAGATTCCTGCCCCCGCCCTCTCGCCAACTGCCAACATCTACACAAAAACAAAGCCAGGACCATTGTTTAACAAAACAAACAAACAACAAAAAAAAAACATCAAGTAAATCAGTTCACATTAGACCTGTTTCAAAAATGCTACTTGAGCTTTTAAATGGAAGTTGAGGTTCCGGTATCAGAAGTTGCACTAGCTTTCAGAAATATGCATTTTAGTTCAGGAACATTTCTGTATTTTGACCAATTTCACCAGCATTTTACGCAAACTGGTATCATGACTAGAAATAAATAAAGACAGGTGATGCAGTGAGATAGAGTTAAATGAACATTCTCAGTACCACCAACACACGTCAATACAAAAATAACTTGGCGGGGTAGTTTCTCAGTTAAAAAAAAAAACCAGCTTGTATTTTTAAGCTTTTAGAAATTAATCAAACTGAAGTCAGGTGCTAAACACAAACTGTGCTTAACATACCCTCCTTGTGGTGCTTTGCCATTTCTGCACGCTACAAATTTTCCTTTTAATATCGGTGGTAAAAGTAGTTAAAGATGGAAAACAAGTAGTTTTAACATGCATTCACCTTATTCTTCATTCAGCAATATTACACTGAAATTCTACTAAACTGCTCATCAGTTTTACATGTAAATTCTTTAAGTACCTAGCAAGCCATCATACCATGCCAATGTTAGCTAGGCAATTAACAGGAAGCAGAAGAGCAACACCCTTGCTTGTGCATTAGCAATATGAGGTAACTGTGAAAGATTAACATGATGGCAGCAATGTGCCCACATTTTAGACAGTTAATTTGTAAGTTGGTTAGTTTGCTGTAATGAGGTAGCCAGCTATCTCTTGTGCAGGTGTCCCCTGCATCACATCACAAAATCACATTTCCACCAGCTCTGCCCAATTCCAAGTTTCATCGGACTGGTGGGCTTGTTTTAGTTAAATGGCCATGGTCAAAAACAAAGTGTGCAACTTCAAATCAGCTCATTAACCAACATTGTTGCTGTTATGGGAGGCCAGAGAGACCAATGTGCATTTTATATTAGCAATAAAATAATGCAAAGCCGTGTCAATCCATTTTTCCCAGATGACTGTATTATTACAAATCTGTATTGATTCTCAAATCCAGACTAGAAACTAGAAACCAAACTGAAGGTCATGACCAATACACCTGCATTTTGAGAATGCAGCAAACCACGTTTCTGCATTTTGTTTTTTTTTGGGTGGGAAAAACACTGGAAGCTGTGTAAAATGTGACCACTGGGTATCCAGGTTTGGTAACAAGTCTGCATGAAAGGAAGAGGGAAGAAATGAGTTTGGGCTGAGCTCTTACTCTGTGGCCGCAGGCTGGGGCCTGGCCCATACGGCTCCTCCTCCGGCTCCCCAGGCTTGTCCGACTCCCCGGCTGCCTGCAGGCTGGGGAACTCCTGGTGGAACTGACTATTCACCCGAGGGGCTCCTGTGACACGGAGCCTCGTTAGTGTTGCACATCTCGCCTCAAAACACACGCTCACACTGGAGATGAACCACTGCTTCCCTTGGGATTCTTATCACTCAACCCAAGACAACATGAGTGTGCCAAGGACTCTTATTGTCACTTTTATCATTTAAAGAAAAGAGGTTCATATGAAATTGGACTGCATTTGAATAGAAAGAGGTTGAGAAAATGCATACACCTAAAAACAGTCAACAAACTTCATAATGAACAAGTTTTTCCAGACTTCCTACAACTGCTGCTGGACCTAAAATGGATTATGGATTAATTAATACAGGCCAATAAAGAACGATATCTACGGTATATGTTGTGTTAAGCCTTAGGTGGAAGCTACTTGCACTAACAGGCCTATTAAAATGCAAGTTACATGTTCTGCTATGAAGCTTTTCATTTAATTATCAACTGGAACTTGGATATTTATCCATATAATATTGATTCATCTTCATAAATACACAGACAGAACAAATAATCAACAAATCTACTAGTAAGTACAGTGACCTACCCTCTACTGGTCCAGACTGCTTGTTGCTGGCCCAGGAGCGACTAGCGCCCACAGACACCTCCTGTGTCTGAGGTGCGCCCTGTTTGGGCTGGGGTGGAGGGGTCTCTTGCTGTCTGAAATACCGATACAAACAAGTTCAAAACACAGAGTAACATAATTAAAAAGCTTTGCTCGCAATGACAGCATCCGCTTCATTGATTTCACTTTGGCACAGTCACCTCCAATGCACAAGGTAGGCAGTCAGCTGTACCAGGGTGGTGTACTATCAAGCGAGATTAAGAGGTTAGCGAACTAAGAGGTTAGCTTCAACCCTAGGTTTTCTGTATCATGACGCAGACTCGTTTTTAATCGGGTTATATTGCCATGGCAACTTACTCTGCACGGTTAACGTGCTCTGGGGTAGGTTATGTTCAGGCTAACAGATTGAAACATATAAAAGCCTTTGACCAATCAACTCCTTGGCTTTGGAAAAAGGCATCTCAATTCCTCTAGGATCCCATAGAGATATTTGCAGATAGTGAAGGGGTCTCTTCATTAGATTATTGAGCTCCATAAAAGGGTTCTCCAGTAGAAAAGGGCCTTTAGAGACCAACAAAATATCTTGTCTTTCCCCGTGTTTATGAATATCTTGAGTTTATGAATGAACTCTGGTGTGATTGCATGATTTTAAACATGCTGTATTAAAGTTTAGGAGCTCAAATGCCAGTATGTTCGAGCCCCATAGTGATGAAATGAACTTCTAAAAGTTTACAGGGCATTAACTATCATTAACAATGGAGATTAAAAACCCTCCACTCCAGACTGCATCTTGGTCTCCCTCCTATCCCCACCCCAGGTTATATTTTTACGGTTTTACGTTTCACCTCTTAGAACGCCTTATGGATCTAGTCTGTATGTTTAGAATTTGCCCTTTGGTTCTTGGTTAGCACAGTTAACTTGCACGGTTGCTTTAGTGATTGCATCTTTACTTGCTGGTCTGATATTGCAGTTAGCCTGGCCTGGCACTATTGCTCATATTAATCAAATTAATGCGCTCATTGTACTTAGGTTTCACCTATATTGTAAACCATTCTCGATAAGAGTGTTTCCTAAATACATTTAATGTAATGCCACAGGTAAACTTTGAGCTGCTTATTTTAAACATGGCTGGGGCTGCAAGATGAGTCTCACCGCTCGTCTCCAGGCTGGTCCTGCCTTGAGGCCCAACCACTACCGTCCTTGGGTACGATGTTGACGTTGGGATCGTTACCCTTGTTCTCTGCCTTCAGGCTGGGCAAGTTGGCCGGAGGGGGCATGCGCCGACTGGCAGCAACTTTGCCCAAACTCTGGAGCCCATGTCTGGCAGCCACTTCAAGAGACAATTAAGAGTGAAGGTCAGAGGAGTCCAGACACACAGAAAAAAATCATGCAAAATCACTTTTTAATGAAGGGTCAGACAACGTTCACATTGTACATACAGGCCTAGATGTACACACTGACATGCAGTGAGATATGAGGGGCTCCATTAATCTGTACCCATTTATGGAGATCAGTCCACCAAGAGACTATAAGACAAGCTCCTTCAAACTCTGTCCCAGGGTCCCCCTTTGTATGCCTGTTTTTGTTGCAAACACAACTGCAACCCATAAATTAAAAGTTCTTAAAACGCTTAATGTTTATTGAGGCATTTTTATGTCATGTTATGTCAGACATGGCTATGCATGCCACTGAAAGAATAAATGTTCCGTATACATATCAAATTATTTTTTATAAAGTATTACTTATGTAAACGTGCTATTTGGCTAATGGATTCCTTCTGGAAAAGGTTACAGTTTAATTGATTAAATTATAGACTGACAGGGGAAATCAGAGAAGTCCTAATTGCTGAAAATGCATGTGAACACCTAGTAATTAAACCATTTGTTGAAAATTAAGAAATCAAAGGCAAAGCAAATTGCAGTGCGGTGTTAAATTAGGGGGAAATTAATAAAGATCCAAACATGCATTTAAGAGCCTTAATTGATTAAGAGATTGTAACAAAAACCAGCATACACAGGGGTCCCACAGGACAAGATTTTAAAATGTGACGAGCAGAAAAAATCCATCTAACAAATCAATTCCAGTTCCCTGAACCAAACTACATAGGTAATACATAAACACATGTGGAACATGGTGGACATTCATTACTGTGTTACATTGCAGAACATTTTCCTTTCCTGTCAAATATAAAAGGGACGTGTGATTCCAAAATGTCCTGTGACCAGCTGGTAAGGATCAGGAGGTTTCCTACCTAGTCTTCAATCTCCAGTTGAGTAAACAGTCAAATTGTTCATTTTAAAAATCCATTGTGGATTTCCATTCCAGTTTTCAATGAACACAACTAGCATTTAACTGAACTTCTGTAAGCCTTGTCTGGCCCTATTGGTCATATTAATCAGAAGATGAATGCACTTATGTTTCACATGTATTGCAAATCATTTAGCCTTCAACATTCTGGTTCATACGCTGAACATAGAACCCCTTAAACCCTGAAGACAACCCTAGGCCAATGACACTTTACCTATATTCAGTTAGAGCAGAGCTGAACTTACCTGCAGTTTTTTGTGTCTCCAGTGACTTGCCTTTGTAGGTGTTGAAGAGGCTAAGGGTTGCGTACTTGGTCTTGCCATCCTTTGCCTTGGTGCTCTGCCCTGACTTCTCTGACATTTCGCTGGAAACTCATTGAGTCTGATCCTCCGGCCTCGCCCCTCGGAACCAGCCTCCTGTCAAGAGTGAGCAGAGAGAGAGTCAGCCTGCAGCAGTGACACATCACCAGAACTCTTCCACATAACACAACCTCCGACCCCTAACTGCCCTGCTAACAAACAATGCCCACCAACACCTTCTACTCAACGAAGGCAACGGACACCACCTGACATAGCTGCCCAGACTCTAAGGAGACTCATTAGCTGCAATACTACCGCTGTGATCTACACAACACCGTCGCAAACG
Source organism: Synaphobranchus kaupii (assembly GCA_029718625.1). Classification (NCBI taxonomy): domain Eukaryota; kingdom Metazoa; phylum Chordata; class Actinopteri; order Anguilliformes; family Synaphobranchidae; genus Synaphobranchus; species Synaphobranchus kaupii. The sequence continues at coordinate 102,693,482 of CM056377.1, read as the reverse complement.
TTACATTCCAAAGGCCCATCTTTCTGAGATGATTTTCATTACAGATCTCTAGCATTACAAAGTGAAAGATGGCTACTGATCAGGGGTACCACTTTGCCCACAAGAGGTCTGTCAAAATTGTAACTACAATGCATATATTTTTTGCTTCTGTCCCCTAAAATGTGATCATTTGTCAGACGGCAGAAAAATCTAAAGTCAGAAAATCAGACAAAGGAGGAATCCTAAATGCCAACACTACTAAACAGCAAACAGCAATGGAATAACTATTATAGTCAAGGTTGAATAATACTCACATGTATATACAGTATATTTTCTAAGGAAAAACATACATACCCCGAGCGATTGAGCTGCATGACACACTCTATCCAAAACTCTGTGGGGTACCAAGTGGACAGAAGAACTTCAGAGGTTATACACCGCAGCGGCAGACGCGTGGCCAGAAGGCACTTAAGTGTTGTGGTGCAGTCTGGCAACCTGACAGCAGAATGCTGTGACTTTAAATCACAATGCTTGAAACCGACGAAGCATGTCATGTTGCCATGGCTACGATTCCTAATAGTACAGGATTGACGGTGTCTGGGCCGGAGCATCCCGCACACCACATGGGGGCCATTCATAATTGATGGCGCAATGTCAGAGCAGTAGAGCACAGCCAGCAGGACTGGGCATCCAGCAGGTCTCCCACAGTGGGTTGGCCAGCACTGGTTATACATAAAAAAGCAACGTGCCACCGCAGAGCAGCCACTATAAAGAGTATACTGGACCCTAAACCATCTAATTTATCTGACACAGCCAATTCGCTCTCAAGCTGTGAAGGCTCCACAGAATAAGAACAGGAAGTCCCCCCCTAGTCACCACATCACGGGATGGGGGCACTGTCTCCCGCCCAGAGAGGATATCGTCTCAGTAGCGTCTAAAGCCCCTCAAAGAAGACTGTGATAAGATCAGAGCCAGAAAACAGGACTGCTTTCTCCCATCCAAAACTAGCACTCTGGACAACAGTTAGAGAGGGCTCCTGCCACACTGCCTCCTAGCCTTCCCTGCGGCACCCAGAGGCATCGCTCCTGTCCACGCGCCAGCATCGTCACTGCACCACGCCTGCCTCTGCCCTCCTCGCATCACAGCCTCCGTGCACGGCACTTTTCAGCCGGGCAGCTCTCCACACGGAGAACAAGCCCGTCACTGTAAAGCAGGAACCACGCAGGCTTCACCTGAACAGTCACAGTACGAGATGAAAGCATCTGTGGCACGTGCGAAACAGCGAAGCCCGAAAATGGGCACTCAGGAAGTGCAGGAGAGGAGGCCCCAGCCAAAAAACTCGCTGGGAACCAAGGTGGTGTGTTTGTGTGTGTGTGTGTGTGTGTGTGGGGGGGGGGGGGGGGGGCAGGCGTCCCTGCTGCAGTCTGCACGGTGCCCCTGCTATGGGGCGGGGCAGGGTGGGGTTTCCCCGCACAAGCCCCATTCTCTCTCAGCTCCTTCAGGTTTGGCTTCGCCCGCCTTCCTGCCAGGACATCTGCCTTCCAGATGCACAGCCCTATCAGGGCAGCTGCTGCACACTCACAGTCCTGTCAAAGTTGACTCCCAATCCTCATTACCAAAATGCAGTCCTTAGGGGAAGCTTTCCCCCCAAAAAAAAAAAAAAAAAAAACCACGGTACACATGCATTCTGCTGCTGGGTTGCCCCACCTGGACCCCCTTCCTCTCTAATCTAATTATAATTCAGCCTACAGCTTCAGTACCTCTTACCGAGCTGTCATGTCACATAGACTTCGACAGCTAAGTTTTAAATGAGTTATAAAGGTGTAATGACTTCTTACCTCAAGCAGCTTAAAATAACTAAAAACCAGTGCCCCTTTGTGACCTCCCCCATATTCTGGTGAATGTCGGGGTCAGAGGAGCTTAGTTCATAAACATTCAAATACACTTGGACGATTTGCCACCTGCTAATTAGAAAAGGCATCTATTCCACAGGCAAACTAGGGCCTGCTGCACTGCTACCAACCTGTAGCAATTCACGCTTTTGAATTTGATCAGCACGGGTATTGATCAACAGCACCCATCTAATGTGCTGTTGTTGATCATTAGTGTTCAAGCTTTGGACGCTTGAACAAAAAAACAAGTAATCTGTACTCTGTTTATTCCTTGATATGGATACAATGACTTTGACCCCAAATATATTGGTGACCATTCAAATGTGTATATGCAAAATGTAGACAAAGCAAGGGTCCATTCTGACAGAATTTTGGGTTTGCATATTTATAGTAACCTATGCTAGTGGTCCAGGTAGACAGACATTTCTCCAGAATCCAACAAATCCTTTATTTTCTATGCAGGTTGAGGCTTTTTGGACAAAGCAAGGGTCCATTCCTACAAAATTTTGGGTTTGCGTATTTATAAAAACATGTGCTAGTGTCCAGAGAGACAGAATATTCTCCAGAATCCAACAAATCCTTTAGTTTCTACACAGGCTCAGGTTTTTTGGAGTTCACCAGGACGTTATGCTCCTTTTCGATCAGGCAGTCATATAAATTATCATAAGTTGTAATCATCAGACAGACCAGGAAAATGATTTCAGACTCATCCCATGGACTCTACTCCCAGCTGCGGCTTCTCCTCTCAGGCAGATGCTGTAGGGTCTCTCAGTGGAAGCGATCGCTTACAGCAATTCTTTATCCCCCTGCCAATCAAACTCCTTTACAACAATAGACAGGGATTGGGTGGGCCCACGTGTAATATGCTGTATGAAATTAATGTGATTTGATTAAATAGGCCTATGCATGATAAGAAAATGTGCAATGTTTATTCATCACAGATACATGCATTGTGTGTAAGCAGTAACATTGTGGCCAAGACAAATTTCCCTTTGGACAAATGGGCTCGTGCCCATACTGCAGCATCCAGGCCATACCAATGAACTCCATGTCCCTCTGTATAATGCATAAATAGCTACAGCTTCACCAGCATCTAAGGAAAGGTTGGGTGAGCACCTTATTGCTCACCAGTGACTCATCTGGCTGATTGGTTGTTTCTGATCTACCTGTGCCAGCTGTGCAGTCCTCCAGCATTACAGCTGCCATAGCTTCACTGACAGAGACTGCAGGGTGGAATAGATGTGTGCTAAACTTCCAAAATACAGGGAGATAACTGAAACAATGGGGTGCTACAATTTCAACTCGGCATTCCAAAAACAGGGGAAATCAGGGTGAAGAATTTGGGCCTTGTTCAGCAACTTAAAAACTGCAAAAATTGATTTTTCCTACCAGAATAATAGGCAACACTTGTTGTATTTAACTGAGTGATGGTAATTATTATTCATTACTCATTAGAAAAAGCGTTTTTTTTTTTAAATATTCCCACCAAAATCAGATCCCCCATACCTTGGTTGTAACACCTGTTTACTAATAATGAGGCTAAATATTTGTCTTGAATGTTCAACCAACAAAGTTTGAACTTCTTTTCAACAATATTCCATGAGTTCAAAAAACTTTTCAAAGAGGACATAAAATATTCCAGCCTGAAAGTGAAAGTAAATCTCTCTTTGCAGTGTATCATTACACAGAAAGCAACCTTAAATGAAACTATACAATTGCATTATGGAGAGGAATTGAAAATGAAAGAGCATGATTTAAAAAAAAAAAAAGTACTATATTGATCTCTCACATATTTGGGAATCCAACATCCTTTAGGCACCATCCTGACCCCAGAGCATCAGTAACTGTATGGTTTATACAAGCCTACATTATATCTGTCTGATAACTTGAAAATATAACGGTAAAAACAACGTAGAATGTCATGATTTTGTTTCTCTACATCATGAGTGCTCTGCTGGTTGTCATGGACACTTGTGCTGTGCACATTTACAGGGTTAAGCCATGCAAAGAGGTCTTCACCTCTTCCAGACACGTAAGGGGGAGGAAAACCCCTCCTCCTGTAAACTAAAGGCAGTCTGTCTAGTGCATGGACATCTCAGTCAGTAAGCTATAGATAAACAAGCATACATCCTCCTTTACCTGTTGCCCAAATCCCTCATTCATAAAATGCAGTAAGTTATGCCGATGTTACAAGGGCCTTCACATAAACAATAAGCAGTTAATTTAAGAGAAGCGTTTTGTATTACTTTAAACTGCTGTCCGAAAAAAACGGATAATAAAAACAACCTCACTTATTACGACACAAAAAAAATGCAGATCATGAATTTGATTTGAGATGTAACGTTAGGCTATAATAGTTTCCACCGATGGACTCCCCAAATACAACACATTTCACCTTAGCAGATATATATTTAACATTTATCCAGGGAGGCTTAAGCTATAACTTTACATATTATAATTCGGAGATAACGTTAATTCACCTCAGATATCGTGGGTCGTTTTCACATTTTCACGTTTCTAAAATCATAAAAACAAAGACGGAAAGGCCTACAGGCACCAAAATATTTAAAAGTTCAGTTGAGACGGCATGCGAAGTCGTGCTGGTTTGGTGAGTGACTAACGTTATATTTTCTTCCGTCTATTTGCAGCTAAACATAACAGCAGCGTTAGCTAGCTAACGTTACATAGCAAACTATCAAGGTGACACAAACATCGATAGTGTAACGTTAGTAGTAATTACTGACTGAGTAGTAACGTTACTAACAGCGTGCTGTTAAAGATAGTGTCGTCGTATGTTTAAAGTGCAACACAATAGCTAGCGTTACCTAAAGACTAACTGATATACTAATGTTATCATGGTTCGGTAGACTAATCAGTTGAAGTATAGTTTTGTAGGCTTTCACAAAACAAGCGAATTAGCTTACGTTAGCTACATAAAATAGTTGGACACGAGCACAACCGCCACAATCCCAGACACGTTCCCTTGTGCACAACACAAAGCACCTGATGATGGTAATGTGGGCATTGTGCTGCAAGAACCAATGTGCAGTTGCCTCCGATCGACTAGACCGGGAAAGCTGGTGATGGTTCAATGGAGCAGTTTACGCAGACTTGGGTGGGTCAGAGAGGCCCGATGGCCTTAAAAGCCCTAGACACGCTGTAGGAAGCGAGCTACACTGCTCGCTAATGTTAGCCAGCTAACGTTACATTCTGTGCTAACTGGCCAGTTCGAAGCCGTTAGTAACGCCAACTCATTGTCTTTCGCGTCTGATTGGACAAGTTATACATCTAACGTTCACAAATAATGGAGTTAACGTTAGCTAGCTATCCAAGTCGACTAACGTTAGCTTGCGAACTACTTTAGATAGCGTTAGATCCTCCAGACTCCACACCTTTCTCCCTTCGCCCCTGCCCTGCACACACAATCACGCAGGGCTCCATCACCGTGGATCTATTCTCTGTCTGGGTTCTTATCTCCTTCACTAGTCCCATCTTTTCTGTACCACCTAATTCGAAAGTCCTTTGCAGCACAACCTACCTGTCGCCGCCGGTCCCTTCTCTAACTTGTCTCCTTTCCGAGCCGGTCCAGCAGGCGCTTGTTTCGGCCCTCTTCCCTTGTGTGAACGGCCGGTAGATTACAAAAGCTAGCAAGCTAGCGACTCGGCTAGCAGCCTACTGCTTGCTAGCGCTTCTCTGTTGCCGGGGCCCTATTACCGAGCTATCTTTGCGACTCTCTATTCGCGCTCTTTAGGCGCCCTGCGTGCGTTGAACGATATTAGATTATCGGTGCGTATCTGTCCCTCGTCTGTAGTGCTTGGTTTGGTTTTTCCCCCCCCGTTTGTCTTGTGAGAGACTGAGCGGCTGTAACTAGTTGAGTGAGGCCCCGCTCGCGCCGCGGCCTGTCGCACAATCAAAGATGGCAGACCGCCAACCCCAGGTTTCCTTACGTCATGTCGTCATCGCGTTCGGACGACGGCGGCTGCAGCGCGTCATTTTTTTAAACGCTCACAAATCCGAAGGTGTTGTACGTGGGACGTGGGACCACAGAACTGTACAAGAACTCCATCCTAGGCTAGGGGGCGTTTTTTCAGAAGAAAGAGCGACCTCGGCGAGCTTTACCAGTGTCAGTAAGCATTTATTATTGGACATAAGAATATTTCACCATAGCTGTGATCATAATATTGAATTTGACCAGTTTAAAAATGTTCAAATGTTTCATACTGTCAGGCCATATATTAGCAAGTGGTGCACAGAACATGTGTTACCTTAACTGAGGTAGGCTACCTGGCTAAAAAAATTACTACTACTAAGAAAAAAGTTTCTTCTGCTCCAACTTACTGAAGTAGAAATACAAAGGCCAGTGCTACGTACCAAAGCAATAGCAATGTATTTCAGATGGTTGTATTAAAGACTACTTAAAATATACATTCTTCATTTAGACAAAGGTAGGACCCAACCGCAAATATGTTTTACTCTTTTGTCACGGCAAGTTATTGTAATGCTGAGACACATTCAATTTCAAATGGAAAACTAAATGTATTGTGAAAGAGTTGTGTCACCTTCCACACATAACATTAAAATTCAAACCCTTTGATCCAAGATTAATGAACTCAGCTGGGTCAGTGAATATGGAACCATAAACTCAATTATCACAGTGTGCTATACATGTTGCTTTCAAGCAGTATTTTTTATTCTATGAAGGTGACACTTGTTTTGCAGTTTTCCAGTTAGAGAAGTTTTTCAATACTATAGTAACAGGAAATTAAGTAACCTGACAGGAACATTTTTCCTTGAAGCACACCAAAGCATGCCGTTGAAAGGGGATGTGGAAATTTTCACTTTTCTTAACACGGCCCTATTGAGGGGTGTATACTTGTCAACACTGGAGGCAATGCAGGAGATGATCTGACAGTGCTCAGTACATGAAGGTGGTGTTATTCTTCAATAGCTTCATCTAAGATGATGGAAGGGGGTGGCAAGCCCTCAGACAGGCAGCAAAAATTATAAGAAGTTACTGTATCTGGGCTACATGTACTAGGAAGTAATTGTTCTTGTATCATCTAAAGACAAATTTAACTATGTTCGAATGGAACATTACCCAGTGGAACTCCTCATTTATCTGTGGACCACAGAAAGAAGCCAATTCTGTACAGGCAGGTAGGAGTATGATCATCCACAAATTAAGTTTAGTAATAATCCAGTACAAACAAGACACGATTGACAAAACATTGTGACCATAAGGTGGTGCCCTTTATTAATTCCCTGTTTTCACAAAGAAAGGCAGATTGCTGACATAAATCTTTGATTAGTAACATAGAGCTGGACATCATTACAGTTAATTATCTGAGAGAAAATTATGGTAAATAGCTGTTTATTAGAACAAATTGTATACTGTACATCTGGTTATTTTACAGCCCTGTGAATAGTCAATATTGCCTGTTCAGAACTGTATGATTGCCTGTGCAGTAAACTGTAATAAAGTATAGTAATAAAGATACTTTTAGCATGCTGGGCAATTCAATTTATTACAATTTTACAGCATGTAAAACAATTTGATACGGCTCACATGGCCTTCCCTGGTATCACACCATGTACTTCGACCCATAGGATTATTGCAATGACTTGCATACACCAGCAGATGTCATATGGCGCAAAGGATTAAGTGCCTCACCGCGACTCCATTTTGAGGCAGTTGATTCATTGGTTGAAAAACAGTCGTCATCAATAATTACAGAAAAAATACCAAACTGGGCTGCCTCTTATGGAGCAGATTCAACCACATTTGATTTTATGCAAAATTACCTTTAGGACTGCCAGTAATTCTGACACCTATGATTTGGAGTAGTATTACTCAATATAACATTTTTTGAAAATAATAATTGTACTTAGATAAACATCGTTTTCCCATAATGTCCAAGTATAAAATACAGGGCCTTGGTGCTAGCCTACAGGGCAGTGAGTTGAACAGCCTCACTACGCCTCCAGTCAATCTTAAAATCCTATACCCAGCTAGAGTAGTGTAGCTAGCCCTGCCTGGATGCCGGTACAGAGAAGATGCCAGACCTCCCTGCTCAGTAGTGAGAAAAACACCGGAGTAGGAAGAGGTGCAGGGGGCCGCAGAAGGAATGTAGGGGGACACAGGGGGAATTAAAGGTCCTGACAGTTCTTATCTGGTCTGGTTTTTTTCTACAAACGTATATAAACTCCCTACGTGACCATTGTCACGATATAAAATTGACGTAGGCCTATGGCCATTTCACATCTTTTTCTTTCGGTTTTAATAGTTTACAGAAATGTTAATGTTATAATTTCAGTATTGCATAGCCTAATATTTGTTTTGTTGTTTTTATTTCAATGGAGTTGTCACTGACAGCCGTCAGTACAAGCTTCCTGCCTTTTGTGTATCAACTATTATTAGCTACATGATATTTGTTTAAACAGAACATTGATTTTAAGCTTTTAAACCATACACGTACCGATAATAAAAATAATTGTAATAATAATAATAATAAATATTATTATTATTATTAGGCTGTTGTATTTTTTCATAACGGTTTGCAAACATGATAATGTTCACAGCAAGAGCTGCAATCATAGGCATATGCTTTATTTCAACTTCGGGGAGACACACTGCCGGACCACCTAGTCTCGCGTAGTCAAACGTCAAGTCTCACAAACATATAGGCTACTAGCTAGTTGGTACCAATTCATATGAAAATATTGGCATATGAATATTCCTCTCTACTCCCAAACCTACGTGTATAGCTTATTTAACGGCCCACAATATTGCGACTCACAGTGCTCATCACAGAAATAAATATTATGCATGCGTCTCATTTGTGAAGGGATTGGTAAAATATTCTCCTGTCTGAAAAAAATGTGTTCGTCGTACAGCTGCATAGCCACGAGGAAATAATCGTACGCCTCGTCTAGAGTTGGCGTACACATAAGGATGTTTTCACGTCAGTTTCAAGTTTTATAAATCTCAATTTGGGCATCGATGTTCACACAAGATCAAATCTAGTGAATTTACAATCAAATCCGTGCGTACGACCGTTTTATACATGAGGCCCCAGGTGCAGCTGTCCCTGTCTCACCTGCTGGCCCTACGTCCCTGCCTGACTGGTTCTCCCCTCCCTGTTTGTTCACATCTACTAGTCACAATACCAGTATATACAGGTATGTCCAGTTGTATAAGTGGATACCATGTTGAAAAAATGATTAAGTTGTGCAAGTTGCTCTGGATAAGACTGCCTGTAATGTAATGTAATCCCCACCCCATAGCACTCCCTCTCTTTGTACCAATTTAGGTTATGATAGTTTTATGTCTCTTTTCTCAGGGCCTGTTATGGCTGTAGTCTGTATGACTTTACAATCTGTACTTTGGTTCTTGGTTGGCATAGTAAACGATCTATATTGTAAATCTATTGATGTATATTGTGATTTATCTTTCGATGAGAATTTTTTCCACAAGTGTTTTTCAGCCACCTATTCACAACATGCACCGGCAATCAAGGCTCTGCAAAGTACATCCTCCAGCTGTTCAGGAGGCTGGCAGAGTCTTGCAGGAAGGTGGGGTTGTTATGTTTAACGTAGAGAACTGCAAGTAGCAGGGCGGTGCCAGACACAGTGAGTAACAGAGACACCGTGTAAGACTGCACATGCTCTGGTACAGGGCGCGTCTGCATGGGTTTGGCAACCCGCTCCCACTGTGTGAGGATGGCCTGGCGAGCCCCTGCCCACTGTCCCGGTCCACGCAGCCGATACTGGTATGGGGTGCAGGGACCCAGCAGCACACTCAGACCCAGACGGGGGTCTCGCAGCAGCAGACCCAGGAAGTTGGGCCGCACTCCCACCTGCTCCGCCAGTTCATCCATGTAAGGGACGTAATCCACCTGGATCGTATGCCTCTTAGAAGTCACATACCTAAATGCACATGACAATAAAAACTCAGAGAACTGCATGTAATGCATGTGTAAATGAAGAACATTATGCAAAACAGTGGAGTTTCCAGAATACCTCAGCAACCTGAAATACCACTTTTTTTCCTTTTTTTGTTTACTCATACCTAAGCACATTTCACTTGATTTAATAAAAAGCAAAGGGAAGTCAATGCAGCTCATCTTATTCATACCTGTTATCCATACTTATTTCTCAGAAGAAATAGTAACGGGCCCCTTACATGACTCATTTATAAAAAGAATCTGAAGTCATCTCATTTAATTCCTTCACCACAACATGAACTCCAAACCAGAGTGTGAGACATGAGGTATAGAGGTATTTAAAGGGAAAACTAATTGCTCAGACAGAAATTTCAATGTTCTCAAGCACAGGACTATACCTCTTGGCCATTGTTTCTGCCTTTTCTTTTATTTCCTTCAACATGGCATCCATGGGAGGCAACTTATTCAACCCTGGGAACATAACACAGTGTCAACCACAACCACAGAAAAAGTAATGACACCAGATTTACACTCTTGCAAGTATTGTAGTATTTGCATAAGCTGTATGTGTAGTGGCCTGTGCCTTCAGACCTACGGCCAAGTGCTGAAGCCATAGGTTTTAGCTCTGCCTTGCAGAATACGTGCGATATTATAGAGTTCATTATGTACGAGTAGGAAAAAATTGAAATACATTTTTATTTGACTCTATTCGCTGGCAATTATGATTTGTGAACCTTTAGCTGTTACATATGAATTAGCAATGTTCTAGTACTGTTTCTACAGCAATGTGAAAAGTATCATCTTAATTTAGTGTATATTAATTTTGAGATTAAACACTGGTTTGATTATTGTATTTGAATTCCATTGACTTTACATTTTTGCTACAATGCGCAGTAAATAATAAATGATTCAATATAATTAATATTTTATGCAGGTGCTGTGGGGAGGGGGGGGGGCATCACTCTTGCACCAGAAACACGCATGACAAAGGGAGGGGGGCATACCTTTGAAGACCCGTGTGGCCCAGCGTGCCTGCATCTCAGCTATGGGCATGATGGCACCCAGAGGCTGGACCAGACCAATAATGGCCAGTGTTGGGCGCTCAAGCCCAGGAGGGTACATATACTTGTAAAGCAGGGCCTTGTTTTCAGTGACATTGAGCACAGGCGAGGAAAGGAAAGGAAAAGAGAAGCTGTAGCCAGTGGCAAAGACCACTAGGTCGATGTCCTCTTCCACCGTGCCATCCTCAAATACCACACTAGAGCCCTGGAATTTGCATATGTTGGGCTTCACACACACTGTACCAGAGAGAATACGGTTGGGCAACTCATCATTCACAGTGGGATGCTGGCTGAACAGTCTGGAAAGAGGAGGGGTGAAAGGGACAGTGCCATCGTTTACTTCAGCTCCTGATAATGCATGCAAAGGTCTTTACAAGTGTATTTACAAACACGGTTCTAAGACTCATTACTTTGGATTTGACGACTAGACATAGTACAACATGTGTTTGAAAATTAAACTATTAATTATACATCAGTTTTACAGAAGAACAAATTTTGAGAGGCAGCGAGTCATTCCGTTGTGGGCAGTTAAACGACGGAATAGTGTAAAATGCAGTGCAAACCATGTACCTGTGTTTCGGCTTCAGAGCATAGAGCTTGTGGTTGAAGCGGTGGTTTAGTCTATTCTCTCCTATACTGCAGAAAAAGCCAAAGGGCAGGAGGGACCGCACTAGCTGTAGCACCCTGTTAAATTGCAGGTCTATAGGGAAACCATCTTCTGCCACACGGTTCAAGACCCAAGCTCCTCGCCGCGTGCTGAGGAACAGCTGGGAGGAGGAGAGAGAGAGGATGGGCAAAGGCCTATTTCAGCTGGTTATACAGCTCACTGTATTTCCCTGCACTGATAACCATGTAGCCCCACCCAGTCTGCTACTAGGTAGTGCACCGACTGACAACCTTATTTCAGATCTTTTAGTAATACTGGCACTGCAAACTATTACAACCTTTCTGTTTCACAAAAAGACTGAAGTCATGCATTTGCTTACTCATCACTTGTTCAACAAGTCCCATCAGGGCCATTACAACTTTTTCTCATGACCATTTTTTGCCTTAACCATTAAAATATGCATTCGTTATGTTTATAGTTATGAAAATTTATGAGCTCACAATGCAAACAAAATTCTACTGCTGAGACGGTCAGTTTATAGCAGACATGCAGTTTGGACAGTTCTGAAAGCTGCCACTGCTAAACATGTGAAAGTGATCAACCAGCGTTATCAATGTTGTTTGCAATATACCTGCTTGGTCATTCTGCTCAGCTCCACAGCAATGTCCCCACCAGAGTTCCCAATCCCAATTACAACCACTCTCTTCCCTCGCCATTCCTCTGGGTTTTTGTAGTCACGGCTGTGGAAGTATTTCCCCTTAAAGGTCTCGATACCTAATAGATCACAGAATGTTTTTTGCAAGGATTATGTCGTTTGTAGCGGTTTGCAATGCCATGAAAATACAAGTTTTTAAAGAAGAAAATTGTAAAGAAGAAAACGCAATCAAGTGAAAACCAAATAAAGATAATTGTTTTGCCTGGATCCAGTAAAAAAATAAAAATAAAAAACTTAATTTGAAGTCTGAGATTATCTATGTGTAACCTTTGACTCAAAGCAAAGTATGAAATCCCATATTAAACACCTCACCAAATTCTCTTTTTATCAAATTAAATTCAAAGTAGTATCATGTCAATTTTTACTGCTTTTGACACTGAGAAAGTTGAAAATTACCCATGCTTCTATATAATCTAGACTGGATTATTACAAAGCTTTCTTCCCTAGCCTCCCGTATTACAGTGCCTTGCAAAAGTATTCAGACCCCCTGAAAGTTATCAAATTTGTCTGGATTACAAATGATGGTTATACGTACTTTTATTGTAAACCCATATGCTCTAACAGTACATTTTCTAAGCCAAAGTAAGTCATTTGTCAGTAGATATTTTAAAGAAAATGAAAAACTGAAATACGCTGCTTGTATAATTAGTCAGACCCTTTTACTACAATAACAAGTCTTTTGGGGGTAAGCAAAAACCAGCTTTGCACACTGGGAGTGATGTTTGCCCATTCTCCGTAGCAGATTTGCTCCAGGTTTGTTCAGGTTGGTTGGATGACGCCTATGCACCGCAGTTTTCTAATACTGCCACATATTCGCAACGGGATTCAGATCAGGATTATGATTAGACCAAGGACATCAACCTTTTTGTTCTTGCACCACTCCACTGTTGCTCTGGCCTTGTGCTTGGGATCATTGTCCTGCTGAAAGGTGAACTTTCTCCCAGGCTTCAGTTTTTTTTTTTTTTAGCAGATCTTCTTGCAGTATTTCCCTGTATTTTGCTCCATCCTTTTTCCATTTTAACAACACTAAGACCAGTTCCTGCTAATGAAAAGCATCCCCACAGCATGATGCTGCCACTACCACACTGTAGGAATGGCATTTCTTGAGGCACGGGCAGAAAATGTGAATTACTTTAATGGTTCACAGGTAGAGGCCAATGGTAAGGCAATTGTGTCCTCGTTAGGGCAATTTTTCATCTGCGAAAACTTGAAGGTTCCAGAGCACAGGGGTTCAATACTTATGGAAACATCATATCTCAGTTTTTTTTTTCGTTAAAAAAAAAGTTCTAAATATCACACAGGACAGAATGACAATGTATCCTTTGTAATTCAGTAAAATGCAAGAATTAGTCAAGGGTCTAAATACTTTTGCAAGGCACTGTATGTCATTGAAAAATAACAGATTATCCAGAATGGAGAAGACCAAAAGTGCTGACCAAAGGGGGACAGAAGAGGGGACACATTACACCAGTGCTTTTATCCCTGAAATGACTCCCAGTTAGGGCTGTGACTCTCAGTAACACATTTCCCAGAAAATGTGTTGCACACATTCATTATTTTTTAAATTACATATAGATTACTTACCATTAGGCTACTATCATTGTAAACAACAATGTTGTGCAAACGTGCCATACAAGTAATAAAACTATAAAACCAAATCAAACTATAGAAGTAAACAGTCAACAGAACAGCATCCTCTAATAAACGGCTCTAAGCATCCAAAAAACTTGCCATACAGGCACTTAAGAAGCCAAATTCCAAAAAAGTTGGGACAGTATGTAAAATGCACATAAAAGCAGAAAGCAGTGATTTGTAAATTCTCTTTTACATATATTTAATTGAAAACAGTACAAAGAAAAGATATTTAATGTTTTACCTTATCAACTTTATTGATTTTTGTAAATATACGCAAATTCAGAATTTTATGCCTGCAACACTTTCCTGCAAAAAGTTGGGACAGGGGCAGTTCAAAAAAGGGTCAAACTTTAAAGGTTGCTTCTCAGTTGCGACTCATTTTCTCTATTGAAAAATAATAATAATGCCTCAGACAAACAATCTTCAGTTCAAATCTGTAAAAGGCATATGCTAAACATAATTAGCCATTACGTTCGGTCCATACAACAATGGTGTGCAACCTTGCTATACAGCCGATTAATAAAACACGATTAAGGCTCAGTGTTTGTCACGGAAAATATATTGACTGAAGTCATGGAAAAAACTGAAAAAAGCGGCAGGAATCACAGTGTTTTATAAAACATGAATATATTAAATAAATTAATAGATTATTTAATTAATTAATCATGCGAGTACAATGGAAGGCTGGTGCATTTTATAATTTCTGCCTATCACAAAAGAAAGTGCTTGCTTTTAAACAGAACATTGTTAGAAACAGAGCATGCTCAAATTGCATTACTACAATAATAAAACAGGGTTACCATGTGTCTGATTTTATTAGGTATTCATACACACACTGCAAAAAAAACAAATCTTAACAAGCATTTTAATCTCCTATTTATACTTTAGAATCTTATTTCTGTTACTTTTTTGCTAAGTAAAACAAACTATCTGCCAGTGGGGTGAGATATTTTTACTCATTTCAAGATTTGCCAGTGGGGTAAGATAATTTCACTTGTCAAGTAAAAAGTAACTTAAAATAAGCTAATATTTTCCACTCTTGAGGAAAAGAAATATGATTTTAAGTCTCTTTATAAGACTAAAACACTTGTTAAGACAGACATTTTTTACAGTGCAGCATAGCTGGAAATACCTATTGTTTTTGGTCTGATTATTATTATCATCATTATTATTATTTGGAGAAAACAACTTTTGTTATGGCGATCATTATTATTATTTGGAGAAAACAACTTTTGTGATGGCGATATCATGAGATAACCAAGTCGTGATCACGAGAAAACAGCTTTTGTTATGTTGAGATCACAAGATAAGTCATGATCTTGAGATGATGGGACCAATATATATATATACGTATATATATATTGCATGGCCTCTATGGACTTCTGTATGCCCCTGATTGCAAGGCAAATTATCAACATTAAAACATCAAAATACACTCCTCTCAATGTGCAATTAAAGTGTGATAACATTGATTGTTAGTACAAACCTATAACCCTTTTCCTGTTAGCTATGACCTCTGACACAAAGAATGCACTACGTAAATTATCCACTTAGCATTTGATCAAAGATAAACTGCGTTATATTCAACACAGTTCAGATCAGAATACTTAGATCAGCTTTTTGAACTGCACAATAAAGGACAAAGTTTAATCTGAATGAATTATTCCTCGACACACTTGACCCAAATATTACGTAACATGGCGTGTAGAAAGGGTTACTCCACTTTTTTTTTTACTATGATTTCATAAACCTAGTTTTAAAACAGCAGATAGAATTAGGAAAGTTGGGTTTACCAGGAAAGTCTTTCAAGGGCATGTTGGGGTGAACATGATGACCTATACAGATCAACACAGCATCAAAGATGTGCTTCTCCTTACATCCCTCTCTGTTCTCAGTCACAACCTCCCATTGCCCTGAGTGAGAGAAGTCAGGCCTCTGATTGACACTGCAGACACAGGTCTGAAACAAATACAGTAAGTAAGAAGTCAGATCAGTTCACAGCTGTCTTGGTACAGTGTCCCTTACAGTTTTGACAATGGCTTATGTCAACACAATGTGCCCTAGCATACTGGTGAGCATTGGTTGATACTTTACACAGTTGGTGTAATTTGGCAGAAGGCCGTTTTCTAAAAAAACGTGCACAACAAGGTCTGTGGATTTTTGCGAGTAACTGTGTCATTATATTTGGAAAGAGACATTGCTGTTGATTTTTTCTAATGTCATTTTTGCCGTTTGAGCACCACAAACTTTGGACCCATTGAGGTCCGTTCTATTAGGGTGATATCACAGTTAGCTGCAGCGGATATTTACAAAACTATTGAGTTCTCAGCAGAACTACCTCGATGGATAGATAGAACTCTGGGTATGTAGAAACATATCAAACTTTTGGATGAATTGCCCCTTTAATGAGAATTAAATCACTTGGCAAAATGATAAAAACCCTGCCATCTAAAACCCTCCCTGTGTGCATGGCAAAGTAAGCTACCTGCCACAGTTATTACAGGGATTTCACCTGGAAGCGGATATAGCGGGTGAGCTGGAAGTTTTCCGCATACATGCGGAAATAGTCCATGATCAGAGAGTTGTGCATGTAGTTTGGGAATTCAGCCGGGATGGGAAAATCACTGAAACACATCATCTCCTTTGAGGTATTGATGATAACAGAGTGGTAGATGCTAGCCCGGTCTGGCTCGGGATTCTCCTAAAGATGTGAAAACAAGATGAGAGGAAAAGTAAGCAATGTTAAAATTAAAACATGCAGTTATTTATTCTTAAAATAAATTTTGACCTGGAGGTTGAACAGTACACAATGGTTCTAATGAAGAGCTTTCATTGTGGATTCTCTAATGTGACATTTTCTCTGTGAACATTACATCAATAACTTTTTTCCCCATAGAGTTCTATAGGAAAATGAGTCCGGAGAAATAACCCTTGCAGTGATCCATCCACATCAACTCCATATCTGGCAACAGAGTGATGGTTTGGGGCTCGTTTGATAGCTCAGACCCTTGATAACTTACAGCCATTTAGCCAGCCATGTGTTCCATACTGTACCAGTCTAATTTACAGCTGAATCTAGTCTCACCCCCCAATTTCCATAGAGATCCATTCAAATGCAGAGAGGTTATAGTATCGCTTGTAACAGTACCTGAAAATAAGATATCGACAGTTTTTTGATGTTGATGGTCACAGACTTCAGGAAGTAACAGCATGTAAAGGATATGCGACCAAATATGAAATATGATACTTTAAAAATACGTTAAAGCAAAGGGTATGAATACTTATGTAAATGGGAAATTTTACTTTTTTATTTTTAATAAATTTGCAAAAATCTCAAAAAAACTTTTTTCACATTGTCATTATGGGGTGTTGTGTGTAGAATTTTGAGGGAAAAAATGAATTTAATCAATTTTGGAATAAGGCTGTAACAGAACAAAATGTGGAAAAAGTGAAGCGCTGTGAATACTTTCCGGATGCACTGTATACATTTGCAATCAAAATTATTCAACCTCCTTAACCCACAAGACATTCTGGTGATGTGAACAAAATTTAATGAAAATATATCAACTAAGGTCTTAGAAAGTTTATTAATACACATTTGAGTGATTTTGAGAACATAAAGTTGAGTTTACTTATGGTTCAAATGAAAAATTAAATTCTCTCCACAAATGTCCATGTGCAACCCCAAAAGTCAGTATTTCATGGAGCATCCTTTACCCTTTATAACCTCCAATAAAAGTTTCCGGTAAGTACTCACAAGCTTCTGACACCTCTCTATTGGAATCTTTGCTCATTCCTTGTGTGCAAAAGCTTCCAGCTCACTGATGTTCTTGTTTCTGTGCTGCCACTGCTTTCTTTAAATCCCACCAAAGATCTTCAATAGGATTTAAATCTGGGGACTGAGATGGCCACTCAAGGACATTCCAGGACCGATCCCCGAACCAAGCTTTGGTTGACTTGGACGTATGCTTGAGATCATTGTCTTGCTGGAAAGTCCAATGATCACCAAGCTTCAATTTACACACTGATGGCATCACATTCTTCTCCACAATGGCCTGGTATTTCAAAGAGTCCATGATGCCAGTCACACGGCCAAGTTTGCCAGTTCCTGCAGCAGCAAAACACCCCCACAACAGGACAGACCTCCATGCTTGACCGTAGGGATGGTGTTCTTCTGGTCATACGCCTTGCCTTTCTTACGCCAGACATACCGCTGATCCATGGGTCCAAACAGTTCGACTTTAGTCTCGTCACTCCATAAAACCGCCTCCCAGAACTCCACAGGCCTATCCAAATTCCTTCTTGCATATTCAAGTCGACTTTTTATGTGCTTCTTGGTCAAGAGTGGAGTGCGGCGAGTTGTCCGGGCATGAAGGCCTTGCTTGTTTAGTGTTCTTCTTTTAGTCTGCACCGATACTTTTGTTCCTGCCGTCATCAGGTCATCCTGCAAGTTTTTGGCAGTAAGACGAGGATTTTTCTCAGCTGTTCTGTTCAAACGTCCGATTCCCGTTGGTGAAATTTTGCTCTTTCTTCCACGCCCAGGTAGGTTTGCTGCTGTACCATGAGATTTAAACTTACTTATGATGCTGCCAATCATGTCTCTTGGAACTGTAAGCATCTTGGAAATCCTCTTGTAGCCATTGCCTTTTTTGTGTAATTAAATAATTTCTTCTCTTAGCTTTTGAGAGAGCTCCTTTTTCTTTGCCATGTTTGCTACTCAGCTTGAACACATGCATGGGCTGGATTCATATATGAATTACAGCTGAAGCAAATTAAGTGTCATTATAGAGTTCCCAAAGGCTTAATTGCGTTTTAACACAATTTTTGTAACCTTACAGACTAGTAAGTGATTTAAAAACAGCAAAATTGAATAGGGGTTGAATAAGTATGACATGGTTGTATTAAAAAAATATCCTGCTACTCAGATATATTACATTATACATTTTCTTTATCAATTTGAATATGTCACTCAACTAATACAGTATGGATACATGTCATTTGTTTTTCAATTCTTGGTCTTCAGATAAGCTTAAATTTGTAAATCCTTAGTGTCGGGGGGGGGGTGAATAATTTTGAGTAATACGTGACTTTGAAAAATTGCAGACCTCACCTTGAACCTCCACAGTCCCCCAATGTCATCGCTGCTATCGAAGCAGACGGGCACCAGCCCCTCATCCAGGCAGCACTTGATACAGGCCAGTCCTGAGCTTCCTGCCCCAATCACTGCTACACGGCGGGCCATGGTGTCTCTGGTTGGCGTGGAACTTGAATGTTTTGTGTGAGCCGTTTCCCAACAGCTGTGAAGAAGACAGGCTTGTATGTGAAAATTGGTAACAAAAAAAACTTTTCTCTGCCTCCTATTGTGTGAATAATATAATTAAATGTATATTCCAAGAATGTGTATATTCCTCCAAGATTACACAAAAAGGATGCACAATACAACAGAAGTGTAAAATTGTACGCTTGAAAGGTTTATTTGTTTATTTCCAAGAATGGCAGTTGTCAGAGATACAGGAAATGCACTCTGGATTCAGCGGAGTTACTCTGAATCCTGTTCTGTGAAATGTACGACTTTAAATACCCTTTTTCGGGCTCTATCTTCTTAAGGCGGGAAACAGAAATGCATATTCAAAATGATGTGATTGATTTAAGGATTCTAAAGCCATGACATCATTTTCTGGAATTTTCCAAGCTGTTTAAAGGCACAGTCAACTTAGTGTATGTAAACTTCTGACCCACTGGAATTGTGATATAGGGAATTAAAAGTTAAATAATCTGTCTGTAAACAATTGTTGGAAAAATGACTTGTGTCATGCACAAAGTAGATGTCCTAACTGACTTTCCAACACTATAGTTTGCTAACATGAAATCTGTGGAGTGGTTAAAAATGAGTTTTAATGACTTGTATGTAAACTTCCGACTTCAACTGTATACAAATAAAACGTGTGTTATACAAACAAAAAATACAAACAAAAAATTTCTTGAAACGCATTATGTTCAGAAAAAAAGCCATATGACCCACAGTCCTACATAATTTTTTACTAGCTTTTCCTGTGGATGACTTCCAGTTAGGAAAATATTTCCTGCACAAATATTTGTCTGTCCTTGTCAAATAGGAGAGCCTTTACTAAATAAAAAAGTTCTGCAGTACATCACAACTCCCATTAAGTCATACCAAGTTTGTCAAGCTTGAACATTGGTCTACAATGTTTCCCAATTGTGATTAAACAAGGCTCTACATCCTGGAAGACAAATTGTATAGATCAGGGTCTAGTTTTTCATAACCAACAGAGCACTAGACATTCTTAGAGCTAATAAATTCAAAAGTGCAACACAGAGGCGCCAATTTATACAAATGACTGCTGGTGCTCATCTCAGAACATGCACATAAAAAGCCTACATTCTCCTTCCCCTGACAACGCTCCCATACTTACTAATATAAAATGGGACTGTTTGATCACGCTATCCTGACATTGCAAACCTGCTCCTCTTTAGAGAGCACCTTTGGATCAATTCATTTATAGAGGCTAACTTTAACTGAAAGTGAGTCTCCGTGGATCTGGAGAACACCAATGCTATTGTTGACCTCAAAATGTTTTCAGATGTCTTACTCCAGGAAACTATCTCTCACTTGTACATTGTTACTGGTGTCAAATAAAGTTTGATGAGCTTGTAAGGTTCTGGGTACTTAAGTGAGGGAGTATCCCTCTCAAACATTGATACAACTGCGTGCTGTTAACTGATCTTGTGTCCATCACAGATTTCAGCTGCGTGATGGGTGCATCTAGTGGGGGCAAACTGACGTAGGCTTGAATTTTTGTCAGCTTTCATGTTTAGAGGGATTAGCCTATTTACCCTCTTATGCCACATCATATCAGAAATAGCTAAGCATGCCATGAAGAATAAAATTCCTGTGTTCCTAATGTGCTTATTGGGCTATATTGCAAATAGGTAACATTTTTTTAAATGATCAAATTAAAGACTGGGGTGAATCAATTGGCTCCTAGTTAGGTAGTTGAACACGTGTGTGTTTAAGTTCCCTCATCATTTGTTTCTTAAATGTATTAACACAATGCAGGTTTGGCTCATTATCATTCTCTTTGTCTTTTCTTCATTATTTATCAAATGGTTCGTTTTAGTGGCCATGTGTCCACAATTTCACCAATTAGGAGCATATTGATTCACCTCAGTCTCATTTTAATCAGTTAAAAAATGTTTTTTTTTGCCCCTCTTTTTGTAATTATTTGCAATATAGCACAATAAACAATGAGAATATTGGACTTTTATTATTCATGACATGCATAGCTATTGCTAACATAATGTGGCTTAAGAAGGTAAATAATCCCTCTAAATATGACAAACACCTAATTAAGAACAATTGACAGCTTGTTAAAATTCCGGGATTGCAATTGTGGTTGGAACGAAAACCAGCATACACAGTGGTCCCCGAGGACCGACTTTGGGAACCACTAATCTAATGCCTCTGGATGTGCTGATTTTTAAAAATATTGTATCGTTTGGACAGGGTATTAACATTTCTTCACGACCAATCAGAGGGACAGGTTGAGTCCTGGGGTCACTGGCATAGATAGGTTCTATACCTATATATATCAATTGCTCCATATCTGTATAATCTTATCAATTTAGATATTAATTTAATTTATGCAATCACCGTACTCCCCCTGTCATGAACATTGCCATTGCTTAGCAATGCTGGGTTAGCTAGCTAGCAAGCTAACAATAGCTCACGGCAAGTCATTTTAATATTTAGCTAGCAAGCTAACGATAGCTTATGGTAAGCCATTTTAAATGAAAAGTTATTTGACTTCCTTAAAGTCATCCTTGCTGGCTGACCATATAGGGCTAGCTACCGTGATTGCCTAGCTAACGTTAGCCAGCTGCTAGAACTCTAACCGGACATTTATACACCTGGATCATTTTTTCTCTGTCCCAAAAATTATGAAAATGTGCGGGGAATAGAGCCAAAGTGTTAGCGGTATGTTTGTACTGACTCAATACGGGGATGTTTAAAATAAAACCAATAACTTATCGGAAAAGAATACGGAGTCTGTGTTTGTAAATGTTTACAATGTTTGTGATTAGGTTACAGGATTCAGATGAAAGTTAATGCCAGCTACGATGTAGCTACTGTGCTTTAGCTAGCGTGTGAACCCACTAACCTACAATCCCCACTTTATGTGGAAGTTTTCAGAACGAGGTTTCATGCTGCGGCAAACCGTGACAGACTGCTCTGCCACAGTCGAGTTAATTAGCAGTTAGCCAAAAAGACGGTGGTGGTTTGCTCATTTAAGACTATGGGGTCAGCTTGCTACCTTTCTAGCGGCGCTAGGGACATTTATAATAAAAGTAGTCTTGTCAAAATAACATATGTGATTAATTGACCGTCAATATAGTTGATGGCAATAGTGTTACCCTATTCGTCCATGTGTGGTGGTGATGCAGTGTGTCTAGCTTGGCTACCGAGCTCAGCTGGTATGCTATCTAGCTAATCAAATTAGCTGATGTTAGCTGAATATAAATTGAAGATAACTGAATGAACGTTAATTATGTGACAAATACAACACATTCAATGCAAATAAATGACACAGTAAAATCGAGGATGAAAATTAAATGTTATATTATAAAACAGCAACTTAAAAGTTTACCGCAAATTCGTTTTGCAAAATGGTGGGTTTGGTCAGGTCATGGACTTCTCACACAGAACTGCTTCTCCACCCCGAACTGTCAATCATCCTGTGCCTGGACCATAAAGACCATATTCGGTTGACCTTGCTCCCAACAACGTCACTTCGGCTCCACCAAAGAGGGTAGTGTCTCGGTTTTTCTAGGGCTACATCAAATGTATTATTGCTATCGTTTATTAGCTAACGTTACGTATTCATATAAGATAGCTCACACAATAGGTTGCCTTCAACCCCACATTAGCTATTACCTATCAGTAATGTCAACCGTTTGCAAAAACATTTTTGTTGTAGCTTGTACAGATAACTTGCATGTAAACAGAAAAAAACGAATATCCCAACAGGTATGCTTGTGGCCACTGCTCTAACCTGTCGCCTCCAGAAAACTTGTGCTGCCGTGAGGTTACCGAGGTAACGTTATGTCAGCGTAGTTATGAAGCTATTCTTGATTTGTCAAATACTGCTGTGCTGTAGTCGGGCATGCTTGGCCCAACTGTATAATAGCAGCCAATACATGGGCAATTACACAATAATATCACAAGTACAATGTAACTCATGTATAAGTATATAATATATACCATTTTGTAATCATTACATCAGCTAAGTAAAACAGCTTAGTACAATATTGTACTAAGCTGTTTTACTTAGCTGATGCAATTATTACAAAATGCACATGTAAATACAGTATACCACCCACAGATTACAATGTAGGTATTATGTAAATACACAGATATTTATTTATTTCTTCGGCATGTGAAGCCACTGACTAAGTAGCACTGGGTCTCTCAGCAGATTATGATTGCTAACAGAGCCGGTGGCGTTGCACCGAGGAACGATACATCTCTGACTCCTTGGCATAATGCAGGCAAGTTAGCTAAAGATACCAAATAGTAAGATGTTGCAGATGAATAACTCTCTATGTAGCTCGATACAAGTCTTAATATTAATGTTAGCAGTAATACAAAGCAATTTGCATTTGAACTTGAACTATCCAGTTAGCAGTACAAGGGTCTCGGTCTCAAAGAGAAAAAAAAAACGTTGGTCTCTGATTTTATACCACCTGCCCAGCCGAGACCACCCCTATAGGACCACCTCAACTCCACCCATTTTTTGTTAAGGATCTCGTGACGTCACGAATCCCCGGAAACCAGCATATTGGTAAGTCTACACAAAAACTCAGAAAAATAATTTGTGACTAAACATGAGATTTTCAGACATAAACAGTTGTGTATGATCATAATCTAACCCAAAACATCGGTTTTCAGCGGGTTTTTGACTGCAGTATCACTTTAAGGTGGACGTGAGCACCTCTCCGCGCTTCTGTGTAAACGTTAGTTTCACTTTAAGCCAGGTATTGGTATAGGAACTAGGCAACCACTTTGCTCTTTCAGTCTAAATTTGCTAAAGAGTAACGCGGGACTTGCCTTTAGGTGTGCTTAGAAAATCTTAAGAGTTTGTTTTCTTATTTGCACTCTTTGTTTCTTGCTTTGGTTTTTCCTTCCTGTCCTCTCGGGGGCAGGTTAACTTCTGTTACCTTCTCCTGTTCGCCTCTTTATTTTTTGCTCATTTAGAGTTTATTGAGCTAGAGGCATTTTTTCTTTTCCTTTTATTTACTGGTCGAGTCTGCAAGCTTTATCGCCCGTTTGCCGGGTTGCTTTTTGTTTGGCGGATTCGCCGGGGCTTATTTCCCCTTTTTGTTTTCTCCTGCTCCGTCAGGATTCCTCTTTCCATTTCACCAAACTAGTGGTTCCCCGTTGTGGGTACTTATGGATCCCCTTATGGTCGCGTTTGGCTCTCCGACCCCATCCCCTCCCTCACAACAAGGGGCTGAAAGCAACAACCAAAGGGAGTGCATCTCTGTCCAGTGGGTTAAAAAAAGCTGCTACTAGCTACAGGTGAGATAGAGTTAAGAGGAGGCGGCTATAGGGCAGGGCTGGCTAAGGATAAATGTTAAATACCCAATATAATATAAGTTGTCAAGTAAGACAAGCAATAGCCATTTCACACTTATATATAATTGTATATATATATATATATATATATATATATATATATATATATATATATATATAATTGTAATTCCACTACTACAATATTGTACAATCAGAGACTCAGTTCAAATGGCATTCCAAAATGAGAAAAACATTTGACACCCTGAAAAGATAAAAACAGACAATAACAATAATAAACATACTCCGTAGCATCAAGGTCATGTATTTCTTTTTCATTCACTTTAATACCATCCATTTTAATGCGACACCTGTTCCCTGCCCACTGTCCCCTGTCCACTCAGACCCCTGTCTAATATGTGCCCTGTCCCCTCACTTTGCAAGCAGTGTGTGAAAGAAATCCCGCAAAACTCTTTCCAAACTAGTGAGGAAATAGTTCGTAATATTTATTGTTATTTGTTTATTTTTATTGAGAATATCAATCAGTTAACGATTGTTACAAAGTGTAGATTATGAATGAAGATAGAATTAACAAAAATAAATAAAGAGTAGTTTGTAATAACCTATCTTGGACCATAGATATGCATATACGCTCTACGTCTTTTACGTTTTTACTTCCGGGTTACTTACTGAAATTGTTGGATGGGTGCGCCGTTATTCCAGATGAGTGTGTACCTAAATTCCCACTTAAAAGCTTTTTGACGAAGTGGACTCAAATATGCGCCCTCAAAAGGGTGTAGGGATCGTAGCCTATTCGGACACAGCCCAGGTGAAATGTTCTCTAAATAGTGTAGGCTAGGCCTACTTAAAATCCCTGAATGATATACTTATTTCTGGGTTTTTGCTGATAATCGATATCGTACGCACCAAGCTTTACTGCACAGTCATTAGTTCGGGAGACATTTGTCACTACAAAAACATTGTGAATCAGTTACATTCATTTGTGGATCAGTTACATTCATTTGCGAATCCGTTAGCTACATTTATTTGTGGATCGGTTGAATTTATTTGTGGATTTGTTACATTTATTTACTCTTGAGACAATAATACCCCCATAAAAAATCACAGTCCTGTAGGCTATCTCTTTGATTAACGTCCATTAGACGAATTAGTGAGCATTTCGTTTATGGCACAATGTGAAGTCATCATAGCCTATGAAGTTACTTCGCTCTACCAATTTAATTATTTCCTATCCTTATTTTTTTTTATTTTATTGACCGCTCGGTCAGACCGCCGCAGGTAGCCTAGGCTACTTGTTTAGCCTACCTAAACTAATTTCATCCAAGTTCTGTAGGCTTGAAAGCTCGACTCGCGGTGGCACTCCTATTCGAGATGTTTATCAAAAAATGCATGATCACGTAGGCTCCTAACCGTTAAATCTATTCTCAATAAACGTAATTTCAGTCATGTTGAAAACAAAAATGAGTCCTTTGGTCCTTTTGTTAGCATACCTTTGCGGAAGAAAGAAAACAAGTCGATGATCAGTCCCTGAGTGCCAGGTGTCCCTGGCGTTAGGCTACCTGGTTGCTAAGTTTACATTTCGAAACTTTCCCTCGGCCATTTTCTTTGATAGCCTATTATCACTGTATGGGGTGAAATTATGTTTAAACAAAAAGCTGCAGCTTAAACCGATAACTCGACGGACTCTGCAAGTTTCCAAGCCTACAGGTGTCGTTTATGTTTCCAAAGACTGGTTGCCTTTTCTCTGGCTTATGTTAAATTTTCTTCTCCCAGAACGTCCCCTAGTGACCGTATGAACTAAAACACTTTTCATTGACAAGCACAGCAAATCTTCTGAATTTAGGAGTCAGCCGAACGGCAACGGAAAAGATCCAGCGATTTATTTAATTATTTATTAATAACGCAAACGCTGCCTCTCCTGTCAGTCATAGCGGGTATATGAATAAGGTCTGATGTTGCCGCCTCTAGACTTGAGCAGACACATGCATTTTATGGATTATGTCTATTGTAGCATAGCCAACGTGTATCATACCTGTACGTCTCAGGAAAAGTACTTACTGTCAAGGGCTGTTGTGTGCAAACCTCGTCCTCTACAGGCAAGAAAATCTCATCGGGCGGAGTGAAAGTTATATAATGGACTCACGTCATAGGCTAGCTACTGTTGACGCCAATCATTGAATTCGAAAAACACCGCTTTGAAAAAATGTAGGCTCTTATTTCAAAGTAAACCATCCACAAATAAAACAAATTGGCTACGTTAACAAGTTCAAGGAAAAAAAACATTTCAAGGAAAAACAGATAGGCTATGCAACAACTCCAAACAGTATGCATACAACAGAAGGCTACAATGTAAAAATAGCCTACACGAACAATTATTAATTATACTATTATTAGCTACTATAATCAAACAATTCACACGTGGTTAAAGTGCAGAGTCTCAGCTTTTATTAAGGTATTTTTATACATTTTGGTTTCACCATGTAGAAATTGCAGTACTTTTTATACACCATGTATATGGGCCATTCTACAGAAGTCGTGCAAATTGAGGGTTGGAGAAAAGTGTAAATTTGTATTCTTTTTGCTAAATTCTTTTATAATATTATATGTCAGGGGTGGGCAACTCCAGGCCTCGCGGGCCGGTGTATGCAGGTTTTTGCTGCCACCAGTTACCACGGCTCAATCAGCTAATTAGTCATACACACAATCACGATTCACGCGTAAATTACAGAACGATAAAACGCTACAATACACGCAAACAGGTGTTGTGCCGTATTATGCACCCCTGCCGTGGATTGCACCCCCTCGCGGGAGCGCGCGCGCTTACGTCTTTCGGTTTGAAAAGTAGCCGAATTCGCTTCGTTTCATTATCGCACCAAGATAATATGAAGGAAATATTCATATTATTGTACCCTAATGCTTTGTGAAGGATATCCTTGTTTTAAAGAGGGTAAACAACCTTCGATTTGATATAATTTGAACTTAAAACACGTAATTGATAACGTGTAGGCTAATAGCTATTAGACGGAAATCCAGTTTCCTTATTGCACGATCGCGAATTCTGTGGTAATATAGCCCAGCTGTAATTACAAAATGAGCTGGAATTTTACTGGGGTTAGCCTGTATGTAGAGTAGCTGGGGAAATAACAGCTTCCTTATCCAGGAGATCCACTGTTATCAGTGCATATGCCATATATGCAAGTCAAATAGCTAAACTATTCTTGTAATGGATACTTGGCAGTACCCCAATGATCACCGTAAAGTATTTGTTGATGAATTTATTTAATAAAAAAGTATGTGTATATTAAATGTATTAAATTAGTTAATAAAAATGTATCCCCTATCTATCATTGACAATTGCAGGCTTAGACCCACCAAACACACAGGTAACATATACTTTTCCCCAAATGTATGCTGTGTGCAGTATGTCATGCTGGAGCCAAAAAGCTGCTGCATGTCCTGGCAGGGCTGCTTTTCCAGTTGCCTGAAATCTGCTTGCCGTGAAATGCACCCCCTTCCTAACTTTGGCTAAGAAGATCTCACATCCATGAAACTCACAGTGGTAACTCATTTTGGCTCCATACATATGTATGCCCTAAAAAGCATTTGATGCTGGGGTCACCAGAAAAATAATTACAAGGGGGTGCATATTCCGGCAGGGCTGGATTTCCGCTTGCCGTGAAATGCACCCCCTTCCTAACTTTGGCTAGGAAGATCTCACATCCATGAAACTCACAGTGGTAACTCATATTGGCTCCATATGTATGCCCTAAAAAGCATTTGATGCTGGGGTCACCAGAAAAATAATTACAAGGGGGTGCATATTCCGGCAGGGCTGGATTTCCGCTTGCCGTGAAATGCACCCCCTTCCTAACTTTGGCTAGGAAGATCTCACATCCATGAAACTCACAGTGGTAACTCATATTGGCTCCATATGTATGCCCTAAAAAGCATTTGATGCTGGGGTCACCAGAAAAATAATTACAAGGGGGTGCATATTCCGGCAGGGCTGGATTTCCGCCTGCCGTGAAATGCACCCCCTTCCTAACTTTGGCTAGGAAGATCTCACATCCATGAAACTCACAGTGGTAACTCATATTGGCTCCATATGTATGCCCTAAAAAGCATTTGATGCTGGGGTCACCAGAAACATAATTACAAGGGGGTGCATATTCCGGCAGGGCTGGATTTCTGCTTGCCATGAAATGCACCCCCAACTAACTTTGGCTAGGAAGATATCACATCCATGACACTCACAGGGGTAACTCATATTGGCTCCATATGTATGCCTTAAAAAGCATTTGATGCTGGGGTCACCAGAAAAATAATTACAAGGGGGTGCATATTCCGGCAGGGCTGGATTTCCGCTTGCCGTGAAATGCACCCCCTTTCTAACTTTGGTTAGGAAGATCTCACATCCATGAAACTCACAGTGGTAACTCATATTGGCTCCATATGTATGCCTTAAAAAGCATTTTATGTTGGGGTCACCAGAAAAATAATTACAAGGGGGTGCATATTCCGGCAGGGCTGGATTTCCGCTTGCCGTGAAATGCACCCCCTTCCTAACTTTGGCTAGGAAGATCTCACATCCATGAAACTCACAGTGGTAACTCATATTGGCTCCATATGTATGCCCTAAAAAGCATTTGATGCTGGGGTCACCAGGAACATAATTACAAGGGGGTGCATATTCCGGCAGGGCTGCATTTCAGCTTGCCGTGAAATGCACCCCCTTCCTAACTTTGCCTAAGAAGATCTCACATCCATGAAACTCACAGGGGTAACTCATATTGGCTCCATATGTATGCCCTAAAAAGCATTTGATGCTGGGGTCACCAGAAAAATAATTACAAGGGGGTGCATATTCCGGCAGGGCTGGATTTCTGCTTGATGTGAAATGCACCCCCCCTCTCCCCCCTCTTAATTTTGGCTAAGAAGGTTTCAAATCCATGAAACCCATGCCTGTGAAACATTTTGTCCCCAAAACTGTATCTTTATTTTTATCCACTGTAACTAGTATTTTATGCTCAGCTGAACAGAATTATACAAGGGTGCAAATTCCAGCAGGGCTGTTTTTACATTTCACCTGATGCACCCCCTTCACCTGAAATGCACTAACTTTGGCTAAGAAGGTACATCCATGCACATCTAACTGGTAATACATATTGGCCCCACTTTGGAGCTTGTGATATCCACCCTCCAAACTCACTGATACATAAGTTAAAGAAAGTAGGCCATTTGAACACTAAAGCTTTACTTTGTTAATTAAAAGTACACTGAAATGAACAGGTATTCAATGAAAACATTTAAAAAAAAAATAAATACGTCATTTTCTTTAATAGACATATTAAAGACCAGAAATATACGAAGTACCATAACTGCACATACTGTCAAATATCTGTGATAATGTGATAGGACAACATGCTGCATGCTGCATGCAAACAATGTCGTCAACCTCAAATTCACAAAAACATTTTTAAAAGGAGATCTTGTCCTGACTATCACATTATCACAGATATTTGACAGTATGTGCAGTTATGGTACTTCGTATATTTCTGGTGGTTATGTATTTCCTGTGTAATGATATATTAGTCAAGTTAAAAAAATGGGTCTTGTCATCTTATGCAATGTAATTATCTTAACATGGTTATATACTAATCAAAGTTATCTTCAGTTTGCTGAGAAAGTGTTAGAGGGAGAGGCACTAGACACAAAGGTCTCCCTAGGTGCAGTGAACAAATGGAGGTTGGAGGTTGCCACTACCCTACTCCAAGAATCTGGTATGTTTTCTTATTGGCTGGCCATTCTCAGTCAGTTTATATTTAAGCTCTCATGTTCTTTAATCAGAAATGACTGTGTAATTCCAGTGAGCTTGCCAAATCTTGAAAGTATGAATGTGAAATGTGTGTACAATATTAGTACTGTTACTTTGAGCAGGATCGGTGGCAGAAAATGAGTGTCAATGGTAACGAATACTTTTTGTGTTAACAGACGATCTAAGCAACCTCTGTCACTATTGTGGGTGTGAGGAAAATGAAGACACAGAATGGGTAATTTCTAGAACTACATTGCCATATAGGAAAAAAATATTAAATATATATTTTGCAGCTTTCAGTCCTTATGATTATTATTGTGATTGCTATGATTATTATAACAATGTTGTATTTTATTATTACTGGTACTAGTAGGATTAGTTCACATTTTTCAATTGGTGTTCCTCAAGTTGCTTAATAAAAGTTTTTTTTCAGGTTTGCTGTGAAATCTGTGGGAGGTGGTTCCGCTATGAATGTGTTCAGAGACCTCCGCTGGATGAGGACTACTTCTGTCCTGCATGCATATAGTGGCTCAGTCACTTCATTTAAAAATAGATTCATTTTTGTTTTTAATTATTTTTATTCACAGCTTGTTTTGGTTTATTGTTTTCAAATTGTACATTTAATTTCTACAAGCCAAAATGGCATTGTAACAATGTGAAGTCACCTTCATTTAATTTAATATTTATTTTAGATTTGACATGTCTATTATTATGTGTCTATTAAAGAAAATGACGTATTTATTTTTAAAAAAATGTTTTCATTGAATACCTGTTCATTTCAGTGTACTTTTAATTAACAAAGTAAAGCTTTAGTGTTCAAATGGCCTACTTTCTTTAACTTATGTATCAGTGAGTTTGGAGGGTGGATATCACAAGCTCCAAAGTGGGGCCAATATGTATTACCAGTTAGATGTGCATGGATGTACCTTCTTAGCCAAAGTTAGTGCATTTCAGGTGAAGGGGGTGCATCAGGTGAAATGTAAAAACAGCCCTGCTGGAATTTGCACCCTTGTATAATTCTGTTCAGCTGAGCATAAAATACTAGTTACAGTGGATAAAAATAAAGATACAGTTTTGGGGACAAAATGTTTCACAGGCATGAGTTTCATGGATTTGAAACCTTCTTAGCCAAAATTAAGAGGGGGGAGAGGGGGGGTACATTTCACATCAAGCAGAAATCCAGCCCTGCCGGAATATGCACCCCCTTGTAATTATTTTTCTGGTGACCCCAGCATCAAATGCTTTTTAGGGCATACATATGGAGCCAAAATGAGTTACCACTGTGAGTTTCATGGATGCGAGTTCGTCCTAGCCAAAGTTAGGAGGGGGTGCATTTCACGGCAAGCAGAAATCCAGCCCTGCCGGAATATGCACCCCCTTGTAATTATTTTTCTGGTGACCCCAACATAAAATGCTTTTTAAGGCATACATATGGAGCCAATATGAGTTACCCCTGTGAGTGTCATGGATGGGACATCTTCCTAGCCAAAGTTAGTTGGGGGTGCATTTCACGGCAAGCAGAAATCCAGCCCTGCCGGAATATGCACCCCCTTGTAATTATGTTTCTGGTGACCCCAGCATCAAATGCTTTTTAAGGCATACATATGGAGCCAATATGAGTTACCCCTGTGAGTTTCATAGATGTGACATCTTCCTAGCCAAAGTTAGTTGGGGGTGCATTTCACGGCAAGCGGAAATCCAGCCCTGCCGGAATATGCACCCCCTTGTAATAATTTTTCTGGTGACCCCAACATCAAATGCTTTTTAAGGCATACATATGGAGCCAATATGAGTTACCACTGTGAGTTTCATGGATGTGAGATCTTCTTAGCCAAAGTTAGGAAGGGGGTGCATTTCACGGCAAGCAGATTTCAGGCAACTGGAAAAGCAGCCCTGCCAGGACATGCAGCAGCTTTTTGGCTCCAGGATGACATACTGCACACAGCATACATTTGGGGAAAAGTATATGTTACCTGTGTGTTTGGTGGGTCTAAGCCTGCAATTGTCAATGATAGATAGGGGATACATTTTTATTAACTAATTTAATACATTTAATATACACATACTTTTTTATTAAATAAATTCATCAACAAATACTTTACGGTGATCATTGGGGTACTGCCAAGTATCCATTACAAGAATAGTTTAGCTATTTGACTTGCATATATGGCATATGCACTGATAACAGTGGATCTCCTGGATAAGGAAGCTGTTATTTCCCCAGCTACGAGTAGCTACATACAGGCTAACCCCAGTAAAATTCCAGCTCATTTTGTAATTACAGCTGGGCTATATTACCACAGAATTCGCGATCGTGCAATAAGGAAACTGGATTTCCGTCTAATAGCTATTAGCCTACACGTTATCAATTACGTGTTTTAAGTTCAAATTATATCAAATCGAAGGTTGTTTACCCTCTTTAAAACAAGGATATCCTTCACAAAGCATTAGGGTACAATAATATGAATATTTCCTTCATATTATCTTGGTGCGATAATGAAACGAAGCGAATTCGGCTACTTTTCAAACCGAATGACGTAAGCGCGCGCGCTCCCGCGAGGGGGTGCAATCCACGGCAGGGGTGCATAATACGGCACAACACCGGCACAAGAACATTCATCAGCTGTTGTTCATATCGCGGATATGTAGATAAAAATATCAGATCATGTAAACGATTGGGCTAATTAAATAATTGTTAACTGGTGGCAGCAAAAACCTGCATACATACCGGCCCGCGAGGCCTGGAGTTGCCCACCCCTGCTATAAAATGGACAGATTTGATCACATGAATTTGATAGTGTAACGTTCCACTCCCATCCTATTGTTTCGCTGTGTTTTCCCTCTCCTCCTGTTTCGTGTTTGTCTCTCCATTGTCCGTTTTCCCCCTTGCTGCAGGTTGGGCGTGTTTTGTATCACTCTGTTTCACTGCTCCTTTCTCAGCCTATCCCATTCCCCCGTTTCGCATGCATTCCACACTCTCCGCTCTGTTCAATCACTCTCGCATACATTCGCACGCGGTTCCTAATTGATTCCAATTAATGTTTGGATTTAGTCACCCGGTGTTTTCTGTCCTGTGCCAGTTCGTTAATGCTCATTGTCTGAAACCTCTGGTCCTGTCTGGTTCCCTGTCTAGTCGCTGCTTTAAAGTCTTGTTCTGTGCCGGCGTTTACTCGCCCTGCAATTCTGCCTAGGTCAAAGTCTGCTCTGTCTGGAACAGCACTACCCGCTGTTCACTGTTTGGTCTCGCTATACTAACTTTGTCTGCTTCAGCCTGCAGTCGTCCGTAATCCCTGCCTGTGTTGCGGTTTCCCTGCCTCCCACCTGACGTGTGTGCATGCAGCTTGGGCTTCTGCTATTCCACCCTGCGGCGGTGCCCGCGTTCTGCCAGTGTTGCGGTGCTGCTGATGTGCTGTCGCTCTGGCCTCTGCTGTCGCTACTGCCGCTGCCCTGCTGCCACGCCTGCGTCCTGCATGGACTCCGCTCCACTGTCCTGCTCTACCGCTCCCACTCCCGCTCATCCCCTGCTCCACCAAACCCGGTTGTCTTTCTCCATAACCTTCCCTGGCTTTCCCTGCTCCCACTGCTCAGATAGATTCTTATTTATGAGATTATGTATACCCTCACCAGCACAATATCTTGGATATTTGATTGATTATTCATATTATTAAAAATTTACAAAATAGTAGGTGTTTTGGTTGTGACCACATTGTTGCGGTTGTGACATCTCTTACTGAAACCTGAATTCCAAAGTTGGGACAGTATGTAAAATGCAAATAAAAGTAGAAAGCAGTAATTTATAAATTCTCTTGTCTATATATTTAAATGAAAAAGATATTTAATGTTTTACCTTAGCAACTTCATTTATTTTTTTTGTAAATATATGCTAATTCTGAATTTGATGCCTGCAACACGTTCCAAGAAAGTTGGGACCGGGGTATAAAAAAGACTGGGAAGGTTGTGGAATGTTAAAAAACACCTGTTTGGAAGATTCCACAGGTAATAGGTGAATATCTATCATGACTGTCAATGCTATCATGACTGGGTATAAAAGGAGCATCCACGAAGGCGCTGGCATTTACGAGCAAGGATGCGTTCGCCACTTTGTGAAAAACTGCACGAATAGTCCAACAGTTTAAGAACAACGTTTCTCAACACACGATTGCAAGGAATTTAGGGATTTCACCATCTACAGTCCATAATAAAAGATTCAGAGAATCTGGAGAAAACAGGCAAGGCCGTAAACCAATATTGAATGCCCGTGACCTTCGATCCTTCAGACAGCACTACATTAAAAACGGCATGCTTCTGTAATGAATATAACCACATGGGTTTGGGAATACTTCAGAAAACCATTGTCAGTAAACACAATTTGTCGCTGCATCTACAAATGCAAGTTGACTCTACTACCCAAAGCGTAAGCCATATATCAACAACATCCAAAAACACCGCCGACTTCTCTGGGCTCATCTGAGATGGACTGACGCAAAGTGGAAACGTGTGCTGTGGTCTGACGAGTCCACCTTTCAAATTGTTTTTGGAAATAATGGACGTCGTGTTTTCCCGGCCAAAGACGAAAAGGACCATCTCGATTGTTACCAACACAAGGTTCAAAAGCCAGCATCTGTCATGGTATGGGGGTGTGTTAGTGCCCATGGCATGGGTAACTTGCACATCTGTGAAAGCACCATTAACGCTGAAGGGTACATATGCATTTTGGAGCAACATTTGCTGCGATCTAGACAATTGCTTTTTCAGGGACATCCCTGCTTATTTCAGCAAGACAATGCCAAGCCACATTCTGCACGTGTTACAACAGCATGGCTTCATCGTCATAGAGTGCGGGTGCTAGACTGGCCTGCCTGCAGTTCAGACCTGTCTCCCATTGAAAACGTGTGGTGCATTATGAAGCCCAAAATATGACAATGGAGACCCCGGACTGGTGAGCAGCTGAAGTCTCATATTAAGCAAGAATGGGAAACAGTTCTGCTTTCAAAACTACAACAATTAGTATTGTGTTGATTTTGGATAAATGTAACTATTATTACTGCAATTTGTATCTTGGATTATATTAAAACATAACATGATCTAATGAATTATATAGCATTGAAAGATGATTTTATTGGTCAATTTCTTACTTTTATCAGAGAGGGACAGCAATTTGCATGACTTTTCTAGAATGGCCCATATAGCCTACTTTTTACATGACAAATTAAAGGAAAAACCAACATAAAGTGGTTTAGTAAGGTGTTGGGCCACCACTAGCTGCCAGAACAGCTTCAGTGCTCCTTGGGATAGTCTCTGGAACTCTACTGGAAGTTTGGAACACCATTCTTCTAAAAGATATTCCCTGATTTGGTGTTTTGATGATGGTGGTGGAGAGCGCTGTCGGTAAAGCTGCCACGGTTTATTTTTGTTTGTTCCAATTTTTACTTGTAAAAGTTATGTGATCTGAAATAAATGCAATACTATTTTTTAAATAATAATAATAATAACTAGAAAAGGTGCAATACTAAAGTAATTGCAAGTTGAGCTATAGCTACAAGTTAAAGTCAATGTATTGAGAGTGGGTTCTTGTCTGCTTCTTTTATGCATCCGTCCACTCCCATGTATTTGGCGCACTCTAGTGGCCGAGTTAGATTTCTCAGTCTCTCGTGTCCCATGGTGGAGATCTCATTTTACAGACGGGGAAGCAGCGTTATTTAGGCTATTTCCTTGCACATGTTGCGAACGAACATGATTAAACATAGGCCTAAATAAGTATGCCAGCTACTATTTCAGTATGTGAATATGCATTAGTGGATTTATACAACCAATCGTTTCCAAATTACGTATTTTGGCTACATTTGATTTCAGATGTTAGGCAACACTGCGATATTATGAACAATGAGATATGTCCGATAATATGACGCGACAATTCGTTTCACTCATCTAGGGAAATGTTTCTGAATTAGCCTACGCCCGATGCTGGCCTGAATGCTTTCACATTATAGCAGTATAGGCTATAGCTACAGTAGCCTACATTGAGGTGACTTAGCTCTATGTGCAGACATCTGGCACATCGCGTGTAAGGGGGAGTGTAAGGTTCGGAGAACCAAACGCGACCGATAAGGATTTCTAAAAGCGTATCTAGAAAGATACGCCACAAACGCGGAAGTAGCCGCACCAGGACGGAGATAACAAGATTGGGAGCAAAACTTCCCTAGCACAAGGCAAAACAAAGCAACCTCCAAAAACTGAGGCGATCTCGATAAACAGCGAGAATAACTAACACAAGAACCTCACGCACTAAATAATTAGGCGTAACAAGAGGTGGTGAAACAAAACAAAACTGGATAAAACGAGTGAAGGAAAAGAACAGAAAATAAAACCTGTTATCCATAGCTCTTGTGCTGAAAGAGCTGAACACAAAAGATAACAGATTCCAAGAATAAAGGATAAAGATATAAACGAAAACCAATCTAATCCTTAAGTCTCTAACCAGACTCGCTGCGTTTCTTATTCATACGAATCAGAAATGCAGCGACCGAATTTCCTATACCTTACCGACTTCGTTGTCAACATACAAAGACAATATCGAAGTGAGGAAATGCGGAAGTACCGAGGCATGCGGAAATGCAGAAAACCGAACACAGAAACAGCAGAGGCTGCCAATAACCATGACATCACGATTCTGGAATTAGGCTACAGTAAACAAAATATAATTTGAAAAAACATCTAGATGTCAGTTTTAATCTGTGTGTTGCTTAATGCTATTAGGCTAACGTTACAATGCAGGGAAGAATGCTAAAACACGGTCAAGCAATGTAGCCATAGTGTTTTTTTAACATTAGGCTATTAATACCAACATTCAGTGCATCACTCGAGCTAGCAAATTTTACACAGCACTGTAATCAAAATGGATTAACTATTATATGATTAACAAGCAAATACGCCACGTAGGCTACTTGACTTGATAATAAAACTGCCTTACAGTAAATACAGGAATGTTAACAAACAGGACAGCGCTTTTTTTCCAGAACGCTGTTCAAACTGCAATGCGGACAGGAGAGCCTATAGACTATGTTTTAAGGTTAGCTACGGTAATATTATTTTCTAAAGCATGATGCAACCTTGTTTTGTTTTGTGCATCGACCTACCACACGTGTATTATATATAGGCCTTTTATTATTTAATTATTGTTTTTTTATCCAAGTAATTGCCGCAACGGCGTGTTTTTTGGGCGCTAAGCACGGCGCAACGTGCAAATGGGCTGAACCTAGTCTCTTCATTAATTATAGGTGTGTCTTGAGCGTGACATGCAATAAACCAATCAAAGTGTCATACCCCTTTCCCTTTAAAAGCCGGCTTTTCCACCTTGGCAGATTGCTTATATGATGGCGAAACAGACATGCTCGTGCAGAGGCTTGTGCGTGTTTAGTGCGATCAAAGAGTAGGCTATATGGATCAATAGTATTATCAATATTATTCGGACTAACCATTATAGTTTCTGCTAATTCCCGACAGTGCTGTTATTTTACAAAATATATGCGGTTAAATTTCGGTAAAAGCACCTGCAACAGCTGAGAAGAAGCTACCAATGTCTTCCGTCTCACCTTAGAAAACGCCAAATTAGCCTGCTTGTTTAATTTTGTTTGATTATGCAATGAAAGATTGTCAAACATCAAAAAGGTTCTCGAAGTTCAAGCTTCATCCGAAGTTCATTACCTGCATTCTAATATTGATTAATAACAGTTATTTTGCCTTAATGATGACACTAAATACAATAAAGATGTCAGGTTGGCAACCCAGAGGTTCACGCATATTTTCACTTTTTTATAATGTCCTGCTTATGGAAATGTGACCATCGCGTTTTACTAGTAGCTTAATGCTTTCAAAACAAGTCTACTTTCCCGGGAAGACTGTGAAAAGTGCAATTTACAGCAGGTGAAACAGAACTGCTCCTGTATGAAGTTAAAGCGCACATGCAGAAAATGGCATTAAAATGAATTGTGAATTAATTGTTCTCTTTAAAATCGTTTTGTTCAGTTAGGGTATAGGTGAAATCAGCTGGGTTTTAATAAACTGAGAGTATGGAAGCCTGGTCACTGTAATTTAAAAAAATATGAAGGACGAAGAATAGGGATAAAATTCAGTTAACATGGTGAAATTTATCTCCGTTTTTTAACCGTAGGCTATAGAAAATACCTTATGCACAGCGAATCCCGGGGACTGTAGCCTATAGGCTATTTGAAAAACAATAAATTCAATATTCACTGGACAAGGTTTTGAACTTTTTTCAGTCAAAACCATTCTATTTACTTACAGGATGTTGGCCTAGATGAACATAGCTGTATTGTAATGACATATGAAGCGCATTTTCAGAACTGAAATGTCCGTCTATTGCAGTGCGCGAGTTTCCATTGAATGACAATTCACGCATTAGGTGTAAATGACAATTTGCGCATTAGGCTTGATATAGGTGTTAATGGATAGCTATTGTCGAGTAACAGAAGATTGACCCCACAGAAAATTACATGAATTAT
The DNA here is from genome assembly GCA_029718625.1 of Synaphobranchus kaupii. Taxonomy (NCBI): domain Eukaryota; kingdom Metazoa; phylum Chordata; class Actinopteri; order Anguilliformes; family Synaphobranchidae; genus Synaphobranchus; species Synaphobranchus kaupii. The sequence continues at coordinate 102,654,701 of CM056377.1, read as the reverse complement.
TGGCAAGTATAGGCTAAGTCATAGCTTGATCCAGTATAATTGCGAATAGTCTGTAATAGCCTATACATAACCTTACACGTACCATCGCACATCGCCTGGATGTTGATGGAGTGGGCTGAAAGCAATTTAATGCGGCATTCCCCTTTGCTTATGGACAGGTATGTACTACACAATAATAATATTTCACATTCTAATCTGGATATTTTTAGCATGCTTGTGCACGTCCCTGTGTGGAACAGACAGGAGGGTGGAGGTGCGTTGTGCACATGCCTATGTAGACACACTTATATGTGCCGTTAAAATAATGCTATAATGAACCCTGCGCAGGGTGTAAGATAGCAAAGACACTTGCATTTGGCTTAGCGCCGCGTGTAAGATAGGGCCCCTGAGGTTTAAAAAAAATAATTATGCCGGTTTACCGCAACGGTTTGAATGGCTTCGCTAATTTGTGCAGTAAGGAAAAGATCAATACCGCCGCAGCTCTACACGTCGGTCCAAAATATCCCATAGGTGTTCAATTGGGTTGACATCTGGCAACTGCGAAGGCCATAGCATATGATTCACATAATTTTCATATTCATCAAACCATTCATTGTCATCCTGGAAGAGACCACTCCCATCAGGATAGAAATGTTTCATCATAGCATAAAGGTGATCACTCAGAATAACTTTGTATTGATTTGCAGTGACCCTTCCCTCTAAGTAATTGCTCAAAGTAAATTGCCAATTAATCCTTGTTTTTACATAACAAAATTAAAATATACTTGCAGTATTTAATGCACAGGTTTTCGCCCAAGACGAGTCGATTTTGGTAAGCTTGTTTGGCCTGTCTCTGACTTTGTTTTTTCCTGAACACACCTGTGACATTTGACTAATTGGATTGATAAAGCCAGTCTTCCTACAACAAGCTGCTGTCAACATTGTTGGTGTTTAAAAAGAATAATCCGTTTTATTGGCTAATTTGATTAACTTGACCTTTATGGGCAGTCCTTGGATAAAATAATGCGTTGTCCAGGTCTGATCCACCATTTTGCTTTAATGAAGAGACTTTCCAACTGCTCTACACAGCTTTTAATGAAAGAAAGAGCAGAAATACAACTTTTGTTGATGAATTAGAATAATAACTTACAGAGATACATTGAGCATCTGCTTACAAGACTGAACTTTCTCCGGTTTGTTTTTTATTTAAACAAAAAAAGCAAGTGAATAAAATCCTGACTGGTTTTTATATTTTCCTGGTTCTTTGGATGGTATCCACCGAGAAGAGGATTCTGCAACTGCCATCTACTGCAATCATCTTCCCAGCGTCATCACTGAGCCAAGAAATGGTCATTATAACAAAGAAAAAACAACAGGTTAATCAAGTGATCACAAGCGGCTGATATTAATAGGAGCTATATGTAACATTGACACTGAGCGTTTAAAATGGGTACTGCAGTCCAAATTCACAATATTGGAGAGAGTTGTCTCTGCCCTCCCCCTCCTCCCCAGACTCGACGCTCACGCGGGTTGCCAGGTTGAGGACACTGAACGAACACGAGCGCAAAGACGAGCTGAGCGCAACATTATATTTTGAGACAAGCTTATTCTATTTTGACAATGACAAGCGACGACGAGTCCTACACTGTAAGTTGATCAGCTAATGTATACATTTGCAATTTATTTATTGTTTGCAAATTATAAACCAGCTTATGTGGATTTTTTTTATAATTCTGTCAATGTTAGCTAGATGCATGGCTGGCTATGTTTACGGTCACACAGATATAAGCTAACATTAGTGGTATGTTTAGCTAGTAACTATATACATATATATATTTAAATCTTTAACTAGCTAGCTAAATGAAAACGATGTTGAACTTAGCTTAGGCATTCATAAATCGGCTGTCGGAGTGCCGGACTACATCTGGTTGTTCGTAATAGGGAGTGGGCGGAGTCAACTCAGAGAATAGTGAATCACACAGGCCAAAACAAATACAGACATCCTGACCCGGAATGGAAATTTCAAAGGAGAACATACTGGCTGTAGCATTGTTGTCGGAGAAGCCAGTATTTCGACTTAGCATGTTTCCTTAATCTCTGATGACATATCATGGTCATTTTATGATTTAGTACAGTAAATGTGTTACATATAGCTCCTTTAAAGTCATTAATCAAACTGAAGAATTATTTTGTCTCTATCATTTCCATTTAGCTTGGCAGTGCCAGGCTCCTCTTAGAACCTAGATTTAGGCTGTGTCCAAATCAGCACCCTTCCATACTATTGAGTAGGCTTGTTGAGTAGACTGGACGAGAAAGTAGTTCAGTAAGCAACATTTTCTCTAAATGTAGTATACTTAAAACCCCCGTATGATATACTTAATTCCGGGGTTTCGCTGAGTATATTTGGAAGCATACTTTTTCGAGAGCATACAAGTCGCGTAATAAACAGTACACAGTAAACAGTACACAGCTGCGAGTACACAGGAGACAGGACACAGTAGATAGTGCTCTGATTCGGACACAGCCCCAGACTATAACTGCATACTCTGTATATGGAAGTACTACAGAGGGTTACACAAGTGTTACATCTACATGGTGAAAAAAATGTATATAAATGCCCTTTAATAAAAGCTGAGAATCTGCACTTTAACCACATGTGAATTATTTGATTAGAACTGTGGAGTACAGAGCCAAATCAAGAAAAAATATGTCTTTGTACCAAACGTTATGGAGGGCACTGTATGTCACATAAGAATGAATTTAAGTCTAATATATAACATTTCATAAAACTTACATCGTAAATGAATTAAAGTCCTGTGTTCAGAGTATCAGTCAGAGGCACATCTTCCACAGGATCCCAGGTAGAGACAGAGTCTATTCAGGAGGCCTGCAGGGTCTTGCAGGACAGCAGGGATTTTGGCTTGAGAGTAGATGGCAGCAAGTAGCAGCAGGGCAGTGCAGGAGACAGTGAGCAACAGAGGCTGAGTAGAGGGTTGGGGCTCTGGTATAGGGCGTGTTTTAAACGGGCAGGCCACCCGCTCCCACTGTGTGAGGATGGCCTGGCGAGCCCCTGCCCACTGTCCCGGTCCACGCAGCCGATACTGGTATGGGGTGCAGGGACCCAACAGCACACTCAGACCCAGACGGGGGTCTCGCAGCAGCAGACCCAGGAAGTTGGGCTGCACTCCCACCTGCTGCGCCAGTTCATCCATGTAAGAGACGTAATCCACCTGGAGAGGGTTACGGTCAGAGCATGCAAACCTGCGGGGAGACCAGACTCAGAACAGGGGTACAGAGGAAGCTCCACAAACATGAATGACTCATGTTGCTCAACTTTTACCTTTGATGCATTTCCATTGTCTCTTTCTCAATGTCCAGAAACATGCATTTCTCTGGTGGCAGTTTATGCAACCCTAAAACCAAAAGCATAATTACATGGAAACTTTGACAAAGTTGACATTGGCTCCAAAATGATTGTAAAAAAAAACAAATTATCAGGAGCATCTCCTCTAAGGAATTTCAATCTCGTCCACCTGGCCAATGGCAGAGTATGAAAACTTACAGAACTTAAAGAAAGTAATTCTGTTTTATTCCCCCAAGTTGGACCTGTTCTTAAGAACTATTTCCACCATGCTGATCGGTAATAAGAATAATGTTGTCACGTCATTCTTTTTCGAGATTTGGTTGCCCAAAGAACGGCTCGGGTTGGCTTTACAATGGAGTCCAGTGGGGCATATTTAGATAAACTCCAGTTTATCTAAACCTGTTATTTGGAAGTGAAAACCAGTGTGAAAGTTGACATCTATTTGCCAAAATGAAAAATAAAATACATTTTTACTTCCAAATAACAAGTTTAGATAAATTGGACTTGTATCTAAATATGCCCCATTGCACTCTATTGTAAAGCTGAGCAGATCCGTTCTTTGGGCAACCAAATCTCAAAAAAGAAAGATGTGACAACATTATTATTATGACCAATCAGCATGGTGGAAATAGTTCTTAAAAATAAGTCCAATTTGAAAGAAATAGAATTACCCTTTAAAAATAAAACTGCAAAATTGTCACTAAAGCCATCTCAATAATTGATGGGGAAAAGGCCAAAGTCATACCACTGCCCGGCCAAAAAAAAAGTTGCACACTCTAACATTTTGTTGGGCCGCCTTTAGCTTTGATTACGGCGCGCATTTGTTGTGGCATTGACCTTATGCAATGTCACATTTATTTCCATCCAGAGTAGCATAAGTTTTTGGCTGAGATCTTGTATTGACGACGGGAGAGTCGAACCACTCCGTAAAGTGTTCTCCAGCACATCCCAAAGACTTTCAATGGGGTTAAGGTCAGGAATCTGGTGGCTAATTCATGTGTGAAAATGATTCCTCATGCTCCCTGAACCACTCTTTCACAATTTGAGCCCGATGAATCTTGGCATTGTCATCCTGGCATATGCCCATTGATGGGATAACCTGGTCATTCAGTACATTCAGGTACTTCGCTGACTTAATTTTATTGCTGCATAATGTTGCTGAGCCTAGACCTGACCAACTGAAGCAACCCCAGATCATAACACTGCCTCCAGAGGCTTGTACAGTGGGCACTATGCATGACGGGTGCAATGGCGACTTTTTTTTTGGCCGGGCAGTGTATAATACACACCTAAGACACGTTGTCAATATGTTTATGATAATGTGTACTCACATTTATTGATCCCTTATAAAATGCTTGTTTGTATTGTCCTTATTATCTCTGTTGTACAATGTATGCCATATTGTAGTGTATTTAATTTTAACCCGAGTAACTTTATTCCACTTTTATGATCTCAGAGAACATAATGTTCATCTACCTTCATATATGTGTGCACTATGTTCTATGTGTTTCATGTGGTTTATAATCAGGCTTCAAAACAAACCTACCACCAGTGACAATAAAATTGTATTGCACTGATTTCCCCTGCACAATTGCCAGCTGTCATATTTATAGTTTACTTGATTTTGAGATGGAAAAGCAAGTTCCATCATTTTCACAGATAACAGAAAACTCAACAGTAATAAAAGGCTTGTTGAGTATAAAACAGTCAAACATAATTGGAGTAATCCAGGTACCATCAACTATTAATAATACCAACAACTCCCACTGTTGTGGATCTAAAAAAAAAATTGTGAATCCATCAAATTATATACATTTACAAGGATGCACATGTTTCAGTAATGGAAAGCAGTGCATATGGACTGCTAGCTATTGCTAACAAGTTTAATGTTTCACTTAGACCAGGGTAGTGTTAACCTATTTTACTGGAGTGCATGTTGATTAAATAGCCAGATTACTAAGTGTCCCTGATCTAGCACATTCTTAGAAGCAGCAGGTCCTTGAAGAGTTTTGGATGAGATCATAAAGGTCCCATACCTGCGAAGACCCTAGTTGCCCATCGTGCCTGCATCTCTGCCAGGGGGATTATGGCTCCCAGGGCATGAATAAACCCAATCACTGCCAGAGTAGGGCACTCAACACTGGGTGGGAAGACTTGTTTGTAAAGAGACAGTCGATAACCAGCCTTGGTCTTTAAAGAGGACGGCAGGAAGGGGAAGTCGTAATTGTAGCCAGTTGCGAACACCACCACATCCACTTTGTCCACCACAGACCCGTCCTCAAACACCACGCTGGAGCCTCGGAACTCCCTCACATTGGGCTTTACCACCACCCTTCCAGAGATGATGCGACCAGGTAGGTCATCATTAACCACAGGGATCTGTTTATAAAACCTGCCACAGATCATAAATAATCATCTTTAGCTTGAAGGATGAATGCAGAAAAAACATGACAAACTAGATCAGGGTGCATTTTCAGCTTCAATTTGGACCCCATTTTGAAGGAGTTTTCTGACCGACTTGGATCCTTACCCATGTAATGGCAGTAGTCCATATAGGCGGTGGTTGAGGTGCTGGTTGAGTTTCTGCACTATAAAGTGGTCTGCCAAAGATGGTAGATATCGCTGCACCAGCATGAATAGACGGGCACCTTTTATTAAATCCGCAGGAAGTCCATTGTCACCAATACGACTGACCACCCAGGCACCTCGTCGAGTGCTGAGGTATACCTACAGGATAACAAAGAAAAAAATTCACAAACTAGTTTGTCTCAATCTACTAGCACACTTACACATCTCTAAGACCTTTCTCACATCATCTGATCCAAGAATCTCGATCTAAAAATCCTAAATAGCTCCGTTTTCACTCTTAGTACAGTGATGCACCCTGCAGTCTGGAATCCAGGCTGTGCCAGTGCTATCTGTTGCTGGGACTTCTGTAGGGTGATGGATAATCGGCCATAGTATTGCCCAGAGATGGCGAGCTGCAGTCAGCAAAGTAGCCCCCTCATTGTTCAGAGGTGACTCATAGTTGAAGAAGAGAAGAGTAAAAAAGGATAAAAACCAAAAACCACACCTGCTCTGAAACTCTGCTGCTGTCTACAGCGATGTCCGCTCCAGAATTCCCAATTCCAACAACTACAATCCTCTTCCCCTGGAGATCCTGGGCAAAATGATATTCCCAACTGTGGAAATACTGCCCCGCAAAAGTGTCTATGCCTGAAACAAAGATAAATGCCAGTTTGCTCCATGTTATGATGGTAAACAGAATATATGTGTATGTGTGTCTGTGTATAGGTTATCAGTAGGTGGGATAAGGTATTTGATTTTGGTAAAAGTTTTGAACATCTGGTAAACATTTATCAGCTAGAGGCAGGAATTTGGATCGCTGTTGAGGGAATTTCACTTCTCAGAGGATGTTGGGTTTATGCCAGTCACACCAGTACATTGGAAAAACAGCTGTGCACTATATCAAATCTGAAATTGAAAACAGACCAAATAAGTGCATATTAAAATGAAAATACTTCAGACATCAAATAGGTTAAGCAGATAGCAGTGTGTAGATTTCAACCCTGGTACACAGTCCACCACTAAGCTGGTGACACACATAATGGCTGGACAACTACAGAATCAGATTTGGGAGGGTAATATATTTCAATCAACCCACTATATTTCAATCAACCCACTAGTCACGGACACTGCCCTACAAGGTTATAAAGAGACAGTAACATATAAATGGGTAAACATGGCTCCTTGGCTCCTCCATTCCATAGGATCCCACAGAGATATGTGCGGATCTTCGCAGGGCGAGATTATTGAGTTCCAGAAAAGGCTTGGGGCTTTAGAAAACCGACAAAATCTGCTGTCTTTCCCAAAGTTTATGAATATCTTGAGTTTACTGGTGTGATTGCTTCATCAAGATATGTCTTTTCCTCCGGACAGAAATACGCTGCTCGAGTACAGCCCATGCTGTACCGCTATAGGCTCATTGTTGCAGACACCAGCCATTTTATGGGAATGCACACCGAGCTTCATTAACAAAGCCTGTGTTCACTTAGCTAGTTAACCACCTTCGTAGTACCGGTTATACCAAATTGCAGCGGTTATGTTTTGTCAAGCCAGCGAAGGCAAAGAAACCCTGGTTTTGTTAAGTTTCCTTCGCAGTATACCCCCCTGGTCTGCATCCTAGTACTGTAAGTTATTCCACTTTTCCGGAAGATCTTATAGGCGGTACTGTAGTTTACGATAGCCTTCTATGCCTGCCCTGTCCCCATTTCATTGTGTCTGTGCACGTTTGTGTGCATTATATTTTTGTATTAAACAAAACACTATTTAAAACTGTGATTCACGTGTGGCATTTATAACATTTATGGTAGCCTTTTGTTGACTACCTGGTTATTGGTTGGCCGTAAGAGTGTAAGCACTGAGGCTGCACTCCTGACAAAGCTACATAGCTTCACAGAGGTTCAAATGCTCAAAATTAATTCAGTACTATATAAACGGATAATACACAAAATAATTGCAGGTCAACTTAGCGCTACCCAGTGAAATCCAGAATTACTGTATCTCCCTGGAAGGGGCAGAAAAGCTGGACACAGGGAATTTATTTTATTGTCTGAGAGGGAGAGGATTTTAAATGAACAAAGAAAACTTAACTGTTCACCATCTCTGGATCCTCGCAAATATAATAAATTAAAACAAAGTAAAAACAAACCATGAGACAATGAAAGCTTTACAGTTTGTAAAGCATGAAGAATCCCAGTCTCAGCCACCTACTGTGAAAAGAAGCATACTTTTAAACCTTGGGCTGTTAATTTACACAACTCAGGTAGGTGTGGCCCTGGATTGCCCCAATTTTCTTCTCCCAGACCGAGCCATGCCACAGTAAGGTAATCAAGTAATCAAAAACTATGAATCTAAGAGTTCGAAAGGTTATAATCTTGCACTATTATTAAATAGAATTAGAGCAATGCAGATACCTGGGAAGTCCTTCAATGGAAGGTGAGGCTGTGTGTAATGTCCTGTAGAGACCATCACAGCATCAAAGATGTGCGTTTCCTTGTCACCCCCTTTTTTCTCAGTCTCCACCACCCACTGGCCTGAATGAGAGAAGTCCTTCCCCTGCTTCACGCAGCAGACAGTGGTCTGAACACACACAGTACTTTAGAGGTCAGTTTTTAAACCACATAAGCTGCTGACCCACAGTGGGCCCTGGTTGAACTATGGAAAGAGTCTGCGTGCAGTACACATCTGAAATTCCATGGAATGAATGACCGGAATTTCAGATGTGTACATTTGGACATTTTACCATCTATTATATTGGCCTAATATTAAGAGAGGTGATCATTAGGTAAATTCTAAATTTGAAGTAAACAATTCTAATTAAATTTTGCACTATAGTTTGGAAACTCCTTTTTCATATCTGTTCCCAGTGCTCTTTGAAATAATACCTCTCAATGTGCCCTAATTCTTACCTGGAAGTGGATATGCTGTAGGAGATCAAAATGCTCCACATAGAGGTGCAAATACTGTAGGAGCTGGGAGTGGTGCATGTTGTTGGGGAGCTCGGCTGGGGGAGGGAAATCACTGTAGGACAGCATTTCTTTGGAGCTGTTGCAAATGAGTGAGCGATAGATGTTGGCTCGTCCAGGCTCTGGTTTCTCCTTTGAGGGATAGGGGGAAATGGTTAAAAAAAGGAAAATCAGTCAATGGTAACCTAAAATTTAGAATGCAGCACTGTGTGTAATTATAAATCTAACAATCCAAAAGATGGACCCATGAAATAACAGAAAATAATATTTACCCATGAATGTAGACCGATATATCAAACAGGTTTTTGTATGCATCCTTGACAGATTGGGATACAATGTTGAGATGCAATAAAAATACATTCTGTAACTGAAAAACCACATACAGTAGTTTCCATTTTGTAACTTTCTATTGTTTGAAATTTTAAACAAGTGACCATAGTTAATTGTAGAATTGTACAACAACTGTTGACTTCTCTGTTGAGAAACTGCATATCAACATTTCATAACTGCCTAAAGTATGATCATTGTTTTAATCATTACATTCAGCCACTTATCCAGAGCAGTTTACACAGCTCATTTTTCTATACGATTAATTTATAAAGATGGATATTTTGCTGAAGAAATTCAGGGTATGTACGTGATCAAAGATACAATGGCAATGCCCTTCCTGGGAATCAAACCTACAACGTCTGCATTACAAACTCAAATAGGGAAATTACTTCACCTTGTACCGCCACAGTCCCCCGATGTCATCACTGCTTTCAAAGCAGACGGGCTCCAGCCCCTCATCCAGGCAGCATTTGATACAGGCCAGTCCTGAGCTTCCTGCCCCAATCACTGCTACACGACGGGTCATGGTGTCTGGGGGAATGAGGGTGATTTTTGATTATATGAATATTAGAAATCAAATCAAAATCAAATCAAAACTTATTTATATAGCGCATTTCACAAACAATTGTCACAATACGATTCACAGAAAACCCCTGGCCTAAACCCCGCACAAGAGCAAGCCAAAGGCAACAGCAGCAAGGACACACTCCCTGATGGTAGATAGGAAGAAACCTTGGGAGGAACCAGACTCAAGGGGGGAACCCATCCTCCTCTGGTCGACTTAGGGTCTAGGTTTTAATAACCAACATGGTCAATCAATGGGGACCATGACTACTGAGCTTAAGTACTTCAGCTTAAGTTGAAATTTATTATATTTTTTAAATCCAAATCAGATCACTAACTTGCAAATTAGGAGGTGAAGGTTCTGTTCAGTTGTAGTGGTTATTAACAAATGTGAATAAATGTAAATGCATTTAATGGAAATTCACGATTTAGGAAAGATCTTTGTGTTTCACTCACACTCACTGGCCTCATCAATTGCTACAAATCATACTTTTGCTCAATATGATACAATGATAAATTAAAATGCACAGATGTTTTTAGTTTACAGTTGGCTCTTTCTGTAGCATTCCATGTCCAATCTGTCTCTCGCTCTCCCCCTTCTCCTACTACTACTACTTCACTGCAAAATCATTAGCCTCTAGTCTAAGCATTCACAGGGACCCTTAGCCTTGTGCATACTACATGATTTAAACCTCAATTTTACCACTCCCCCTCCATATAGAAATGTTCAGCCTACCCTGTGTCGGTCCTAGAGCGAAAATGTATAATCGAGCACCGTCTCAGCTGCTCCAAAACGTCAAGTAGTATTCCTTGCGGAGTTTCACCCTTCGTGTACGAGGGTCAACAAAAAAACGTTTTAAAATTTACCCTGCCCATTCAAAAAGTCAATCATACACGTAGACCACAATGGGCTACTTCCATAAATCACGCTCAAACCAAACTAATCTGAAGCGCCCGGACGGTACTGCGCATGCCTCTGCTGTGTTTACAAAACATTTGGCTCCCCTAGGTTCATCGGATTTTTTAAGGCCTAGTAAAACTTCCCGATCATATTTTGACACCCGATTGCGTAGTACGTTTCTTAAGCAGTTTTATACGCATATCTACGGTAGCTTAAATAAATAATTGTACCCTATGCATTTTTTACCCATGCCAAGACAGAAATTGCACTATTAGAATGACTTGCCATGCTGCTGTAATTTCACCCCTTCTTATTTTCTGTCTTTGGAGTTAAATGGTTAAAGAGTTTTAGTCTAGAGTTAATGATCATCAGTGCATAGAGATGGGAGGAGGAGTAATGGCAAATCAAAAAAGCTTGCAGAAATCCACTCCCTTTGTGTTCTTTGAAATAGTACCTCTCAATGTGCCCTAATTCTTACCTGAAAGTGGATATGCTGTAGGAGATCAAAATGCTCCACATAGAGGTGCAAATACTGTAGGAGCTGGGAGTGGTGCATGTTGTTGGGGAGCTCGGCTGGGGGAGGGAAATCACTGTAGGACAGCATTCCTTTGGAGCTGTTGCAAATGAGTGAGCGATAGATGTTGGCTCGTCCAGGCTCTGGTTTCTACTTTGAGGGATAGGGGGAAATGGTTAGTTAGTGATCATCAGTGCATAGAGATGGGAGGAGGAGTAATGGCAAATCAAAAAAGCTTGCAGAAATTCACTCCCTTCTTACTTTTTGCAGCCTATTTCATTTAACATCTAACAGAATTTGAACATGAAGTTATAGCAGAACAAAGAACTGAGACAATCATAAATTCCTTTGCTTGTTTCTTTTTCTCTGTAGATTAATTAATGCTTGTTAAACATCTCAAAACATGCTTTCGATGTTTATCTAGCCTACTCTTTATGATGTGCAGATACGATATGGTAGGACACTGCATGGGTAAATTAGCCAGCATTTCTTTAAATTAATGGATTCACGTAATCTGCCCGCTGAACTACTATGGAAGACCAAATTGTCATGGGTATTTGCAGCCCCTGCTGTTTCTGCGGTCGTCTTTCTATTTGGCGTCGTCAGGACGCTCTCTGATTTTTTCCGCCTCCGTTCCGGTATTCGTATCTTGCCAGAAAATTATTCCCTACACGTTTTGCATTTCCTGCCGGCTATAAATACCTCAAGACTTCCGCATTTTCGGCACTTCGATATTGTTTTTGCTATATTGACAAACAGTCGGTGAGGTATAGGAATTTCGGTCGCTGCATTTCTGGTTCGTACAAATAGGAAACGCAGCAAGTCCGGTTATAAGATTTAGCATTAGATTTAGAGTATTATAGGATTCTTCCTCTCTCTTAGCACTTTGTCTCTTTGTTTTGGTTTTCCTTTTCTGGTCGTCAGAGACAGTTTTGTCTTTACCGTTTTTCTTTCTACCTCTCATTTTACTGTTCTCGGTTATTGAGAGCGAGAGGTCATTTCCTTTCTCTGTTTTCTACACTCAAGCCTACGAGTTGTTTTGCCCATTTCGGGTCGCTATCATTTATCTTTTGTTTCTCAGTTTCACCCCTCCTTAGTTTCCTCTCTTTTATCAAGAGCGTGGGGTATACTCTTCTTTCTGATCTCTCTTGTGCCTACGAATTCCCTCGCCCGTCTTTCTGCGGGTCATTTTATTTTCTCATTTTACATTCTCCCTCCTAATTTCTCTCTGTGTAAGAGTGGGAGCCTGTTTATGTTTCCTCTTTTCATCCTCCTCCTCCTACGGAGCCAGCTCCACTGGCACTTTCCGATTCCTTTCTGTCGCGTCTGGTCCTCCGAAGCATCCCTCCCATTAAAGTTTAAGCTGGTAGGGGAAACTGGTGGTCAAACTGGTGGACTAGCTGACTATAGGCTGGTCAGCTGGTGAACAGCTGGTCGACCAGCTGAAACCAGTTAGAAGTGTTGGAAACACAGCTTAAACCAGCTTGCAGCGGGGTATACTACGAAGCAGGATTACTTAGTTAGCTGGATAACTGCACCGAGTAAAACCCGGAACCATGCCAAATTTGGAACACGGACTGAAGTAGTACATTACATTACATTACAGGCATTTAGCAGACGCTCTTATCCAGAGCGACTTACACAACTTCTTATTACATTTATCCATTTATACAGCTGGATATATACTGAAGCAATTCAGGTTAAGTACCTTGCTCAGGGGTACAACGGTAGTGTCCTACCTGGGAATCGAACCTGCAACCTTTCGGTTACAAGTCCAGTTCCTTAACCATTATACTACACTGCCGCCCTAGTAAAAAGAGCTGTTCCAGGTTTTACTCAGTGTAGTTATCCAGCTAACTAAGTAATCCTGCTTCGTAGTATACCCCTCAGTTTAGGCTGGTTTAAGGTGGAATTTTCAGCAGGGTAACACTAGATGTGGTTTATGTTATTGCAGTCCAATAAATACAGGTGACCTAGTTAGTAGAAAAACCGTGACCAATAACAGCAACCAGATTGGCAGAATTCTGAAATTTTAAACATTTAGACAATGCATCCTGTTCTCAGTTACATACAGTACAACCACTTGTTCCCATTTTGTACCTAGTATTCCATGACTGTATTCACCAAAGGTAAAACCAGAATGTCACACTAGAGCAGCGGGGCTAATCAAATAAATGAAAGTCCACACAAGTGCTAGTGCAAAACACTTTGTAGCCACAAACTTAAAGGCACATAGATATCACAACCGACACAGTTAGTAGTATTGCCTAATCACCTAGGAAGTGTGTGTAAATAGGCTATAGCCAGCACTATAATGAGGGTATCAACCTTCTTGCGATGCAAGCAGCCACTTACTCAGCCAATTAATGGAGCCAGAGAATGGAGGATACAAACACTCGCACCCAGGGTGATAGTTACCGACTGCAGCAACAAGTTGAATAGGCTACATTGCATTGCCAAATCTCAACATCAAGGTAATAAAGTTTTTTTAGTCTTTCTCTCTTTTTTAAACAGTGTTAACTAAGATAAAAAGAGGGCCTGAGTAAAAACTGGAATGGAACAGCGGAAGGAAGCGTTCCACCAGAACAACCTGCTTGACCCGCATCAGTCTGGCTTCAGAACCGGCCATTCCACCGAAACTGCTCTCCTGGCTGTGACTGAGGCACTCGCCACTGCTAGAGCCTCCTCCCTCTCCTCTGTTCTGATTCTCCTTGACCTGTCTGCGGCATTCGACACGGTCAACCACAAACTCCTGATCTCCACACTCGCTGAGATGGGCATTTCTGGAACTGCCCTCTCTTGGTTTGTATCGTACCTCACTGATAGATCCTACCAAGTCTCCTGGAAGGGTTCCGTCTCTGCTCCCCGTCCCCTGTCTACAGGAGTCCCGCAGGGATCTGTACTGGGTCCTCTGCTGTTCTCTATGTATACTAAGTCTCTTGGCTCAGTAATCCATTCACATGGCTTCTCATACCATAGCTATGCTGACGATACTCAACTCTTCCTCTCTTTCCCTCCCTCTACCCCACAGGTTAAGGAGAGGATATCTGCTTGTCTGACTGACATCTCTGAGTGGATGGCTACCCATCACCTGAAGCTCAACCTTGACAAGACAGAGCTCCTCTTCATGCCGTACAAGACCTCCCCACTACATGACCTCTCCATCACCGTTGATGGGACTGTGGTGGCTGCCTCCCGCTCTGCAAGGAACCTGGGGGTGGTCCTGGACGACCGGCTGGACTTCAAAGAGCACATCAGGGCGACGGCACGGTCCTGCAGGTTCCTCCTGTACAACATCAGGAGGATTCGACCGTACCTGACCACCTACTCCACCCAGCTTCTTGTCCAGACCATGGTCACCTCACGCCTGGACTACTGCAACTCCCTGCTCGCAAGCCTACCGGCCTGCGCCATTCTGCCTCTTCAACTCATCCAGAATGCAGCTGCCCGGCTTGTGTTCAACCTCCCGAAATTTTCCCACGTAACCCCCCTGCTGAGGTCTCTCCACTGGCTGCCAGTTGCAGCCAGGATCAGGTTCAAAGTTCTGACCCTGGCCTACACTGCAGCAAATAGGACAGGCCCCGCCTACCTGCAGGACTTAATCCAGAACTATGTTCCTGCTCGACCACTTCGCTCTTCTACAGCAGGGCGACTGGCACTTCCCCCCCTCCGTGTCAAAGGCTCTCGCTTGTCCCGACTGCGGAGTTTTTCCACATTAACACCTCAGTGGTGGAATGAACTTCCCATTCCCCTACGTTCTACTCCAACCCTGCCTGCATTCCGTCGAGGCCTGAAGACACACCTCTTCAGACTCCACCTTGACTGATATCCTCACCTAGGAATATCAGTTCCCTGTTCCCTGTGTTTTCCTGTCTGTTTATTATAGTTTATAATAGTATTTGGAATGGTTTATAATAGCATAGTTTATAATGGTATTTGGAATGATTTATAATAGTATAGTTTATAATAGTATTTGGAATGGTTTATAATAGCATAGTTTATAATAGTATTTGGAATGGTTTATAATAGTATAGTTTATAATAGTATTTGGAATGAAAGTGTGGTGTTGCTGATTTGCCCACAGCTTACTGTGAACTACAGTCAACGTTCATTGCTAGGGATAGCTGCTACATTATGCAAAGGATGTGCTTTGCCTTGTCTGTTCTGTAATGATGATGATGTCTCTGTACGCACTTACTGTACGTTGCTTTGGATAAAAGCGTCTGCTAAATAAATGTAATGTAATGTAATGTAATGAATGGCCAAGAGTGCTCTGTGCCAAAAAGAATCTCTGTTCAAATGCCTGCAGCACTCGCTGTGGAATGCACATCAATACAGTTTTAACAGATTCGGGATGGGCATCACATGCACTTTCATTTGAGCATAGCATTTTAATGAAATATAAATTTTAAATATATGAAAAATTTATCAAAACTAATTATCAAGCATAATTAAGAGCCCCTCATCACCCTTTTGGAATAAGACATCAATATATGGTTTTCACCTTTTGAAAGTGCAGTGTTGTTTCTTTAAAATGAGTATATTCACTCCTTGATGACCCAATTATAAGTGTATCAATTATAGTTTAATGGAAAAGGCCTGTTGGAGAAGATAAGGATATATCTCAATATCAAGTCACAAAAATCACATTCTGCATTGATGATGTATACCAAACGAAAGCTCTGGGCCTGCCCTTCGAGGAAATGTATGATGATATGGGTTCATGCAGAAATTATGCATTATTTGGACTGCAATCAAGTCTGACCATTACATCTACCATAAGTCAGTTATCATTCAGAGCCCCTTATAACCCTAACAGAATAAGACATCAAGATGAGGTTTTCACCTTAGAGCTCTCAGTTTAATGAGTATCTCCAGTCCTTGATGACTCAATGATAAGTCGATCAAAATCACGTTTTAATGACACCAGTCTGTTAAAATAAAATGGTGTCTATTTCCTCTCCAAGCCCCAAAAATCACATTCCACACTCGCACCTCAAGGCATGGTGTATACCAGTCATTTGGAGTTAGCTAGTAGGCCAGTATGTGCTATACACAGCAGATCTTAAACCCCCTTTTTTAATAATTGCCCTCCAGGCTGGGGATACAGATTAAAATAACTGAATGATTTATGGAGGGAAGCACCACAAATCGGTGAAGAATCACAGTCAACAACCAGGAGTTTGTGTAGGACAAAGCTTGCCTAGTCCAGTTAATATTTCTTGTGTGCATAGGTTTTCACTAGTTTGTATCGGCCCTAATAATGTATCTTGGTTATTTTCACAATACAGGTGAACCTCATAGATGCAAACCTTTCAGGAATGGGGGGCTGTTCAGAACTCTGCAATATTTGTAACTTAACTGTTAACTTAAAGTCAAGACATATTACAAATTTTTTTATTTAAATTTATTGTAATAATTACTTGCATTAGCCTTATTTAAAAAGGGTTCTCATTTTGAAGCTGTAAAGCATTATATAAGTTAATAAACAAATATCAAACAGGTCTTAAGTGGGGATCTCATCAGATTATTTTTTGTTCTTCAGCTTTCCGAAAGACGCAGAATAATAAGATGCAGCATAAGTTTGTAGCTGACAACTGTTGAACTGTTAGCAAAAATTCTGCCATCTTGCATTCTCAAAAACGAGGACATTACAAACAAATAATGTCTGCGTCTTAATTACAGAGAAACTGAAAAATGTGGATATATGGACTGCCAGTTTCAGCTATTTCTAACTACCCATTTCAACATGGTTAATAATAAATTAATAATAAATGGATGTCAGTGTCTTGAGCAACACATTAAACCACGTTATATTACACTGGAAAGTAGCCCATTGTTGCGTTTGTTTCATTATGCTGCTCCCTTGTCAACCTCTTTACAAATTACTGATCTGAGATGTAACCAACATGCAATTGTAAGGAGACATTCAATTCCAGTTTTTTGTAATCACTGGAAAGTGTTACCAATTTCCATTTAAAGCTCACTATTTCCATAAGTTAAAACAAAGAGAATATGTATCTTGTAATAAGGAGCTTGAATAAGCAGAACTGCTTACGTTGTCGTTTGTTTGACCAGTCAGTCTTTTGAGTATCATAACTCAAGACTCTTCTACAACAGAAAAGTAATGATTCGGGACCATCTGTTATTGCAAATCCTTTGCCCACGAGGCCGTGCCCCTGTTCCACTCCATGTACTTCTCTCCGTTAAATAGGATATCATTTCAAATTAGATTTTTTAAAATAAGAAATAATGGATGAAATTATGGTTTTTGTAAGTCTACACCAACAGATAAAAAAAACGTTAATTTAATTGTTATTGTCTGTTAATTTGTTTATCCCTTGGAAAACTGTTTTTACAACTATGTCCTCAATATCAGCATTTATTTTTCGATAGATTCACATAAGTATCAACAGCATAACACAGTTCTCACCCAAGTCATTTTTTTCTAGCTCTTCGGAAAATGTGAGGGGTCTATTGAGCCAACTCGTCTGGCAGAGAGTATAATATAAATAATTTCATAGCAAATACAATGTATCACATTTCAGAAAAACTAATCAATGATCAAAATAATTGACTAAAACATTGCACAAGTTGAAGATGAAAGAGGCTATGGTTTGTTACGCATTCAACCGAAGATTGTACCACATCACAACACACTTTACTTTCAATGGCGACACTCCAATCACACTGCTCAAGCCTTTCGGAGAACATTACTGAAACATCTTTGTTTAGACATTTACATCCGTGCAAATTAACTGAATCAAGCATACACTTGGATTTTCATTGGAGCCATCTGTGCCTACCATATCCATCCATACATTCCACACATCTTCATCTGCATAATTTCCAGTCCATCCTCAGCCAGGTGTGTTCATGCAATACATTATCACACCGGATTCTTTTGTTCTTGCTCATTATTATTCTAGTCACGCCTCCTTGTTTATCCACCTTCACCTTTAACCAATTCTTATTGGTTCATTTTGTGAATTAGGTTAGTCTACTTCTGTTGGATTTGTCCATTTCCTGTGTTCTGATTTGACACATTCATTTTTTCTATGCTACATTGGGATGATGTAATATGTCATAGTTCATCCACCTGAAGGCATATTTCACAGAAATCACTGAAAATAATGCTGGAAGAATGAAAACTAAGTAGAATAACTTTTTGGAGAGATTTAAAGGGTTTCATAAATATATAAGAGAAAGTGGTGGACATAGAAAATCATCAAATTACAAAATAACAAAAATCCGCCAGTAATACAATTTAATTTGCACAAGGATGTACATGATACCCAGAATGCAAATGATAATACCACAGCTGACTGCGTCCCTTGATCGGTACTGGAGTGATATCGGGGCGGCCGCTCATGCCAATGCTAGACATTTCTGAAAACATTTCTCACGCTCCACAAGCACTCACATACTCTGTAACCGAGGGTATGCTTATTCATGTGTTCAGAGTTTCAGTCATAGGCACATCTTCCACAGGATCCCAGGTAGAGACAGAGTCTATTCAGGAGGCCTGCAGGGTCTCGCAGGACAGCAGGGATTTTGGCTTGAGAGTAGATGGCAGCAAGTAGCAGCAGGGCAGTGCAGGAGACAGTGAGCAACAGAGGCTGAGTAGAGGGTTGGGGCTCTGGTATAGGGCGTGTTTTAAACGGGCAGGCCACCCGCTCCCACTGTGTGAGGATGGCCTGGCGAGCCCCTGCCCACTGTCCCGGTCCACGCAGCCGATACTGGTATGGGGTGCAGGGACCCAGCAGCACACTCAGACCCAGACGGGGGTCTCGCAGCAGCAGACTCAGCAAGTTGGGCCGCACTGCCACCTGCTGCGCCAGTTCATCCATGTAAGAGATGTAATCCACCTGGACAGCTGCATGCTTGGGACAAGGAAAACTGGCAGGACAAAATCAATACAGGATAAATCAGAGATGGATAATATTGTATATGTTAATAAATCTTTGTAATATATCTCCCGAATCCAGTACCTTTTCAAATATTTTCTTCTTTCAGTCTCAATTGTTTTCAACATTGTGTGTTTTGGTGGAAGTTGGTTCAGCCCTACAAAAAGAAACAAATAAATTATCATTGATACTGCATCAAGAGGAAAATACAGTTGAAGTCAAACTTTTACATACACTTTAGCCAAATCCATTTAAACTCAGTTTTTCACAATTCCTGACATTTAATCCTAGTAAACATTGCCTGTCTTAGGTCAGTTAGGATCACAACTTTATTTTAAGAATGTGAAATGTCAGAATAATAGTAGAGAGAATGATTTATTTCAGCTTCTATTTCTTTCATCACGTTCCCAGTGGGTCGGAATTTTACATACACTGTTAGTATTTGGTAGCATTGCCTTTAAATTGGGTCAAACATTTTGGGTAGCCTTCCACAAGCTTCTCACAATAAGTTGCTGGAATTTTGGCCCATTCCTCCTGACAGAACTGGTGTAACTGAGTCAGGTTTGTAGGCCTCCTTGCTCGCACACGCTTTTTCAGTTCTGCCCACAAATTTTCAATTGGATTGAGGTCAGGACTTTGTGATGGCCACTCCAATACCTTGACTTTGTTGTCCTTAAAGGGATAGTTCGGATTTTTGGACATAATGTCTTAATTACGACTTACCCATGATGTAGTTGATTGATGGAAACCATTTTCAGCTAATTTCATGCTGTCCCTTCTTTTGGACATACACACGTTGCTAATGCTAGCGCAACTCTAAGGTAACCGGTAGCATCCACTACTAAACACACTTAAACACTCCACAGTGCACCCAAAACAAATAAAATACGACGACAGTCTATCTGGGGAGCGATACTTTACGTTACCTACGAATGTATTGCCGGCACTGGTCGACTACAACAACAAAGAAGGGCAACAAGTTGCAATGGCCACGTTCGCTCTGCCGCTGTAGTTCCACAGAGAATATAGGTCAGCCCAAAGTAAAGGATTCAACAATAGTTTGACTTCAAAAATTATGGTATAAACACTCAAAATAACCTCGATAGACTGTCGTCGTATTTTATTTGCTTTGGGTGCACTGTGGAGTGTTTAAGTGCGTTTGGTAGTGGATGCTACTAGTTACCGTAGAGTTGCGCTAGCATTAGCAATGTGTGTATGTCCAAAAGAAGGGACAGAATGGAATTATCTGAAAATGGTTTCCATCAATCCACTACATCATGGGTAAGTCGTAATTGAGACATTATGTCCAAAAACCCTTTAAGCCATTTTGCCACAACTTTGGAAGTATGCTTTGGGTCATTGTCCATTTGGAAGAGCCATTTGCGACCAAGCTTTAACTTCTTGGCTGTTGTCTTGAGATGTTGCTTCAATATATCCACATAATTTTCCTTCCTCATGATGCCATCTATTTTATGAAGTGTACCAGTACCCCCTGCAGCAAAGCACCCCCACAACATGATGTGCCACCCCCGTGCTTCACGGTTGGGATGGTGTTCTTCGGCTTGCAAGCCTCACCCTTTTTCCTCCAAACATAACGATGGTCAAACAGTTCAATTTTTGTTTCATCAGACCAGAGGACATTTCTCCAAAAAGTAAGATCTTTGTCCCCATGTGTAGTCGCAAACTGTAGTATTGCTTTTTTATGGCGGTTTTGGAGTAGTGGCTTATTATGTCGATATAGGACTCGTTTTACTGTGTATATAGATAATTTTGTACCTGTTCCCTCCAGCATCTTCACATGGTCCTGTTGTTCTGGGATTGATTTGCATTTTTCACACCAAAGCATGTTCATCTCTAGGAGACAGAACGCGTATCCTTCCTGAGCGGTATGACGGCTGCGTGGTGCCATGGTGTTTATACTTGCGTACTATTGTTTGTACAGACTAACGTGGTACCTTCAGGCGTTCGGAAATTGCTCCCAAGGATGAACCAGATTTGTGGAGGTCCTTCGTTCTTTTGATTTTCCCATGATGTCAAGCAAAGAGGCACCGAGTTTGAAGGTAGGCCTTAAAATACATCCACAGGTACACCTCCAGTTGATTCCAATAATGTCAATTCAATTAGCCAAATCAGAAGTTTCTAAAGCCATGACAATTTTCTGGAATTTTCCAAGCTGTTTAAAGGCACAGTCAACTTAGTGTCTCACCCACTGGAATTGTGATATAGTGAATTAAAAGTGAAATAATCCGTCAGTAAACAATTTTTGGAAAAATTACTTGTGTCATGCAAAGTAGATGTCCTAACTGACTTGCCAACACTATAGTTTGCTAACATGAAATCTGTGGAGTGGTTAAAAATTAGTTTTAATGACTTCAACCTAAGTGTATGTAAACTTCCGACTTCAACTGTGTATCCTGTACTGTAACTTTTTGTTAATATTGCAATGTCATTAGTAGTGTTATGTAACACTATGAATGAAACTCAACTATTATAATATAGATATAATATAGAAAATAATTTCAGATTTTGCCTAACATTTATCAAATGTGAAAACAGCCTTGAGAAGGATGATGTCATATTAGCCTGGGGAGTAGTTTGACACCTGCATGGGCAACAATGACATTAGTCTGAAGCAATGCTCCCTCCTCAAATCTATGGATGACATTTCCCTAAAGGCATCGCAACATTGCTAGGTTATTGTTTAAGGCGGAACCCCTAATAAAGGGGAGATGGAAACAAAGCCCATTCTAGATGGGAGCACCAGGGTGAGCCCAGATTGATTAATTGGTTTAAGAGAGACAGAAGGGGGTTAGGTTCTACCCTTAAAGGGATAGTTACATTTCTGGGTATTTCAGCTTCAGTGTACTTCTTCAAATATACACTAATGTTTTAGTTTTAGTCTGTGAAAAAGTTACAGATAAGGTCACCTGTAAATACTCTTGTTGCCCAGCGAGCCTGCATCTCCACCATAGGCATGATGGGCCCTTTGGTGCTCACCAGGCCCAGTACAGCCAATGTAGGGTGCTTTAGAGTGGGTGAGAAGATGTGTTGGTAGAGGGTTAGCTCATGCCCAGGGCCTGCGAAGAGGGAGGAAGGGAGGAAGGGGAAAGAGTAGTTGTAGCCTGTGCAGAAGACCACCGCTTCAATCTGGTCCTCCACGGTGCCGTCCTCAAACACCACGCTGGAACCTCGGAACTCCTGGAGGTGAGGCTTCATGACCAATGCCCCCAAGAGGATGCGGCCAGGAATGTCATCATTGATCAGAGTCCTGCCCTCCAGTAGTCTGCGATGGGGCATTGAATTATATAATGGCCAGATTAATCACTGTATACCTAAGAGTGTGATGTTGACTGCATTCCTATGTGTTACCTTTGCTTGGGCAGCAGGCCGTAGAGCCTATGGTCATATTTCTGGTTCAGACGCCTTTCCCCTGCCCAGTGTACCAAGGCTCTGGGCAAAAAATGTACCAGGAAACTCCCGAGGCGGGTGATCATTGTCAGATCTACAGGGAGCCCTCTGTCAGACATGCGGCCTATGACCCAGGCACCCTGCCGTGTGCTGAGGAAGGTCTGTGGAAGAAACACCAAATTATTATAACACTGATAAGTACAAGCCTGTTGGCAAGGCAATGCTTTACAGCATATTATGAATAGGATTGAGAATAGGATTGAGAATTACAAATTGGGAGAAAAGAAAATAGGGTAAAAAAATGTATTCTTAAAAAAGGGCCTAATGCAGCATGTGTACATTTTGAGGCATTTCAAAAGCATGAATTGAAGGTATAATTTGCACACACACCTCTATATAAAAACGTATATATTATAATACACTCTGTACAATAAAGATAGCAGTTTTCAACACTGAGAAAACAAGAATGCTGTTTTGCAGTACATGACTAACAGTGTCTGTGTAAACACTATTATGTGCACTTGGAGGATGGTGGGTGTACCGCTACATGTTTACGATGATCTGCATGGTTCAGTGGGTTTCCTTACCTTCTCTGCAGCCCTGCTGATCTCCACGGCAATATCCCCTCCAGAGTTCCCGATCCCCACCACAACTACCCTCTTACCCTGGAGAGCATTTGGGTCCTTGTATTCCCAGCTATGGTAGCACTTTCCCTCAAAGGTCTCCATACCTAGACAGGAAATTCAATGTTTCTCCTTATTGAACCAAGCAGAGATAGGTTTAGTTTCCTATATGGTTCATTTCCTAAGGTTAATTTCTTATGGTACGCCGATTCATTTATGAAAAAAAAAAAATAGGCCCGATCAGATTCTCAGATTTATAAGAAGGTGGGCATTCACACCCCCTCCTCACACTCATTCCCCTGAAGCCTGGCAGAAATTAGTATGAACCAAATTGAGCAATGAAGATGATTTCATTGCAGATTGCTTTGATACACTTGATGCTCCACCAAGTAATATCTGTGAAAAGAGTTATCCTGATTCTCAAGAGAACACATGAATTGACTTATAATAACATGCATAATTCTATCTATAGTTTATGAACAAGCGCGAAACGTCCACCAACAGCAATGTATCTTGACCGACAGTGGCATTCACTTATGTCTTTAACACAGGATAGGTTCTTCCATCTTTCCAAATGAAATAAAATTACCAGTGAAGTCTTTAAGTGGTATGACTGGTTGTGTATAATGTCCTGTACACACTAGAACAGCATCAAAGATGTGTGACTCCTTGTCACCCACTCTGTTCTTGGTCTCCACTTCCCACTGCCCTGAATGAGAGAATTCAGGCCCCTGCTTCACGCTGCAAACACTGGTCTATAAGAAAGACAGACACAACTTGGTTCTGCAGAGGAAAGTGGCTCTAATGTGAATGTGGGCTCAAGGGTCAGATTCTTAGGGCAACCTCGTGGAGTATGCACAAATACATTCTGGAATATGATAGAGTGAGAAATAGATTTTCTGTGAGACATCAGCCTTCATTCTTAATGTTAGAGAGAAAGGCAAGGGAATGACATCTGCCTGCAGAGGTAGATTGTTGAGAGAGTTCACCTGGAAGTGAATGTGCCGCAGGAGGTCAAAGTGTGCTGCGTATAAGCCTAAGTACTGCAGCAGCTGTGAGTTATGCAAGTAGTTGGGGTAATGGTCTGGCATGGGGAAATCACTGAAGCACATGATCTCTTTGGAGGTGTTGGTAATGAGGGAGCGGTAGATACTGCAGTGTTCTGGCTCAGGTCTCTCCTGAAGACGAAATAAGGAAATGAGTGAAAGAGTAACGAGTCAGCATGCAAAGTGTAACTTTACCTTCAATGATCAACCAGCGTTCTTGCGCAAACTGATTTTATGGCTGATCTCACCTTGTACCGCCACAGCCCCCCGATGTCATCGCTGCACTCAAAGCAGACGGGCTCCAGTCCCTCATCCAGGCAGCACTTGATACAGGCCAGTCCTGAGCTTCCTGCCCCAATCACTGCTACACGGCGGGCCATGGTGTCTGCTGGGGTGAGAGGTATTAAAACACAGAATAAACCATTTTCAAGTTTATCTGAGGACTAAAAAGGCATACAGTACAGTTCTATTACATTCTCCCTATTTTTGAGCTAACAGAAAGTCATTCAGAAGAAAAAACTGATCTATATTGCTGTAGTTAGCAATAATTAATACATTTGGTTTGCCTGTTCACCTTCTAATGAGTATATTACTCATGTTTGATCCTACATTACTGTCGCATATTAAATCAGCAGCCCGAGAGCTGGTTATTCGCAGTTGCATTTGGTGCAAAATCTTAATTCTTACCTCATTTTTATTTATTTATTTTCCCCCACCTCCACCCCCCTCTTCGGAGGACAACTACAACTACAGTGATTTAGATACAAAAAAAATGAAATCATACTTACGTCACGCCGATGCCCTAACCCTAAAAACCACCACCCACTCCCCATCAAACATATCACGCTGACACCAAAACAAGCAACCAGACAGAAATAATAGACATATATTATACACAGACACACACTCACTACAGACAACACATGCACATACAATCAATATAGATAACAGTTTGGCTGACAAACACTAGGATGGACATACAAATAGAAAGAGAAGTTGGAAAGAGTTTGCCAAACAACAAACACGTAGTGGGTCATCAACGACAGATAACATCAAACAAATATGCAAACAAATAAATTAGAAGAAATAAGACAGGAATACATAATTAAACAAAATGAAATAAAGAATGAAACAGAAAAAAACTGAATTTTTAAAAAAACTGTCTGATTCATTGTAAATTACAGGTGCGTGCACCTTCCGATTAGCATAAATCCACGACCATGAATGCCTTATATGGAAGAATTCCATTTACAGGTGCATACTAATTCAAAATGGCCTAGAAAAAAATCAAAGGAAAGAAATATTCCTACAATTAACTCAGTTTTATTAGCAGATGTTCAGTAAAGGAAAATAATTATTGAGTATTGTCTGTACCGGTGTCATAGGAACTGGGAATAAAGGCCACATAATATGTGCCGTCAATGCACGATCACCCGCCACATGAATTGTTAAAGTATAAATGGGTCAACATTAAATTGGAGGCGAAGAAGTACACAGCTTTGCACAAAAGCACCACAGCTACAGGAGGTTAAGGCAGCAGTCTCTCACACAGGGCCGTTTCTAGACTGCTTTGATTGGGGGGGGGCATGAAGAGATATTGGTGGGGCACAAGGGGAGGGGACGAAGTAGCGGGGGGTTTGGGGGTCCTGAGCCTTTTAAAACTAATTTCCTGCATTTCTACACAACCTCACATCGGGTATTTTCTAAAATAAAATGTTTAATTTACGAGCATTTTGAATATTTTTTTTTTAAAGCCCTAGATGAGATTTGAGATGCTTTCATATAAAGGTAAAGTATAGGCTAATCAGTATATTAGTGGATAAGATCATTTTATATTTTAAACCCACCTCCACTCCCCTCATCTTATAGGAAAACTTTATTTATGCCCAATAATACCAAACCATTATCTAATCTTATATGGAAACAAATATATTAAAGATGAGCTATATTCCTTCATCATTTCAGTCTCTTTGTGCTATTTTCTATTTACAAGTGAAACTACGTTACTTCCCCCCCCCCTTACTTATTCCTTATTAGCCTACTTATTCCTTCATCGTTTCAGTCTTTGTGCTATTTTCGATTTACATGTGAAACTAAGGTACTGTAATTGGTTCATCATTTAATTTATATACAGTATAATTTTTTTTATATATATTTTATGCCTGAGACGCCGGGGGGCTTGCCTGCTAATGTAATGCTGCAGATGTTCCGCAGAATCGTAGCTATAACAACAAGGCTAGACGCAACATGTAATCAATCTATTTAAAATCGAATCTCCCAGACGGAGACTCTCGCCACTGAGTAAGCTCGGCTAGCGAATATTATATCCTATAAGCAATGCGTGGCATTGTGGCAAAAAAAGAAGAAGTGGCAACTCAGGTCTGTAGCAACGTTGCAATTGTGTTGAACAGCATAATCCAGCTAATGCCAGCGTACATTCAGTTCTCCTACAGATGCAAAGCAGGTAGAGTTAAAGCGGGGTTTTTATGAAATTGCCAACCTGTCCAATGTTATCGGTGCCATAGACTGTACATCCCATTGAACGTTTTAGTGTTGAAAAGTCATTGAAACGCCGTCTCGCGTTCAGGTGAAAAACCGGATAAATTAGTTTGAAAAGTGACTAAAACCTGAGCTCTTGGGTGCGTCCCGGTCCCAATAGTCGAAAAATGCACCCTCCCTTCCTCCACTACCACCTCCTCTACTCCGTGCCCCGGAAATGGATCTTTGTGTTTTAATCTAATGTTGCTGATTACATCTTAATTACGTATTAATCGTAACATATTAATTAATTAACTAACTAACGCACCTGGCCTGGGTCCGTCCCAATATTCTTCACTCCCCACCTCCTTTCCTCCTTTCCTCCACTCCCCCACTACTACTCCTCCTCTCCTACCCGGAAGTATGCTACAAGTATTTGCATGCACAGTATACAATGTACCTGACATTGCGGTTTACGTCAAGACATTAATTAATATGTAACCATTAATACGTAATTAAGATTTAATCATCAACATTAGATTAAAACACAAAGATCCGTTTCCGGGGAGAGGAGGTGGTAGTGGAGGAAAGGAGGGTGAAGTTTTGGAGTATTGGGACGCACCCCTTGACTTTTGCTCAGTGGGACACGCGCATCATGTGACCGCAATTAGAACGTGCCTATGGAACGTGCTCGTAATTCAGAGATTCTAAAATAAGGTAGCCTATGTGATTACCCTATTTCAAACCACAACGCACGCACAGAACCCCAACAAAATTACGAAATTAATAACGTTTTATTTATTTCCAGGCTGCGAGAAAGACCTTATGCTTGGCAGATGGTGGCAATGTGCTCGCTAGTCCGATGCAGACGTACATGCGGAGCGATGCGTTTCGTCGCCTCCAATTTAATGTCAATCCATTTATTTATTTTTATATTACTACTTTAACAGTTTGTGTGTATGGAGGCATATCGGCGCCAAAATTGAAATGAAAATGCAAATCGGTGATTGCATTTAATTTGCATTCGATGTGCGCAAAAACCATGACAATTAAAATGAAAATGCAAAAGGCCACTTTGCGTTTTAATTTTCAAGTTAATGACCACTTTTTACATGCACACCATATTCTGAATAAGGTCAATATTTAAGGCAATATTCTGAATAAAGTGTTTACATGCTCCGTAGAGTGTTGAGCTCCGCAAATATTCCTGTATACATGTTAATCGGCATATTCCGAATATACTAGGACATGCGCGTTCTTTTCACACTATAGTTTTCCGCAAAATGTTTGGAAGATGCTTGCTTTCGCGTTATATTGTGTTGTCTTCTACAATATTATTTAACAAGAACACTCATTTTCATTCACACGATAAATGGCAGACGAGAGCGCAAGGAAATAGCCAATTAACATCTGCCGGAATTTGCCATTTGTGCCACATAGAAACTCCCGGAGACAATGGAAGAAAGTTCGTATTGAGTAGGCTACTGGTGGGAAACCGTAGTGATGGTACAATTTACGGATGCAGAGTGGAAAGAAAATTTCTGCACTTGAGACGCTAATTCAACAAAGTGTGCGCAATGATGGAAAGGGTTATGAAACCCTGCGACAAAATTGTACCTATGTGCCCCTGTGCCACTTGCTATGGGTGTTGCTATTGTCCTGGGCCATGTCCGAATCAGCACTCTTCCATACTGTTGAGTGGAAACCTAACGGTGTCAACTAAGCTACAAGGTACCAGTCTGGGTAAGTATAAGCTGCATTGGTATGCGTTAACCTTGTGTTAACAAAGCACGCTATCAATCAGCCAAACCGCACACCGCCGCTTGCACTAAAAAAAACACTAAAAAACAAAAACAACCACACCTAAACAACACCGCACCTACACCCAGCGCTATGGCAGCCTTTGCAGAGGCTACCAGGATTCTCTTCAGGATCATCCAGACAACACACCACCTGCAGAACACTGCGGTGTCTGGAGGCAGGACTACTCCACCAGCCAGCCTACAAAAGAAGATGCAGGAACTGGCCACCTTGGTGAGACCGGCCTCCCGACGGACAACACAATGGTGAAGCTGGCGGGGAATGCCCTCAACTGACTCCACACATGCATGCAGATCCTGGAAGAACACTACCTGGAGAACCTGGGGCACCTCACTAAAAAACTGGAGAACATCCATCTGTCAAACTGGCCGGAGGCATTCCAGGTGGTTACCAGGTGGGCCAAAAAGAAGTTTGGCAGAAGACACCCGACCACCCTGGACATTGCCGAAAAAACATTCACCCCCATCCTCACTCCCAGGAGCACTACAAGCGCAGTCTCGACAAACAACAGATTTTCAGTACTGGCTGACACTCCACCACCCACAACAGGGAGAACCACGGTCACACCACCCCAGGACCAGTACCAGAGGCAGTGGCCAGCTCTGAGGCAGACATATCCCCCCGGAAGCCCGGCACCAAGACGGAACGCTGAGAGGACGGTTCTGCCTCAGGAAGCACTACACCACCAGAGAAACAGGACAAGCAGTGGGATCACAGGGCACCATAGGGACTGGGAACCGGTACCACTGCCGCAACGACCCCAAGGACCACACAGGACCGCTACAACTCTGGCTCCACACCTAACCCCCACCCCACACGACATCCCAGGTCCACCAGAAAGATCCAGGAATGGAAAATCACGGTCAGAAAACCAAATATCATCTTAGGGGACTCCAACCTCTCCAGGATCCAGTCCTACTCCAGGGGGATCTTCAGATTGACAGCTACCCCGGGGCAACATTCCAACATGCGGCGGGCCTCCTGGAAAAGACAGTGGTGGATCCCAAGGTACAGAGTCACTCTATCCTTTGGAATCAATAACAAGGACCAGCACCCAAAGAAAACAGCTATCAAGCAGTTGCAGAATATGCTGCGGATGGCCAAAACCACCTTTCCATCAGCGGAGATCTGGATTCCACTCATCAATCACTCTGTGAACCTAGAACCCTGCCAGAGGTCCAACTTGGAAGAGATAAATGAACACATCCGCAGGAACATGCCCCATGTCCCTAAGCTTCCAGAGGAGGACTTCTACACCACACAAGATAACATCCACTGGACAGATAGGACAGCAACAAACATACTGAACCACTGGCTGCACCATTTAAACTGACAATCCCCACAAGCCCAAGCACAAAAAGGGAGGGGAACAAAAACATTATACTATTGAGTAACAACTTTACATCTACAGAAGACCAATTTCAGCTGCTGGACAGGGGTCTGTCATTTATACCCACAGTAAATATCCGCAGAAAACAAAAAGAAACCCTCAAAGGACAAGTCCAGGAGTTCCACAGGAGACTGAAGCTGGCAGCTTTCTTTGAGGGAGCGGAAACCAGGGAACAGACACCTTTCACACCAAGATCTATCTGGGAACCCAGACCAGAACAAATCCCAGAAGAGATTGCACAGATTATTAAAGGGGACAACACACTAATTAAGGCACTGAACCCACAAACCCACAAAGACCAAAACAACCTCAGCAGAGGGGAGAGCCAAGCACTACTACAGCTGGCTAAAAACAAGCAAATAATCATCAAACCAGCAGACAAGGGAAGTGCCATAGTTATTATGGACAGAACACAATACACACAGGAAGCCTATAGACAACTTCACAACATAACACATTACAGAAAATTAGATGGACCCATATACCCAGACACGGCCCAGGAAATAAGTGCCATCATACAGACACTAATAGAAAACAAATAAATCACTAAAAAACAAAGTTTCTACCTGAGGGGAGAGGACAACCCGAGCGAGACCTAGGATTTTTTACCTCCTCCCCAAAATACACAAGCCACCAGAATCCTGGAACATACCATATGAGGTCCCAGCAGGGATGCCTATTATTTCAGACTGCAACAGCGAATCCTATAGGATAGCTGAAGACTTTTTTCTGAACCCACTGTCGACAAAACACAAAAGCTACATCAAAGACACATATGATTTCATAAACAAAATAAAAAATTCCAAAATACCAGAAGAAGCCATCCTGTTCACCATAGACAAAGATAGTCTATACAAACACAACAGCGAGATTAACAGCGGTAAAAACATGGATGGAAAAGTACCCGGACAACAATCGACCGGATACAATCCTCCTGCAATTACTGGAGATAAGCCTCACCAAAAATGACTTTGAATTCAATAAAGAATTCTTCTTACAGACCAGCGGCACAGCTATGGGCAAAAAATTTGCACCGGCTTATGCCAACATTTACATAGCACATTGGGAGGAGACTGTTTTCGAAAAATGTCCCAAATTTCCCACTAATTATTTCAGGTATTTAGATGACATCTGGGGAACATGGACACATAGCTCAGAAGATTTAAAACACTTCATTCAGATCCTCAACACACACCATACATCTATCACAATTAAACACACCACACACTATGAACATATAGATTTTTTGGACACTACCACATACAAGGGGCCCTCATTTCCCCAAACACACACATTAGACACTAAAGTTTTCTTTAAAGACACAGACACACATGCACTCTTACACAAGGACAGTCTCCACCCGAAACATACATTCAGAGGCCTGATTAAATCCCAATTGCTAAGGTTCAACAGAATCTGCACACAGATTACAGACTTTGAGGAGGCTACCAAAACCCTCTTCAATGCATTAAAACCAAGGGGGTATTCCAGATCGTTCCTCAGACAGATTCGGAAAACCTTCTTGGCTACAAAACAACAGGACACTAGAAAAATAATTCCACTTATCACCACCTACTCGACATTCAGCCAAATAGCGAACAGAAAAATTAAACAGAACCTGGCCAGGATTCTGCAAAACACAGACTTGCTTCAGGAATACAAAATCGTTTCGGCCTACAAAAAAAACAAAAAACTTAAGAATCATCTGGTTAGTAGTAAACTACCGGAAATCAACATTTTACCTACACATGGCCCGATATTTTACAAACAGGCCACAACAGTGAAAAACAACACTACAAACACAACCTACCTTATTAAACAAACACTCAGTTAACACATATAACTGCATATATGTCATAAAGTGCAAACACTGCAACATAATATATGTAGGAGAGACAGGAAATACAATCAAGACCAGATTGGCACAATACATGTATAACAAGAAATCATAGGAAAACAGGCACACACATAGTGGCTCATTTCCTACACCATGGACTTGAAGCAGTAGAAATATCGGGGCTTCCATTCAAACATTAACTGGACACAGGAGGACAGACGTAGGACAGAAAGACATTGGATTAGAAAACTCAAAACCATATTCCCAGGCGGATCAAACAAACGCTGGTAAAACATCAACACAAGAGGGACCCAATTCTTCCTACGTAAAGGCTGCAGTACACTGAATGGCCAGTGCAAACTTTTCTTTCCCAAGGGGCCCTCATAGGGGTAACTTGGGAAATAAAGATTTTTTCCTAAACCTAACCACAACCTACCCAAACCTACCCCCACACCCCCACCACTAACTCTAACCCCACCCCCACCCCTAACCATAACCTACCCAGACCTACCCCCACACCCACCCCCAACCATAACCCCAGGCCTGCCCCCACACCCACCCCCATTCCCCAGCCCCAGGCCACGAGGGCCAGAGTAGAAGATGGAACCTTCCACCCTACACAACATCCCAGGTCCACCAGAAAGATCCAGGAATGGAAAATCACTGTCAGAAAACCAAACATCATCTTAAGGGATTCCAACCTCTCCAGGATCCAGTCCTACTCCAGGGGGGATCTTCAGATTGACTGCTACCCTGGGGCAACATTCCAACATGCGGCGGGCCTCCTGGAGAAGACAGTGGTGGATCCCAAGGTACAGAGAGTCACCCTATCCTTTGGAATCAATAACAAGGACCAGCACCCAAAGAAAACAGCTATCAAGCAGTTGCAAAATATGCTGAGGATGGCCAAAACCACCTTTCCATCAGCGGAGATCTGGATTCCACTCATCAATCACATCAATCATCAAAAACACATATAACTGCATATATGTCATAAAGTGCAAACACTGCGACATAAAATACGTAGGAGAGACAGGAAATACAATCAAGACCAGATCGGCACAACACATATTTAACATAAGAAATCATAGGAAAACAGGCACACACATAGTGGCTCATTTCCTACACCATGGACTTGAAGCAGTAGCAATATCGGGCCTCCATTCAAACATTAACTGGACACAGGAGGACAGACGTAGGAAAGACATTGGATTAGAAAACTCAAAACCATATTCCCAGGAGGATTAAACAAACGCTGGTAAAACTTCTACACAAGAGGGACCAAATTCTTCCTACTTAACGGCTGCAGTACACTGAATGGTCAGTGCAAACTTTTCTTTCCCAAGGGGCCCTCATAAGGGGTAACTTGGGAAATAAAGATTTTTTCCTAAACCTTGGGAAGTAGATAGGGCGAGAAAGTCGTAGAGTACGCAAATTATTTTCAAATTGCAGTATACTTCAAACACTCGGATGATACACTTACTTCCGGGGTTTCGCTGAGTACATTCGGGAGCACACTTCAAAAAGTACACAAACATTTTGGTCACATGAATATGACATGAAGCTTCAATTTTAAAAAATGAGGCGCAGCTTCGCTGACGTTATCCTTCAAATACAACAAAAACAACATGTGACATGGCAGCGCGAGAGTGGGGTGCAGGGTTGCCAGATCTTGTATTTGTCGTTTTTAAAAGATGAGGCGCAGCTTCGCTGACGTTATCCTTCAAATACAACAAAAACAACACGTGACATGGCAGCGCAAGAGTGGGGTGCAGGGTTGCCAGATCTTGTAAGACTTTCCAGCCAAATGGCGACTCAAAACTAGCCCAATTTATAGGCTATTTTTAACCAAAACCAACGTATTTTAAATAGAAATCATCATGTTTTTACTTTTTAAAATAAGTGCGTGCTTTGCGACTTTTCATTTTTACCCGTGACTGCACTTTGAAAGTATCCCAATTTAGCTGTAAAGCCGTGGACATGGCAACACTGGTGGGACGTCTTATGACCTGCTTACGACACTTCCACAGTAGGCTACGGCTTGGAAATAGTATAACGGATATTTTTCGCGTCCTGCTAAACAGTGCATATTAAACAGCACACTTCTGCCAGTGCACTCTTCGCAGGAGACAGGGCGCAGTAGATAGAGCTCTGATTCGGACACAGCCCTAGACAAATTGGGAAGCCGTGCTGAGTAGGCTATCGTATGTTTGCTAATCACTTCCGGGTACACAAGTGTACGGTAAAAAGATTTGTGTAGCCTATACGGGGTGCGTCCCAATAGTCGAAAAATGCCACCTTTCCTCCTCCACTACCACTCCTCTACTCCGTGCCCCTGAAACGGATCTTTGTGTTTTAATCTAATGTCGCTGATTACATCTTAATTACGTATTAATGCTTACATATTAATTAATGTCTCGACGCAAACTGCAATGTCATGTACATTGGATACTGTACATGCAAATACTTGTACTCAAAACGTTCAGGCAGTTTTGCATATTTCCGGGTAGGAGAGGAGTGGTAGTCGGGGAGTGGAGGAAGGGAGGTGAGGAGTGAAGAATATTGGGACGCAGCCATGGTCTGTCAAGGAATGTGTGGAATAAAAATTCAGGTATGAGAATAATCATTCAGAATGTGTCTAAATAGTACTGGTATAAACAGTAATTACATAATCCTTGTAGGCATTGTGCAGGGTGTAACGGCAGGGAGATTGAGGGAGTGCCCCTCATCTTCCACCCAGGTATTCTCACAGACAAAGGTATGAGAGGGAATGATGAGGCCTAAAACAATATATGAGGACTGTATTTAATTATACAGAATGTATTGTGTGTGTATGAGTGTGTGTGTATATATGTATGGACATCACTGCAGACCACTGTATGTCCAGAGTAAAGGCCCTGATCAGAGCTTATGTAAGCGTGATAGTCTGTGCTAGGCATCACCTTGACCGGCGTGTGACACGCTTACATAAAGATGGTATTCGTGAAGGGGGGTTTGGGCCAGTTGCAAAACAAGTCTAAACCAGAATTAATGCACACACATCGGTATACTCACGCATAGGCCTCTCGCCATCAAAGGCACACAGGCACCACATACGTATGAGCGCATCGGAATAAGGGCCCAGCCACAATTTTAATTGGTATTGTAAGGATCTGAGTGAGAGAAAATTCCCATAGCCTACCAGAGAGATCCAGCTAGCTTATCAAGCTGAAGTGTCCAAAACACATTATATTCACGCAGTTGTGCTCATTAAAATAAAAATATGGCCTTCAGTTTCCTAGCCTGGGCCCATCCTAATCTAGATTGTGTCAAAATGAGATATAGTCAAAAGTATGCGCTCATCTTCGGACAAAGGACCATTCAGAGGCAATTATAGGTATCTTTTCTGCTTCATGGTAGAAGGACATGAACACACACATAGGAAAAGAACACACACACTTCTTTAAGTAAGTTTAGGGCTGCAGATCTATCAAGGCTAAGAGGCCCAGCTTGGGTTTTGTCTGGAATGTTCAAGGACGAGAGGAAAAGGTTAAAATGAGTGTATGCGAACATTCGAGAATTATATTAGAGAAAATGTTGGCTTATATTTCTTAACACATTCACATGTACACGGTGGTCTGTGGAAATAAAACTTATAGTTTGTCTCGAGTTTATCAGATTGAGGGGAGCAATAAGTATTAATTTATGTATGTGAGGACAACAGAGCTATTCAGTGTGTCCTCACAGTAGTTGACTGCCTGATGTTCTTTTCACAAACTGATCATTGATTGCCACCATAGGCTGTATGTAAATGCAGTAACTATAACATAACACAAGTACTATATATTATATCTTGTGAACACTGTTAGACCAATATCAAAAGGTAAATGTTTGCATAACAAGTATATTATAACAAAAGTTCTCAAAATTGGTAGATTAAAATTAACCACAATTGTATCTGGTCCACAGTGGGTCTCTTCAATTTCATTTTTACTGTTCACATAGGCAGTAGAAATATTTCCCTAAAACTAATGTTAAGGAACTCATTAAGTGCTTTCTGGCAGTGAAGGAGAAAACTAGTGTTTTGTACAATTACAATTGTGTAAAGTAACCAGTGCTTTCTAGATTTGTGTAAAAGTATTGAAATGACATTGATTAAAGGGGAATGTGGTGAGCTGTACTGTAAAACTGTGTTGTTAGTAAAGGAATTCTGTAAGAATTATCTATTGTACAATTACATTACACATTCTAGAGAGATTTGTTTGTTCCATAACCTGAAATTCAGCTGTTATTTGTATCATACAAACTGTTGTTAATGCTTACTAAGATTGTGTTCCATATTTCGCATGTTAAATGTAAGGAGAAATTAACTACAATCAATAGTCTCTGTATTACATGTGTCATATGCATTTAGGTCATTTTTGGTTTCTGACTGTATTTATTTCTGTTACTTTATTGTACTTGTATTGTTTTAACCTAGTAGATCATTGTAATGATCACTTATTGAACTAGAATGGTCAAACCATGGTCAGGCCATTTCCTGTATATTTAAATCATAGCATTTCATCAAACTACAGTATAAATAAATGCCATAAGTAATGCATAATTAAAATGTTGTGCCATGAAAAGAAAAAGGCCTGGTGTAGGATTTCAGAGGATGGGACCTGCCTCTGTGAGGATGCAAAGTTCCGCCCCAAGTAGGTAGAGTTAAGGACAGGATAAAAGGCCTAGTAATTCAAAATGAGGGGGGCTTTTTACGATTGCTGAGATTGAATATGAGTTGGTCTGCGCAGACCAGCCCGGGGTTTTTTTGTATGTTATGCAATATATGTTTATATAGTGTATGTTTATATGCAATAAACCTGATTGCATCAGACTCTGAAGATCATGGTTGTTTTTCTTGAAGAAACACTTAACTGTGTGGAAGAAACTCCCCAGTCTAACTGGCCCGGACTGGGGTCTTATATTTTCTTCGACAAATGGTAGGCTGCATTCGAATCCAATTTAACATGCTCCCTTCCCTTGCTGTATTCCCTCGAGGGAACTATCTTGTGACGCAATTTTCTACGTGCAGCAAGCAAAATTAAAAGGTGCTCTGCAAGAGAGGGTTGACTTGACGAGAAACGAACAAAAATGGAACCGAACCGCCCTCACAACATTTCGGAAGTGCAACACCATAGAGTTGAAATGTGACTGCCACATAGTTCTGTGGTGACCGCCTACTTTTTCCACGTGGAGCATTGCATTGTGGGATTCCCTTCTTGCTGGAAGCTTGCATTTTATACCCTTCTGAGCGAGGGAATATAAACAAGGGAGCGAGGGAATATAATTACTCCCTCCCCTTTCTTAATTTGGATCCGAATCACACTTGGTGTGGCTGCCATATTTCATCCTGGCATTTTGGGGATTCCCCCCTTGAAGCAAGGGAAGGGAACAACAGGAAGAAAGGATACATTTTGGATCCGAACGCAGCCTCAGTTTCCACAATTGATCATTATTTAAAGTGCCCACTGATGAAAAAGCATGCGTTTTGTTTTTTTGGCTTTAGGGTAGGCTGCCTTGAGTGTTTTCCAGTGATGTTTGACCTGGTCACTGGTGCGCACAAAATCTGCTTCCTTAATTAGTTTGTCACACACCCTTTTAAAAATGTCACTATTACGGTGCTTTCTCACATAAATGCATTCCATTATATTCATGTTTTTTTATTATTTGTAGACATAAGTCTGTTTCGTCTTTGCTCCGGAAATGCAAGCTTTTCCCCATTATGGACAAAAGATTCCTTGCAGATTGAAAAAAATAAAATAAGTCAATTTAACAAATACAATTCTCTTCCTAAGACACTTCCAGTACTTATAAAAGGGGAAACTTAAGAAACGAAATAACCTAAGGGGGAAAGTGGGCTGAGGCCGGCAATGGAGAGGCAGACTAATGGAGGGCGTGTCCAGGGGTGCAACCACTTACCTACCACCCGTGTATTCACTGCGAAATGGCAATCACAGCAAACAGGTGAGTGTCCCAGTGCTTTTACCACTACACACTTGTGAAGGGAACCGCACCACAGTGTCTAGCCTCCCCAACCAGCCAGCACTCTGCTCCACTACAGGGAAATAAAATAAATATCACTGAAGTAGCATATGAAAAAAGGTCATTGAGTAAACCAGTTGGCTCACACTAAAAGTACCAGACAACGAACAAGATAAAACCAATCAACACATGTACACAGTAAGTATAAAATCTATAAAGGCAAAACAGCAGCTGATAGACCTACAATGACACAGTAACAGGTCTTACAATTACCTCAGGTATTTATCATACCCTACTTACCCCTAAATAGTGGCCTGTACCTTGGCAAAATATGCATTGGCTCAGCAGACTCAGGGTGCTAAGAATCCACGGCACCCAACGACAGACAGGGACTACAGCAGATAAGATTGCTCAGTTGCAGTACCACTTCAACATGTGCTTGATACACAATTAGAAAACATACCTTAAGTCACAAATCTCAGCAAGCAGACACCAGTACAACCAGGTAGACAGGAAACTATTACAAGCAAAATAAAACTCAGTCATTGGGTACATAAAAATAACCTTAAACTAATTGCATGACTGCATCACCTACCTCAGTCACAAAGAGGGGCCCATATGGCAACAAACAGGCAGAGAAAGGAAAAGCAGCCATGCTACCACAGCTGCCTTAAATACCTTAACGAGCTAATTGGAGGGCTGGAACAGGGAGGAGTCAATCTAATGCTGTGGGATGTCAAGAGCTAAAAGGGAACACTGCATTGATGTTGAAACGTGTTCCTACTACACATGCTTTTGCGGCACAAGTGACATAATTCAAATGCAATGGCATTGCATCTGTTTGCATTATCATTTCCGTGTGGTCACGCAAAAACCCTGCCAAAAATCCGAACTGAACATGCAAACTGTCAAAGCTGCCCATCAAGGCGGGGCCTCGAAGAAAGGGGCGTTACAGGGGACTGTTCAAACCACTGAACATTATGGTTGTCTGTGATTTCGGTCGTCATGTCATGGTTTTTGCGCACATCGAATGTAAACAAAATGCAATCGCCGATTTGCATTTTCATTTGAATTTTGGCGCGGATATGCTTCCATATGCCAAAACTCCAAACTCAACATGCAAGGAGCTGCTAGGTGGCTCATTCGGTTAAGGCGCCACAAATCTGGGTTTGAATCCGGATCGTGCCAGCGCCGACTGTGGCCGGTAGCCACGGGGGGGGGGACGCACAATTGCCAATTGCGTTGCCCAGGGATCAGTTGGCCTGCGTTCATCCGGCAACCCCACTGAGCATGGCCTGCATGCAGCTGCATAGGGTGGTCTTCCGCTCTATGTGAGTTTGGTGATGGTGTGTACGACGAAACAGGTGGTTCAGCCACGTGTTTCGAAGGAAAGCCGTGGGTTTGCACTGAGGTAAGATACCAGTGCAGTGGGGTTGTTTCATGAATGCGGTTTGGGGAGACAATTGGACATTCCAAATTGGGGTGGGGTCACTGAACAAATTAAAATGTTTTTTGTAGCCTACAGCAGGAAAATCAGTGTCATGGCTAATCGTGTTAGGCTACAGCATTGAGATCTGGAAAGGTCCAGAGACTGCGAATACCTAGCTACTAGCATACCAAAGACGGTGGATTGTTTTGTATGGTAAAATAAAATAAAAATATTATTTTTTAAAAATTGTGTAAATGTCAGTTTGTTTTCATCTGTATGTTGCTTGATGACTATAGATTATTAGCTACAATAGCTGAGGCTAACATGAAGGTAAGATTGCCAAGGTTGGTGAGCCTGTGAATAGCCTATGCAGAATAGGCCTACATGATTTTTTTTAAATGATATTTTTATTTAATTAGCTAGCCTATAAGCTACACCATACAAAACAAATCACAGGCTAGGTTCAGGCTGTGCCCCATCCCGACCACTGTCTCAGGCTTTCTGTGGACTAGTCTACCTGCACATAGCCTAAGTCTATCTAAAAAAAAATAAAATAAATGAATAGAAATTGTGATGGAAATGCCCACGGTGGAAAGGGTAGTGTGTTTTTCAGGTAAAGCCAGCCTGGTAACATTAGGCTATCGGCTTGTTATCACACCAGATTAACGAAAACAGGAGAACATACAAGCTGTTAAGTTAACTAATATGGGCTGGCTATGGCTTTTCGTAACGCTTAGACTATCTTGTTTCCTTTCTAGTTCTTATCATTACAGAGAATTAGGAAATATCGCTATCTAGCCTGGTAACTGCCTGCTGACGACCAAAATCACAGACAACCATTGAACCATAGAGTTATGTGGTTTGAACAGGTCCCTGTAATGCCCCATTAAGTAGCCTAATTAAATTAAAATAATTTAATTACTTAACTAATAGCCTAATTGAGGAGAACCGGCTACATCTGATGGCACTGAGTAAGTTGTGAATTAAATGCTGTAGCCTATTGTTAATCAAGGAAAATGATTGAGCCCAATAGTCAGTTTAAGGGGAAGTTTTCTGCCTCCTCACTTTTCAGTTCAGCCGCCACCACTGATATATATATATATACACTACTCACAAAAAGTTAGGGATATTTGGCTTTCGGGTGAAATTTATGGAAAATGTAAGTTCACGCTACAGTGATATTATATGTATCATGAAAGTAGGGCATTTAAGTAGAAGCATGCAATGGTGATTTCCTCATCTCAAACAATTTATTGAAACAAAAGCCAACAACAGTGGTGGGTATACCACAACAAAAATGTCAATGTCTCAATAACTTGTCATGTGCCCTTGAGCATCAATTACAGCTTGACAACGACGTCTCATGCTGTTCACAAGTCGACTTATTGTCTGCTGAGGCATGGCATCCCACTCTTCTTGAAAGGCGGCCCTCAGGTCATTGAGGTTCTGGGGTACAGAGTTACGAGCCTCTACACGGTGAGTCAGCTGATCCCATAGGTTTTCTATGGGATTCAGGTCTGGAGAAAGTGCAGGCCACTCCATTTGAGGTACCCCAGTCTCCAGCAGCCTTTCCCTAATGATGCGACCTCGATGAGCTGGAGCATTGTCGTCCATGAAGATGAAATTAGGCCTGTGTTGTTCATGCAGGGGCACAATGACTGGATTAATGATGTTATTCAGGTAGTATGGGCTTGTCACTGTACCATTCACAAAGTGTAGGGCAGTTCTGTATTGACTAGACACACCTGCCCACACTGTAACACCGCCACCACCAAAGGGTCGTCTGGTGACAACAGTGGCTGATGCATAGCGCTCTCCTTGACGTCTCCAACATCGTTGGCGGCCATCATTTCTGCTCAACGTGAATCGACTTTCATCAGAGAACAGCACTGAGGCCCACTGGTCCCTCGTCCAGCGTAAATGCTCCCTGGCCCATGCAAGACGATGACGCCTGTGCCTGGTGGTGTGGTCAGGTACCCTTGCAGGTCGTCTAGCACGCAGACCATGCTGATGTAAACGGTTTCGAATGGTCTGACGTGACACTTGGGTGCCTCTCACCTCCCTTAAATGTGCCTGGAGTTGAGTGGCATTCATCATCCGGTTCCGCAGGGCACTGTTCACAATGAAGCGGTCATCAGTGTGGGATGTGGCCAAAGGACGTCCACTTCTATGCCTTTCTGTGACTCTTCCAGTCTCTCTGTATCTCTGTTGCAACCTGCTGATGACACTCTGTGACACTCTAAGCTCAGTGGCCACTTCCCTCTGAGAACATCCTGTTTGAAGCCTCGCAATGGCGAGGTACTGTTGATCAATTGTTAGGTGTCGTCTTGGTCTCATGATGTCAAAATGTGAACAGCATGATGAAGAGGACTGTTTAAATACCAATTCTAATTGAACCAGGAAATTTATTGGTCGATTCATGGATCAAACACCTGTTGTGAATTTTGCCGTTCAGCTCCTTGTTAGAGAACAGCAAGTTGTGCAAAAAGTACTGAAACATTGAATAGTTGGACATGTGCATTCAAAAGTTTAGAGAAGGTCAAATTAATTTCACCTGTAAAAGTTATAGTGCATTTTAGGTTCATCCTGAAATTTCACCCGAAAGCCGAATATCCCTAACTTTTTGTGAGTAGTGTATATATAGTGCCCTATAGTTCTGCGAGAGCTCAGATCCTCACAGAGAGATCTCCTTACTGTTCCCTCCTCCAGACTAAAAACCAAAGGTGATTTTTTCTGTGAGGGCTCTCAAGCTCTGGAATTCACTCTGTTAACACTAGAAAGGCACAGACTGTTGACAATTTTAAGGTTCCTTTAAAAACACATTATTTTAGATTAGCCTTTTGTTAAATTATATTTGACTTGGGGAATGATTAACTATTGCACAATGAGAAGATTTTGAGAGTATCATTCACCTACTATATTGTAAATAAATAGAGAAATTCAGCTTGGTCTCACTTACTTCTTTCTGAAGACCCAGTAGTCTTAATGTTGTCTGCGAGTGCTCATTCAACCTGAATCTCACCTTCACAAATTGCTAAGTTGCATAATAGATCAAATGAACAGTCACTGAGGCAGAAACATGAACTTTGCCCTGCAGTGACTAGACATAAGGCAGTTAACATTTTAGTAAAATATAAGCAATGAATATAAATATTCAAACCATGGGCTTGCAAATCACAGGAATTCTAAACTTGCCATGTGGTTTTCAATTAATCCAAATATATTAAGAAAATTTAACATGATTTGATATCACCTTGAGTGCAACTACAGAAGACGTTTATGGAGTAGCGCTATCTTCTGCCTGATTGAGCTGGAACTGCCAGGCGTCTTGTAGATGGGAGGGGGACCCTGGCAGGATTGCCAGTGTTCGTAAAGGTTAGTAGACAGTGATTGGGAAGTTATTTGACTGTGTGTATCTGTTTTTTCCAAGAATTTTAAAATAAAGCTTTTATTATTTATATGATTTATAAAGCTTTTTTCCTTTAAATTGATAGTTCGGAATTTTGGACATAATGTCTCAATTACGACTTACCCATGATGCAGTTGATTGATGGAAACCATTTTCAGCTAATTCCATGCTGTCCCTTCTTGTCCACACGTTGCTAATGCTAGCGCAACTCTATGGTAACCGGTAGCATCCACTACCAAACGCACTTAAACACTCCACAGTGCACCCAAAGCAAATAAAATACGACGACAGTCTATCTGGGTTATTTTGAGTGTTTATACCATAATTTTTGAAGTCAAACTATCGTTGAATCCTTTACTTTGTGCTGACCTAATATTCTCTGTGGAAGTACGGCGGCGGAGCGAACGTGGCCATTGCAACTTGTTACTCTTCTTTGTTGTTGTAGTCGACCAGTGCTGGCACTACATTCATAGGTAACGTAAAGTATCGCTCCCCTGATAGACTGTCGTATTTTATTTGCTTTGGGTGCACTGTGGAGTGTTTAAGTGTGTTTGGTAGTGGATGCTACCGGTTAGCTTAGAGTTGCGCTAGCATTAGCAACGTGTATGTCCAAAAGAAGGGACAGCATGGAAATAGCTGAAAATGGTTTCCATCAATCAACTACATCATGGGTAAGTCGTAATTGAGACATTATGTCCAAAATTCCAAACTATCCCTTTAAGATAAAAGCACTACTATAACGTCCTTATGTATCTTATTACAAACACAAACTAATAATAGAGTATCCTCCTCTATTAACACAGGATTAGTGAACTTTAGGAAAGTCTTGATTGCAGCATGCAATTGGAGCGCCATAACAGATGATCTGGAGTCTCCTGCTAGTCCCAAAATCATAGGCATGCATATTTAACTTCCAAGCTGTGAAGCACTGGAAGTAAGCCTGTACTACGCATGTCTGCGCATGTCACAATTACATAATTTTCTTGTTTAGCGCCATGCCCATAAATTCATTCTACTCTCGTCTCAATTTTATTCCATTTGTGACGTTAATTCAAACTTTTGTTTTTAGGGGTAGTGTGTCACTTAATATTTGCCATAAAACATCAACGGTAGCCTGCTTTTACGCTGGTAGCATTTTCTGATGCCGTCCAATGAATTTACAAACCATAACACCCCCACCACCATGTTTCACAAATGAGGTGGTCTGCTTTGGATCTTGGCCAGTTCCTTTTGGCCTCCACACATTGCTCTTGGTCCATTTGTCCACAAGACCTTTTCCCAGAATGCTGCAGGCTCTTTTAGGTACTTCTTAGCAAACAGTAACCTGGCCATCTTGTTTTTGTGGCCAACTAGTGGTTTGCATCTTTACAGGGTTTCTGAAGTCTTCTACAGACAGTAGTCACGGACACATCCATGCCTGCCTCCAGAAGAACGTTTCTGATCTGTGTTATGACCCAAAACCCACCCGCGTTACAATAACAGAGTGGCTACAAAGGGTCTAACAAAAATGTGTGCCTTGCACAAATGAGCCTGTAAAAAACACATCGACAAGTTATTTTAAATTAGAAGAATTTCAGCAGCAGCTGTAAAACCAGAGAAAGCTAAAGCTAACTCACCTAATCTATTAGTCTTTAAAAGCAAATCTAGCTCACTCGGAAAGCAAAAGGCACACAAGAGAAAAACAAAAGTCTTCCACAGGCTTGCTATGCTTCTCTGTCTGTTCCTTCCTATGAAAAGGAGACATTATAAAAAATAAGGTGAGAGCTTCCTCCAAAAATGGCTGCAAATGGAACTGATGCTACAATAACAATTTAAAATATGTGC
Source organism: Synaphobranchus kaupii (assembly GCA_029718625.1). Taxonomy (NCBI): domain Eukaryota; kingdom Metazoa; phylum Chordata; class Actinopteri; order Anguilliformes; family Synaphobranchidae; genus Synaphobranchus; species Synaphobranchus kaupii. The sequence goes on along the minus strand of CM056377.1, from coordinate 102,610,346 downwards.
TTCAGCATGACAGCATGGCTAGCAACATGTGTGCAGCAAACCAAAGAAAAAGATGAATGACCTCTCAATGAGAGAAATGCCAAGTATATATGCTCCCCTGGTAATCGGGCACAGGTGTCTTCAATTGCCAATTGCTACCCAGGTGAGCCAAATTAAACGAGTTGCAGACAATTAAAGGGCCACACTCACAAGGCAGCATAGGGATGTAACATCTGTCGGACAAGTGTTTTTTTTTTTTTTCTTCATTATTGTGATAATTCTTCGGTCATCAACTATAGAGGTCTTCCTTGGCCTACCAGGCCCTTTGCTATTACTGAGCTCACCAGTGCTCTCTTTCTTCTTAATGATGTTCCAAACAGTTGATTTTGCTAAGCCTACGGTTTGACCTATGTCTCAGACTGTTTAAAAAAAAATAATTATTATTTCTTAGCCTCATATTATGAGCCAATCAAATCCATTGAACATACCTGACTAATCAGAAACACCTGTTAAGATATCCCAAACATTATGGCGACCCAAGCATTATAGTTCCCTGAAATTTGGGTGCGATGTATTAATAGCAGTGGCGGCTCCTGAGCTGAAAATTGGGGCAGCGGAAAACTTCCCTTTAAACTGATTATTGGTCTTAATAATTTTTCAATCCGTTTCCTTGATTACCAATAGGCTACATCATCGTTTAATTCACCAATTACTCAGTGCCATAAAATGTAGCCGGTTCTCCTCAATTAGGCTATTAGGCAAGTAATAAAATTATTTTAACTTGCGTCGCAAAATTGTGCACATTTTAATCAACATTATAATTGTGGATACATGTGCTGTTCGTTCTCCGCACTCTTAATTCCGAAAATATTAATGGAAATTAAACGATCTTAAAGCTCAGCTTTTGTTAGATTATTTTTTTTATTTAGCACAACCTGCAATAAAAAAATTATCTAACAAAAGCTGAGCTTTAAGATCGTTTAATTTCCATTAATATTTTCGGAATTAAGAGTGCGGAGAACGAAGAGCACATGTATCCGTTTTCCGCTACCCCAATTTTCAGCTCAGGAGCCGCCACTGATTAATAGTGATGTAATTTCTACATGGTGAAACCAAAATGTATAAAAATACCTTTTAATAAAAGCTGAGAACCTGCACTTCACCCACATGCTAATTGTTTGAATGAGGGGGAAAGAGAGAAAGGCAATGAGTAGGGACAGTTTAGTTTCTTTAAAAAGGTTCTGATCCAGAATCTGTCCATAAAATCAGGTAGTTGCCAAACAAACTGTTGTCCATAAACAAATTGCAATTAAATTAATGTAAAAAAAATTATATAATACAATGTTGCACTGATTTACTCCCCTATGCAACCAGTCGGAAAGAAGGAAAGGTGGAGATACATATTGTGTTTTCAGGAGCCAGTGGGTTTCTGTATTTATTTTTGGTTGCAATCAGAGTTGAGAATCCGGTCTCGCAGAGATAGGTAGAGTGGAAGGGGATCAAAAACTGCTTATTCTAAACCTGTTTTCATTAATTAAGTTGGCTTGAAAAAGCTTCAAGCAAACTTGGTGTCTTTGTATACTTCTTATTCCACCCAAATTTCTATATGCATCTCCTCCCAACCACTTAAAGAAGCTATATGTAACATTGACACCGAGCGTTTAAAATGGGTACTACAGTCCAAATTCACAATATTGGAGAAACTTGTCTCCGTCCCCGCCCCTCCTCCCCAGACTCGAAGCTCAAGCGGGTTGCCAGGTTGAGGACACTGAACGAACACGAGCACAAGACAAGCCGAGCGCAACATTATATTTTGAGACGAGCTTATTCTATTTTGACAATGACAAGCGACGACGAGTCCTACACTGTAAGTTGATCAGCTAATGTATACGTTTGCAATTTATTTATTGTTTGCAAATTATAAACCAGCTCATGTCGATTTTTTATAACTCTGTTAATGTTAGCTAGATACATGGCTGGCTATGTTTACGGTCACACAGATATAAGCTAACGTTAGTGGTATGTTTAGCTAGTAACTATATAAATATATATATTTAAATCTTTAGCTAGCTAAATGAAAACGATGTTGAACTTAGCTTAGGCATTCGTAAATCGGCTGTCGGAGTGCCGGAGTACATCTGGTTGTTCGTAATGGGAAGTGGGTGGAGTCAACTCTGAGAATAGTGAATCAAACAGGCCAAAACAAATACAGACGTTCCGACCCGGAATGGAAATTTCAAAGGAGAACATACTGGCTGTAGCATTGTTGTCGGAGAAGCCAGTATTTCGACTTAGCATGTTTCCTTAATCTCTGACGACATATCATGGTCATTTTATGATTTAGTACAGTAAATTTGTTACATATAGCTCCTTTAAAGCTAGGCTCACCAAATTTGGTCAGTACACATACTTGTGAATTAAGTTGCTTGTGATTTTTGCATAAATAATAATGATAGTTTATTAATTATTAGCAATTAAAGATTGGAAAAAAAGCCATTGAAAATGAAATGTTGACCCTTGTGATGTCACAATGCCCTCTCTGCCCTCTAGCAGGTGAATGATGTCATGTAATCACACTCATGTAATGATGTAAGCAGTGTTGTAGGCTACATGCTGTTAGCCTTTCATAGAGATGAAATCATAGCTAGCTTGCATGAACGCATTTCTCGACCAACAATAACTCATTAAAACGTTAGGCTATCTTTACTGCGGTGTCAAATTAAAAATCTACTTATTAAAAATCAACTTATTCAGATATCATTTTTGCCAATTAGGCTACACAACGTGAGTCTACAGCCGCAACGCATAAGTCAAGTGCATTTTAAAATATTGCCCAGGTGCGTTAACAGCTTTTAATATTTTCATAAATGGAATGCCTTGGACGTTATTTTGCCATTTTTATGATCAGTTACTCGTTTAAGGCAAAATCAGATTTTTTAGCTTACATAACCTATGTTTTCCAAAGAGCACCTTTTTTGTTTATCACCTGTTGACTCCGCAGTCCTGTTGACTCTGCAGTGCTCTGAACAAAAGTTCTTTTTTTTCATTATTTAGGCTGCACAATTATTGGGAAAAAGCATACGTAAAGTCAAGAGCTGTCGGGAGATTTCATTGTACCGTACACCCACGTTCATTTTGATAAATCTGGAAATTTACCTAGAAATGGTCGTACACACAGGTTTCACACTTTACGATCAGATTGGAACGTACGCATGAATGATAAATAAGGCCCATTGTGTGGCATCATCATCATCCATCAATAAGGCCTGCTGTGTTTTCTGAAAAGAAAAAAAAAGTTTACAAAAAAGCTTAGCAACACTCTGCTAGATGACTGGTAATTTCCCCCACAAAAGTTTTCCTTTGTTGCTGGACTGGAGTCATTAGTGAAGTAAAGCCTTGCAGCCTTTCCCTTTTCAATGATTATTCAAATCCACAGATCAAATAAATTGATGGATTAAGTGGATGGATAGGTCTGTAGACCAATAGATAGATAACTGAAGTGATTAATGTAATAATATGAACTGTTAGGAGACACTCGTTTAGATATACTTCAGTGAAAGTTTTTTAAAAAGTTTATTTACTGCTACTTCCCAGTTCTGACCACCAGATGGTGTTGTTTCTGTCATTAGAGGGGTGTAAATAATTAAATAATTATGGAAAACATTCTGGAAAAGTTGCCAGAGGAAAAAAGATCACATTTGAACCGTTGCATCAAGAGAAAGTTAAGTCTGTTTCCTCAATGCTAAGTGGAATTTGAACCAGACATGCTTTATCGGACTCTGGATCCAATTTTCTTCAAAACACAAGTAACGGAGGACACGAGGAAAGGATGCAAGGAGTGAAAATAAGCGATTGGAATGAACCCATAGTTTGCAGTTATAGCAACACTGTGTTACTGTGGTTATAGTCTCGCGAAGGCTAGACTTTGTGATAAACACAATGTAAAAAGATGGCGCATTTGATTGACATGCAATATAACCAACCACAGACAGTCGATTCAGAAACAGTGCTACAAGAAGAACATACCCGCGTGAAACAAATGTGATTTACACAAATGGCACGGCGATCTCCAGTAAAACAGTCCATCACACCGAAGAAATGTTGTGAACTTCAAAAATTTTCTTCAATCCAGCGTTAAGCTTTTAGTCTTGGTCCGAAACACTAATTGTTCTTGATGGATTCGCAGCATTCGCTAGCTACCGATTAGTTAGGACAACTTGTTTTGCGGCAGACTGATAAAACCCAATGCACCATGTCGTACCGGAAATACGCACACATTCTTGTGATTGACAGTGCTGCTAGCCAATGAGTTGTTGACTGTCAGTTTCCCACAGTCCGACCAGCTTATGCAAGCCTATGCATCAGACACTGCGTATAAAGTGTGTCAAAGCGGCTGAGGCTGAGACTACTGTGGTTATGCCAAGGCTGTGAGGCTTTCCCCAAGGATTTGTTCAATTCTGCCTATTGGCGGTGGTATATCCAAAAAGAAAATTAGCGAATCTCCTTAAAGGGTAATTCCACCCAAAAATAACATTAACCTTATTTAACAGATCAAGGCGCAACTAAGTCTCTCTTTGTGGCTGGCCAAAAAAACATTCTGTACTGAGATATTTGAAGATAAAGTTGAAAATTCGGTAGAGGCATAAGTCAAAATGACTTCCTCGTTTTTGAAAAACTACAGTGGCGTCAAGTGGCCGTGTAAATTACATAGGCACATAGGCGGAGCCAGTGAGGGAAGAAATGCTCCATCTGTCACTGTTCTGAGTAGGGACACATCGTAGATCAAGCTAGCTACCACTGCTATTTTATTATATGTCAGAAAATTACATTGATAAGCTACATTATTTCCTAAAGATAACTTGGAAAACTAAACCAAACAGGACTTGAGTGCTGTCGGTCACAGAGTGGAGAGGCCTCCGGTAGACTATTGCCTGACATCTCCTCTGCCTTATTGAATCACCCGGTAAGGAACCATGTCAACTAACGTTACGTTATGATCCATGACCATGAAAAGTAGACTAACATTAGCGAGCTAACCATAATTGAACAGTTTCGCTTTGAGCATTTGATTACAGAAGCAATTTTAACAATGTCATTTTCTAAGCTAGTGTCATTAGCTGTTGTTAGCCACGGGTTTCTTGGCATAAAACAAATTGGTTTTTAAATGTGTTTGCCATGCAGTAGGCTACAGTAGCTAACCCTGCAGTAGTTTATGGCAGGAAGTTGGATATTGGAGGTGGTAAACGCGTCGTTTCCGTGTTATTACCGACATGCGTTCGAGTTGCACAACTGGGAACGTTTTGATTTCACTAGCAACTACAAAAAAGATGTTTTAACTTTTAATGGTAACTTGCCAATTTATGCCCCCGGAAATGACAGCATAACGGTGGTGAAATTTCAGGAACTTTCCTGTTCTTTCCACAAGTAGAGTATGCTGTACCTAAAAGGAAATTAATGGGAAACGACGGCCTGAATTGAAAAATTTTCGGAAATTACTACATAACGACAGCTAATTTCTTGTTATTTCCTCTAGAAAGTATGCTGTACCTAAAAGGAAATTAACGAGAAACAACGGCCTGAATTTAAAAATTACTTTGGGAAATTACAACATAATGACAGCTAATGTCTTGTATGCTATACCTCCACATATTTATTGTGAAAGAACCGATAAATATATGGAAACAACAGAAAATTTAAAAACGACTTGAGGAAATTAGGCCATAACGACAGAAAATTTTGTTTTTCCCTCCAGTAAATGCTATACCGCCACATAGTTGTTTTGTGAAAACAGATAGATATATGGGCGAATTTAAAGGCTTGTGATAATTAGAGGAATAATTAGGCTATAGCAGTTTATTTCTTCGAATAGGCCTACCTAGTGCCTACAGTTGAATAATGAGCCTCAAGCGGATATCATGGATAAAATAACGTGAATAGAAAATAACACACTTCAAGTTATTGGTTAAAATCATTGGTTTTATTCATACAATTCCGTATACAAAGCATAAGTAATTCCGATATATATCGGATCTGTTGTGTCCATACATTCAATTCATTATTTCATTTATTACATTGGTGCATTAGTGTGGTTTTCCTGCTATTACATTGTTAATGTAATAAGTCTGCATGTAAGAGCTACGCACATTGCATTGTTGGAAATTCAGAGAACGGCTTACAGTAAAGTAGCCTACACAATCTCGTTCCTCTGCTTCTGTGTCTGAATGCTTTATGCTTTCTAAACTAGCATCAGCTACACAACAGGATCATGTAGTGTGAGACAGATGGTGAAATTATCAATCAAAGACATGTCGCCAAGGACTAGGCTCGTGTGGCTAGGCCATATCAGTGGGAGGCTATCACAGTTTATGGTCACGTCATCATAGTTTGCGTATAGCAGGGCAATTAAAACGGGCTTAATTATCCTTATACTGATGTTAAATAGATCAATTCAAGTCCACAGATGAGCCAACTTAAGCCTGACACACCGCATAACACAATAAGGAACAAGTTGAAGTAGCTAACGTTAGCAATCCATTCCCCATCAAATGACATGCTACAGCAGTGGTCTACGTAGGGCCTGCTTCACAAAAACAACCCAAGCTAAAGTCTGCAGGCTTCTTTCTTTAATCCAGCCGTCTTGTTTTCGCTTCCACTCCCAATCCAAATACAAGGGTCTTGACTTTCTCCCGCCCGCTCAGAATATGTGATTTGGAATTTCGTGCATACTAGGCCTGACTCCTAGGCTGTGTCCGAATCAGAACCCTATCTACTGCGCCCTGTCTCCTGCGAAGAGTGCACTGGCAGAAGTGTGCTGTTTAATGTGCACTGTTTAGCAGGACCCGAAAAAAATCCGCTATACTATTTCCAAACCATACTGTGGAACTGTCGTAAGCAGGTCATAAGACGTCCCACCATTGTTGCCATGTCCGCGGTTTCACAGCTAAATTGGGATACTTTCAAAGTGCAGTCACGGGGTAAAAATGAAAAGTCGCAAAGCACGCACTTATTTTAAAAAGTAAAAACTTGATGATTTCGATTTAAAATACTGTTTCGGTTAAAAATAGCCTATAAATTGGCTAGTTTTGAGTCGCCATTTGGCTGGAAAGTCTTACAAGATCTGGCAACCCTGCGCCCCACTCTTGCGCTGCCATGTCACGTGTTGTTTTTGTTGTATTTGATGGATAACGTCAGCAAAGCTGCGCCTCATTTTTCAAAAACGAAACTTCACGTCATATTCATGTGACAAAATGTTTGTGTACTTCTTGAAAAGTGTGCTCCCGAATGTACTCAGCGAAACCCCAGAAGTAAGTGTGTCATCCTGGTGTTTGAAGTATACTGCAATTTGAAAAAAAATTACAACTTTCTCGCCCTATCTACTCACCAAGGCTACTCAACAGTGTGGAAGAGTGCTGATTCGGACACGGCCCTTGTCTAGACTGCAGCCGTCACGTGAGCGTCACATGAGCGTTGCGCTCGCGTGACGACAGCGTTAACGCGTCCCTGAAGCGACTCTCTATACAGCTTCCGTATTGCCCCCAATATAAAAATCTCTCCTACGCCCTTGATAGAGATACATATACGTATATCTAAGATAACAACTACAATGACATAGTCCATCCTCGGCTGGCCTGTCTCATGGGACGTACCAAAACAATCGCGGCCATGGGGTTTTTGCTCAAGTTTGACATCTCGAGCTAGTCTTCCTTACATGATCAGATCAATAATTATTTTACCCTCTAGTCACAGACTTCTGTCACAGAAAGAGTTTATTTGGGAATCGGGATTTTAAATTGTAACTGATGCCAAGCTCGAGAAATATCCCCATGGCCGCGATAGTTTTTTTGGTATGTCATACGAGACAGGCCGTTCTCTGAATCTCCAACAATGCAATGCGCGTAGCTCTTACATGCAGACTTATTACAGTAACAATGTAATGACAGGTAAAACCACACTATATGCACCAATGTAATAAATGGAAATAATGAATTGAATGTATGAACACAACAGATCCGACATAGATTGGAATTAATTGTATGAATAATATCAATGTGGAACTTGAAGTGTGTTATTTTATATTCCCATTATTTTATCCATGATATGCGCTTGAGGCACGTTCAACTGTAGGCCTATGCACTAGGTAGGCCTACATTAGAAGAAAGAAACTGCTATAGCCTAATTATTCCAAGCCACGTTTTAAATTCAGGTAATTCTTTCTATATGTCTATCTGTTTTTACAAAACAACTATGTGGAGGTATAGCATACTTTCTAGAGGAAATAAAAAGACATTAGCTGTCTTTATGTAGTAATTTCCCAACGTAATTTTTTAATTCAGGCCGTCGTTTCCCGTTAATTTCCTCTTAGTGTAAGAGGAGTGTAAGGTTCGGAGAACCAAGCGCAACAACCAAGGGATCCAAAAGTGTATATCATAAGAAATACACCACAAAGCGGACAGCTCCGCAGTAGGAGGGAATATAAATGAAAACAATGGGAATGAAAACCTCCCGGCGTAAGCCAACACAAAAACAACCCCAAAAGAAGGAAAACTCGGCAATAGCGAGTAATCAAACAACAAAAGAACCTCACGCTCTCACACAAGTAGCATATAACTGGAGGTCAGAGAAAAACAAAAGAAAGCCTGTGTAAAAAGGGCGAAAGAAACAAAATAGAAATAGAACCTGTTACCTACAGCTCTAGGTGAGAAAGAGGTGAACAAAAGGTAACAAGTAGAGGAGTATAAAGGAATAACAAGAGAAAAGGAAACAAAAAGACTAAATAAATCTTTACCCTAACTCTAACCGGACTACCTATGTTTCTTATTTGTAACATCCAGAAATGTAGAGACCGCAATCCTATACCTTACCGACTTTGATGTCAAATAGCAAAGACAGTATCGAAGCACAGTAAAGCGGAAACCCTGAGTTTAAATAGCCGATCGTAAACTCAAAACAGGTGAGAGAAATCACTGCCGAGCGACAGCAAAGCACCGGAATGGAAGACAGACAATCCGATAGATTGCCCCGACGTTGCCAAAAGAAAAAACGACCGCAGAAACAACCGGAAACAACTGCCAGAAACCATGACACGTTCCCGTTAATTTCCTCTTAGTGTAAGGGGGGAGTGCAAGGTCAAACCAAGAAACCAGGGTTTCTTTTGGCTACGGATTTTCTGTCTTCCATTCCTGTGCTTTGCTGTCGCTCGGCAGTGATTTCTCTCACCTGTTTTGAGTTTCCGGTCGGCTATTTAAGCTCAGGGTTTCCGCTTTCCTGTGCTTCGATATTGTCTTTGTTATTTGACAGCCAAGGGCGTAGGTTTCATTTCAACTTTGGGGGGGGGGCATAGGACTTTTGCTGCTAACCCCCCCTATCTTTGCTCAGAGTGTAGATGCACATTAAACTGGCCTATTGTAAAACTAGCAATAATGACGATTCAAAATGTCTCCTCTCTAAAATCAATCTAAACAAAATGATAAGACAGCCCAAACATACTTTTTTTTTAATTAAATTTTTTGTCCACTGAATAGCATCTTTACATATAATGAATTAACTAATTTAGTATATTATTAAAAAAAAAAAAACAGGTATAATTTTCAAAATCAGTATTAAACAACAAAAAAGTGGTACCTTGCACCTTTGTCTCAACCTGGGCATCTCATGCCTCACACTGATATACTTGTCTCTCCCTCCTCTGGCTCCTCTCTAGGTCTAGAGTTTCCTCTGCTGCCTCACATGATTATATCAGAACAGTGCATTAATTCCCTAACAAAATGTCTTCATTTTTGTGAGAAATTAACATAGTAAACACTAAGATACTTAAACTTTAAAGCTTAATAATACACAATTAACCTATAGTGGACACTGCAATGACATTATGCCATGAAGAAGGGGGTATTTCAATTACCTCTACCAATATGTGCAAAAAAAATGCATTTAATTAAATCTGACCTGTAGCCCTGTCTCTCCATTCTCTGGCTCCTCTCTAGGTCTAGCTTCCTCAGCTGCCTAACATGATTATATCTGAACGGTGTATTAGCCTAATCCCATAATAAAATGTCTTAATTTCTGTGAGTAATAAACGTAGTAAACACTAAGACACTTAAACTTCAAAGCTTAATACCACACAAATAACCTGTAGTGGACACTGCAATGATATTATACCATGAAGAAATTGGTCTTTCAATAGGCTTGTCAGGATCCTGTACCTTGTTTGTCTGTTTATTCTGTGTATTTATGTTTCCTGATTTCCTTTGCTTATTTCCCTGGTCTTTGTTTTATTGTGCTTATTATTTCCCCGCATTACCCTTGCGATTGTCTGTTTATTTTCTCCCATTTATTCTTGGTGTTTATTATTTTCCTGACTTTGTGTATTGTGTTTAGTATTTTACCATCTCTCTAGTTCCCTTCTCAGTCCGTGTTCCATGTTTCCCGAGATTCCACTCCCTGCCTTTGTCATTGCACAATTCGGGTGATTTTGGGTACATTCGGGTTACCTCTGTATTTCGTATCTCATTTTCTTCCTTCTGGCTTTCTTAATATTTGTATATAATACTAATGTATACTAATGTAATCGTACTAACTGTTAGATTAGATTTAGTACTAACCTGCTAACAAACTAACGTGTATATAAGACTAACCAGCTAACCTACTAACATTAGGGTTTTACAGTTCGCTACTAACATTACTAATTACTAATTCATCTTGAGTTTCTACCTGCAGCTATGATTTCTCTCCTCGTTATCCTATCCCTGTATCTATCTGTGATTTCGCATTCTCTGCACGTGTGTCCACTTCCGCGTTCCCCCCCTCCGAGCTGTGCACGTGTCTACCTGCTAACCCCAGGCCGTTTGTTATCATTGTGTCTATGTGCATTCCAGTCCGTGTCTTACCTTCCCCCCGTTATTATATTATTGGTCCTTGTTAACCCTCATTGTTCTCACCTGTAAGCAATCTCCCCTCCCCGCCTCTGCACACCTGTTTCCCATTTTGTCCGTCTTCCTCAGTGTATATAACCCTGTGATTTAACCCTTTTCTTTGCGACTTTGTTAACTTTGTTTTTTTTTTTTTGTTTGGGGGGGGGGGGGGGGGGGGGGGCGAGGGCGAGGGGCGAGGGGCAAGGGGCAAGTGGGGGGGGGGCGGGTGAGGTGAGGGGAGAGTACCTTCTTACGAGTATCTTCCTGAGTTGTCTGTTTTCTGAGTATCTGTTTCCTAGTTTTTGTTATCCCGAGTCCGTCTCCTGTCTATTTTATTTTTGTATTCTTCTTCTTTGTATTGTGTTTCCCTTTACACCTCCCTGGTTTTGGACTTCTGCCTGTGTTCTCGTGACCCTGATTTTGGACTCTGATTTTGTACTTCTGCTGTGCCTTCCCGGTTCCAACCTCAGCCTGCTCTGTGACTACTCTTTGGTCTGTATTTGTACCGTTGCCGTCTTCCCGGTTTACGACCCTGCCTGTTTTCTACCACGGATTGCTGCCTTGCCCCTATATTAAACTTTGGTTTTCCTACTTCCTGCCTGCTGTTGGGTCCTGTTTTCCACCTACCCTAACAAGGCTACCTCTACTACCATGTGCAAAAACAGAAAGAGATGCATTTAATGAAATCTCACTTGATGCCCTGTCTCTCCTTTATCTGCCTCCTCCTCAGCTGCCTAATATGACAACACAATGGTACATTTAAACAATAGACACTAACTTCTAAGCTACAATTCAATTTGATTTGTGATGGATGTGTTACACTCTCCGTTCCCTCTCAGTCCCCATCCCCATTTGTGCTCCATGTTTTACCCTTTCCCTCACGTCTTGTCTTGTTTTTACGTTTCCCTGTTTGTCTTCCTCGTTGTCCAGGCTGGGCATGGTTTCCCTCCTTGTTTCACCTAATTCACTCTCGCATTTCTTCCGCCTATCACATTCCTTTCCCCGCTTGCATTCCTCATGCTCTTGTCTCCGCTTAATCACACTCGCATACATTCTCACGCTGCATGCACTCATTAGCTCATTAACTCCACTATATATTCTCCCGGTTTTTGTTGTCCAGTGCCAGTTCGCTGAGTCTTGTCATTGTAAAACTCTAGTCTTGTCTCGTAATCTACAGTCATAGTCTTGCTTTCTCGCGAACAAATGCTTCATAGTCGTGCTTAGTCTTGCTAACTAACGCTTCATAGTCTTGTTTTGTGCTTTGCTGAAACTAACGCCTTGTCTGTTCTGCTTGCCCGCCAGCCTGCAGCCATCTCCTAGTTCTACGCCATGCATTCCTGTCTCCCGCATCCCGCTCTCCCTCTGCTATGCCTACCCAGGATTCAACCATCATCCAGCCCTTTGCCTGCTCCCCTCTCCCGCTCTGCCCCTGTTCACGCCATCCCAGGATCCAGTCCCTTCCCTTTATCTCCCTATACTTCTGGAGTTGTTGACGAAGTAATAAAAGCTCCCAGTGAGCATTGTATTCTGTCTCTGAGTCGTGCATTTGAGTCCAGTCCCTCCACGGATCCTTAACAAGATGAACATAACAGACACCAAGCAAAGTGCATTTTTATTAGCATCTAACGTTAGTTAAAAATAATATACTGTATAAGTCAATTGGTTAGGAATTTGATATAGCCGGTTATAAGCAAGCGGGTAAGGTTAACATTAATTAGCCAAAATAACGCTAACGTTATGACTAAAATCAAGACTTACATGTTGACTTGGTGGTGGTGGGGCAGATTTGGCGAAGAAATTCCTAATGTCTGTTTTCGCTCTCTTTGCTGACATTCCTAGTTTCAGTCAGCTAAAGTGACATTAACATTTAACACTTATATAGCTAGTTTAGCAGGGAAACATCGCTAATCGTTTATTAATATTAATGTTAGCGTTTGATTATAAGATTACACGATCAGCTTCAATCCATATATGGTTCTGAAGTCAAGTTTTCGGGTGAATTGAACAGAGCAGATAACTACACTTATATGATGCACCAAACTAACGTTATGTTATAGCTTACCGGTACTATTTCGATAACATTTAATGTTACCACATCTAACATGACATCTCCGACGCATCATTTCTTTTTGAAGAGGGAAGTTTGGGATATTTGCGCTAGGTGCGTATGCCAATGACATAAGAGAGTAGCCAATCACAGCATGTCCTGTCACGTCATACTGTCAGCTTTCAAATACGTGTCGGCTAACGTTAGAGTGAGTAAAACTATATTATGTAAAGCACAATGAGGGTGACAATTAACCCACCTTACAACATTGAGGGGGACTTGTCTCCCTGTCCATTGTAGGATATCTAATATTTAGATATATATCAGTAAAGTACCCCCCCCCCCCCCTTCTCTCTATCTCTGTCGCTCTCTGTCTCTTTCTTACACATTAACCCCCACCAACATCAACGATAAGCCAGTCTTTGTCATAAAAGACAGGCCAGGCACTAGCAGTAGGACTAGCAGTAAAATGCCCAGCCCCTCGGCCTCCACTCCGTTAACATCATTCAGTGAGCACGGCAAATAAACCGTTGTCTGAACTGTAAGTGCCTTGGCCGTTGTAGTTTATAGTAAACCAGGTACCTGGTACATGCGCAGTAGCTTTGGGCTATATCTCTGCTCTCACTACAGGTAGAAAGTTGGCTGAGAGCTCATTTTAATTAGGAGGAGAGCTACTTTTCTACAAATCAAACAAAATGGGTGGAATTACCCTTTAACGCTTTGTCCAATTGAAATGAAACTTCAGATATGTGTTTATATGTGCTATATTTATTATTTGTTTTTAATGCAAACTGCTGTTTGAGAGTGGTGGGTCCAACAAAAACCTGGTTAGGGGGCAGAAGTGTTACGTTCCGAGTATGAACTGGACCCAAATGCACGACTCACACACAGGAAGTTCAGAGATACTTCAATAATTTATTGCTTCGCCCAGAATTCCTCCGGAAGCATAGGGAGACAATAATAAGACAGAACACCAGGAATGGATGAGGCCGGGGATGAGCGGGAGCGGGAGAGGCCAGGGACTGGATGGTGGCAGGAATCCGGGCTGGTTGAGCAGAGGAGGAGCGGGGAGTGGGAGACAGGGCAGAGTGGAGTGGCACGAACAGCTGCAGGGAGCAGGGCTGGAGCACCGACTGGATGCACACACACAGCTGCAGGCTGGTAGACTAGAGCAGAGCAGAGTTAGTATAGTGAGGCAGGACAGGATGAACAGCGTGGTTACGCCGTTCCTGGCGAGAGCTGATCAAAACGGACAGGGCAGGACTAGCGAGTAAACGCTGAATACAAGACGAGTCTTTTAAGTTAGGCAAGACAGGACTAGATACAATGTATCCACGAGACAAGACCAGAGAGTTACCACAAAGAGACTTGACGAACTGGCACAGGACAAAGAACACCGGGTGACTAAATACAAACGTTAACAAGTATCAATTAGGTGCCGCGTGCGAATGTATGCGTGAGTGATTAACGGAGTAGGGAGTGTGCAAAATGCATGCGGAAAGGAGGGAAGGGATAGGCAGAAATAGAGTGGTGGAACAGAGTGACACGGAAGGGAAAACCACGCCCAGCCTGCAGCACGAGGGAAACAAACAGGAATACAAACACGATACGAGAGGGAACAGGTAAAAACACGGGACACAAAAGGACGGGAGTGAGAGCATAACAAGGAGTGCGGAATAGCCGCCTGTGCATTTCCCTTGTTACATAACCATTCAGATGTAATCGGCAACATTAGATTAAAACAAAGATACATTTGCTGGGCACGGAGGGGAAAGGAGGATGTATTTAACTTGTTAGTATAACTTGTTTGTATACTAACAAGTTAGACAGCATGCTGATATTGGGACTCAGTCTTGATCTACATATGGAAATTCTCAAGTAAATCTCAAGTCCCCAATGTGAAGGCACACTGAAATCAACCCTTCATGTTTCAACCAGTAGATGTTGACCTTGACCACCACAGAAATCTAATCAATACCTAGTTTTGATTGCCTATTTGTAGGGCCACCAGTTTGTCTCCCTGTGTTTTCTCACATGGTACTACTCGTCCTCCACCAGCTAGAGGTCACAATAGCCTCTGTGTCAAGCCACTTCTCAAACAATTATTGTGAGAGTGATGCATCGGAGGACCAGACGTGACTGTGAGGGGAACACTAAGTTACCCACAAGACGTGGAATAAACACTAATAAATGAGCTAAACGAAGAGGCAATAAAGAACAAAGAAAAACAGAGGTACTCCTCAATGAGGACAGGTAGGCAAATAAGGGAAGGCTCAGAAAAGAGTGAAAGAAAAGGTGAAAAGGATCCTAAAGATCTAAACCTACACTCTAGTTCCTGCGTTTTTTTAAAAGAAAAGGAAAGCAGTCTCCCAAGCCTATACTTATACCTGGCTTAAGCATGGCAAGTTTGACACAAAAGCACAAAGCAAGGCACCTGCAACTCGTAACCAATAATTAGCCCCAGAGAGGGAGAAAACATAACAGGAGCGCCCTCTCATGGCCCCGGGAGACAATGGCCACAAAAAGGACAGAGCAGGCCGCAAAACCATGACAACTATCCCATTTGCACCACCTCAATCATCCAAGCTGATAAAGTCATTGACACTAAGCACAGACAATAATTAATGGTGATGTTTACAAGCGACACTCGCATGTTAAATTCAGTTGGACTTAATACCAGTTTGACTTACTACCATGGACATGCTGCAGTATTTTTAAATATTGCCCAGGCAGGGGCATGTTAGTTTGTTAGAAGCAGTGGGAAATGCCCTATTTGTTAAAAATGAGAGCAGTTATAAAACATTTTACTTGCACTAAACCGTTAAATAAAAACTAAGTTGTATTAGTAAGAACATAGTTTGCAACTGAGGCATATTAAACCATAACAGATAAATTCAATAAAAGTGGTGAATGTCATGTACAAAGTTCAAGTGAAAACTGATTAGACACTGGGATAGACTCCAGCTCCAGCTTTTTGCACCGTGTAACTGTTTCGTGATTTTGCCCACCCCTGCTTTTAACCGTAATTTAGGCTACTGATGCAAACGTACAGGTATAGTATTTAGTTCTGTGAAGTAAACCCATGGGGCCCTAACCCAAACGCAAGTGTCTTTGCTATTTTACACCCGGCGCAGGATTCATTATAGCCCCTAGCGCTCACGTTGGTTAAATACCAAGTGATGTTGCACCCACAGCAAGTGAACTGGGCGTGTTGGTCTTAAAATGAGGTGTGGCTAGGATTATTTCTGGCGTATTGCTATCTTCAGCCAGCAGAAAGCGCTTGCACTAAAACCACCAAAAACCTGGTCTAAAGTCATGTCGCAGTTGTTTACTTGTTATTTAAGTGCGTCTACATAGTCGTGTGCGCATATAAGTGCGTCTACATAGTCGTGTGCACAAAGTGAGTACACCCTCCTGTCTGTTCCACACAGGGACGCACAGAAGCATGACTAAAAATATCAAGATTACAATGTGAAATATTATTATTGTGTAGCACATACCTGTCCCTCAGCGAAGGGGAATGCCGCATTAAATTGCTTTCAGCCCAACATCCAAGCGATGTGCGATGGTATGTGTAAGGTTACATGTATGCTACTATTCGCAATTATCCTGGATCAAGCTATGACTTAACCTATATTTGCCAATAATTCCTGTAATCTTCTGTGGGGTCAATCTTCTGTTATGGGACAATGGCTATCCATTAACACCCATATCAAGCCTAATGCGCGAATTGTCATTCATTGGAAAACTTGCACACTGCAATAAACGGACATTTGAATTTTGAAAATGCGCTTCAGATGTCATTACAATACAGCTATGTTCATCTAGGCCTACAGCCTGTAAGTAAGTATTCTCTGCATGCGCTTTAACTTCACGCAGGAGCAGGTCTGTTTCACCTGCTGTAAACTGCACTTTTCACAGTCTTCCCAGGAAAGTGGACTTGTTTTTAAAGCATTAAGCTGCTAGTAAAACACGTTGGTCACATTTCCATAAGCAGGACATTATAAAACAAGGGAAAATATGCGTGAACCTCTGGGTTGCCAACCTGACAGCTTTATTGTATTTAGTGTCATCATTAAGGTAAAATAACAAGATTCATGTTATTAATCAATATTAGAATGCAGGTAATGAACTTCGGCTGAAGCTTGAACTTTGAGAACTCCATGAGAACAGCCTCATGGAATTGATGTTTGACAATGCCTCATTGCATAATCAAACGAAATTTGTTAAAAGAGCAGGCTAGTTTGGCGTGAGACGGAAGACATTGGTAGCTTATTCTCAGCTGTTGCAGGTGCTTTTAACGAAATTTAACCACATACATTTTCTAAAATAACAGCACTGTAGGGAATCACCAGGAACCTGTGCCGGTGTTAAATCCTAATGCTAAAGATTATTATTGTGTATATCAAAACGCGTCATAATGATTAGTCCGAATAATATTGAGCATACTATTGATCCATATAGCCTATTCCTTGCTCGCACTACACACACACGAGCATGTCTGTTTCGCCATCATATAAGCAATCTGCCAAGGTGGAAAAGCTGGCTTTTAAAGGGAATGGGATATGACATTTTGATTGGTTTATTGCATCCTACGTCCAAGACACACCTATAATTAATGAAGAGTCTAGGTTCTGCCCATTAGCACCTTGCGCCTCACTTAGCACTCAAATAACACGCTGTCTAACTAGCAAAAGTGGACTTGGACACACCTAAATGCACTTGCGCCTAGCGTTGTAGACGATGCGCCAAGATTGTCAAGATAGAGCTCATGGTGTTTCATTTCATCTGTACATTTTGAGTGCCAGTTTCGTGCAACCGACACATGGCTAACTGTGTCATGTCAGTCACTTCTTAGCAGTGTGGTCCTAATATTCACCCCCAGGGCTAGTTCTACTGCTGCTATTGTTGTATTGTAGGTTGCATCCTAGCAAGCAAAGACATGGGCCAAAACAATTTGGGTAATTTGAGGATTAAACAGAGCTTTGAGTGCAAAGGTTTAGGGTTACAATGACCTACCTAACAAAGACTGTTGCCTTACATTTTGGGAAGTCTCATCATTTTGGGCCATTTGGAGCTTTCCAGCAGATTCAGTGTACTTGCACACTTGCTGATTACTATGTTTTGGATTATGGCTTCCTATGATTGAGATAAACCAATTGTAATTTGTAAATAATTCAAAAATAGTTAGCTTCTAAAATGCAATCATAAGACATTTTAATTAAATTTTTAATACACCATACTTGATTGAATTGAAAATGTTTAGCTGTAAATGTTCACTATGCAATGGATGTGCTGTAGTGTCTGTGAATTAAAACATAATACTGTTTGGACATGAACCTGCACACCAAAAATGTATGGACAAAATTATGTTTTTTTATTACAATATTCATAATACAGAATTACACAAGCACATATTTCAAAAACATTTTAGTACTGAATACTGAAACTTTGATCAACAATGGTATTATCCTTTGGTCTCAATAATAAATAATAACTTTACAACATATGAGAATGACATAGAATGACTAACAAATGACCTTCCAGAAAGGTTTCACTACCATCATATGGTCTGGCCAGTCAGTACCACTATGTGGTCTGAAGCAGCTGCTTTAGGAGGTTTCTGGTGATGTTTGATTGGTGAGTTGCAGAACTGATTTACATATTAAATGGTTGACTGTAGATTATACAGACTGAAAGAGGGATTCACATCCTGTCAGTTCTAATCATGGAGAAGATGGTAACAAGGGAAGCTGGGGGGTGAAGGTGTAGGTAGTATGCAGCAGAGGCCCCCAAAATGGTGGTCACGCTCCATTTGAACAGACGCCCTGCCACAGAGTATCCAGGCTGGTCATCTACCTGACGGGTCTTGAGAGGCTGAAACATGCGGTCAAACTGGGTGAAGATGGCACGACGGGCCCCCGACCACTTCCCAGGTCCGGAGATTCGGTACTGGTAAGCTGTGACTGGGCCCATCAGGACCTTCTTGAACATAGGGAAGTCAGTGAAGAAGAGCCAGAGCAGACTGGGGCGTACGCCAACCTCACCCGCTATTTCATCCATGTAGGTGACAAAGTCCACCTGAAGTGGGACCAGCTTGGAGCAGATATAGCTGGAAGCAGACCATAAAGATTAAAGTTAGCCAACTGTGCAACAGGCGTGTTGTGATTTTCTGAGCTCTTTAGCCCATCTTGCACTAATGTTTTGTTAACACTTTTACAAAACTCTGCCAAACTCACGTGCTCTCCATGCTCTTTGTGTCATTCTCAACAGCCTTCAGCATTGCTTTGTTGGATGGGAGCTTCTTCAGACCTGTGAAAGCACAAAGGACATTTGTAATTTCTTGTTACATTCTTCTCAGAACTACACAAACAATTCAGGACTTGTAAAAGATATTGACCTCCTATACTTCCAAAACTATGGTTAAAATGATCCTGACCTTAATTAGAAAAATCTATTTCATCGCAAAGCAGAAGCTTGCAGACTGTCAAAAATGATCTCTTGTAATGGTCATTGAGAGTATTACCATTGAAGACTCTGGTCACCCAACGTGCCTGCATCTCTGCCTGAGGCATGATGGCTCCCAGTGCGTGAATGAACCCCACCACAGCCAGTGTGGGGTGTTCGAGGTTGGGAGGGAACACATGTTTGTACAGCCCCACTCTGTGCCCTGACTTAGCCATGATAGATGGGGGCAGGAAGGGGAAGTCATAATTGTAGCCTGTTGCGAACACCACCACATCCACTTTGTCCACCACAGTCCCATCCTCGAACACCACACTGGAGCCACGGAACTCTCTCACGTTGGGCTTCACCACCACACTGCCAGACAGGATGTTTCTCGGAAGCTCATCGTTAATCACTGGGATCTGACTGAAAAGCCTGTGGGGGAGATGGATCAGTTCCTGTATTTATTTATTATGCACACCAGAATTTATCACCAAATATACGTATACACAGGGCAAATGTCCTCAGAATAAGTCTTCTGGTGTAGAAAAGCAAGTGAAATAATCCCTTTAGGTTTCAATCTATTACAAATGCTGTCATTAATTAGGGACAGTGGGTCACAAACAAACTCAAACTCTTCTTTTGTGTTTGATTGTAACGGTTTTTTTTCCGTTGTGGGAATATACTGTTTAATAGGCTAACTCCAAGCACTCCCTTGAGAAAGGCTCTGCCGAAACTTTAGGTTTTGTGTTTCCATTTAGAAATAATAAATTATTATAAATACTATTAACTACTGTATTTTGCATCTGCATTCTGGCTTTGTTCTGGGAATATAAGATACAAATTCGTCATCAGATGTCAGAAGACCCCTCCTTTACCTGTGCTTTGGCTTCAGGGCATACATGGTGTGGTCATACATGGCATTCAACTTTTTTTCCCCTATCCAGTTGAGAATATTGACCGGAAGGAGTTGAAAGAGGATGTGGACAAATCGGGTATTGTACTTCATGTCCACAGGCAGCCCATTGTCCGACACCACACGTATGACCCAGGCTCCCCTGCGAGTACTCACATACACCTGCAGGAGGGAAACATCCTCACATGAGTGGCCTTGCATTCTGATATCTGTGCATGAAGTTATGCCAATGAGGTATTAAACCACTTTTCCAGATTCTTTTCTTTCTTTCTGCTCGCAAATTTTCACCTGCTCTGCAACTCTGCTGGACTCCACTGCAATGTCACCCCCTGAATTCCCAATTCCAATCACCACAATCCTTTTCCCATGGAGTTCCTCTGGCCCTTTATAATCCCAGCTATGGAAGACCTTCCCTTGAAAGTTTTCGATACCTGTAACAAAATAATGATGGTCAGAGCTATGTGAGAATAAGTAATTTCTCACTACCCATTTCAGAAAGCTCATGAGCAAAATCTTAAACCAAGGCAGAGGGGTGATAATTAATAATAAATAATATAATTCAGTTCCAGTTGTCTATAGCAATAGCAGAGTTGTAACCTGGGAAATCTTTTAGAGGCATGTGGGGAAATGAGTAATGTCCAGAACAGACAATCACAGCATCAAAGATGTGCCTCTCCTCCTGCCCTTCTCGATTCTCAGTCACCACCTCCCACTGCCCTGAGCGAGAGAAGTCAGGCCTCTGCCTCACGCTGCGAACAGTGGTCTGAAACACAACAGCAGAGAATGGATAAGTCATCCCTCAATCATTGGAACAGATCCAGATATAGAATATTTGGAGCTGTGAACATGAACTGTACTGGTTGATTACCTGGAAGCGAATATGCTGGAGCACCTTGAAGTGTTCAGCGTAGAGACGGAAGTACTGCAGGATACGAGAGTGGTGCATGTAGTTGGGGTAATCTGCCGGGATGGGGAAGTCGCTGTAACACATCATCTCCTTGGAGATATTGATGGTCAGGGACTTATAGATACTTGCCCTGTTGGGCTCAGAGACCTCCTGCACAGACAAAACAATATGATTACACAAATATGTTGTTATAAGGGTCACATAAAAAAAAAGAAAAGAATAAACAATAAATAAATATAATTGATTTTCACTGCAAAACAAATAAAATAAGAAAACTGTGTTTGGGCCATCTGTTGACTTATCTGTGACCACAAGACATATTGGAAGCTGAGTAGACCAGTTCCATTATATATATATATATATGTTTTTTTATGTGCATCAGCACCTGTGGAACATTCTTCTGTCTAAGTTGTTTTGCAGGGGGGATTGTCCCACAAATTATTACATTGTTATTGAGAAATGCATGCAATTTGTAATTACCCAGTTTTTCTAGTGGAGTCTTTGCACTCAAGAATGCATTAGCAAATTGTGGATGACATCTCTCTGCCACTAAAAGCTTTTTTGTGCCCTGCTGACAGTTGAGTCCCCCTTATTGCTGTTCTGTGTGTATGCTGAATATGTTTAATCCATCTGCACACAGTGTACCAAGCATAATGGTGCGCTTGATCTCTCAGTCTTTTCGTTTAACATTCTGTCCATTTTTTCTACGTTCCTCTCCATTTGTTAGGAAACTGAATTAATTTGATTAGGGACACAAACTGTATGATTAGTCAGGTGAATGTGCCAATCCAGTGCCTCTGGAAATCACAGGAGGATATTTATTGTAATGCAAGTTTAACTCCCTGTGGGTCACATGACTTAGATAAAATTCCATTGCCATGCGATAATGACAAATCTAATAAGATAGGCCCACAGAACTATATAATAACTAGAAAAGAAACATGGTCATGTGCTTCCATTCAACCCTATTCAATTTGGTTCTTCTGCAAGTGGCACCACTGCAAGCTGGCTGCCATCGCCCGGAAATAGTATTACTGATGAGCTCTACCATGTATTTCAAATGGAGCGCTGTGAAAGTCAACGGAGTCGCCCCAGCAAAATCTAGGTATCAAAAGCTCACAATATGGTAATCAATAGAATCAGGAAATCATATTATACATTTTTCCTGGAACAAAATTTTTTCTAGGATGCCAAGAAAAAAGAAAGGCATGATTTAAAAAAGCTCATCGGTGAGTGTTGAGCAGGCGCACCAAACTCTGATTGGTTAAGAACAAACTGATGAGATTTGGTCACGTGATAATTCTAGTTACGTCACAGTACAATCACGTGAGGAGGCCTATTCGCATTTTCGCCTCAAATCCAAATCCCATCACCACTGAACCAGAGACCCTCCCCCAGGGGAATCTCTGACTGAACTACGGTTATGGTTAGCTCGCAAGGAGCATACAACTGCTCTGTAGCTGCTGTAGTTATAGATTAGCTAACAGCTATGAAGTTTGCATGCCAGTTATCTTGTACATAATAATTAACTCGGTTTACTAATGGCAATCTATAGGCTACTCTCTACTGGCCTCCCTGAGACAGGAGGGCTTGAGCCCCATATGACCTCCAATTTCCCACATACGGCTAAATGTGTTTGAAAAGTGAGTATTTTTTACCGGCTAGTATGTAACCAGGCCATGGGTTAAATTATTGTACTTTTCTAATTGAAACATTTTCTGGCTTTCTTATTTGTAGTTGAAAATACACAAGTTTATGAACTAAAACCCAGGCATCCTTAGCTGACCACATCTGCGTTATTATTCTCACACAGGCTTTATTGATAACAAACCAAAATAATAATTATGGTACTCATGACAGTTTAGAATAAATTGTTGGTCTTGCCTTATACTTCCACAATCCCCCAATGTCATCGCTGCTTTCAAAACACAACGGCTCCATTCCCTCATCCAGACAACTTTTGATGCTGGTTAAGCCTGCGGGTCCAGCCCCAATCACTGCTACACGGCGCACCATGTTGTCTGCAGGAAACACAGGAGTAAAATGGTTAAAGTAAAGTGTTGCAGAATCTGAGCACATTTTTTGATAGGTTCTTATATTTTAATTCACAATGCCCCGCACATGTCAATCATTATTAGCTACTCCGTCCATACTGAAAAACAAACTTGGTGGCTGGCTAATAATTAACAAACAGACTAGCTAAGGGAACGAACGATCGGCTCGTAAAAACCTTTGGTAAAAGTTTGATATACCAGCTCCTTTCCTTGACCGCAGCTTTCCATGTCTTGAGCGTTGCTAATGACTGCTGCAGTCGTTTATAGCATGACTGGCATACAACGTTCAACGTATGACTACTCCTTTCAAGGTAGGTTCCGACTTTAAGGAGTTTGCTAGAAACTGTTTCCTTTCTGGTAAACAAATGTATATGTTGCAAAGCACCAACAATTCGTATAAACGACAACACGCTGGTTTTTGCGACATAGCCTACAGCTTGGTCAGACGTAAACAAACAGCTGGACTAGGAGGACAGTGATTGGTATGGAATCTGGACTGTGCCAGTGCTAACTGTGGCTGGCAGCCCATCAGAGCGATGCCCAATTGGCTCTAGCTTTGCCCAGGCATGGAAGGGTTTCTGCTGGCAGGAATGACAGCATCTCATCGCACACCAGCGACCCCCACTGGCCTATCAGCGTTGACAATTTGGTCTGTTAAACTGCACAGGAAGTGTCCTCCTTCGACTCATGTCTGTGTGTGGCACACAGAACTGTATAAGAACAGTACCGTGGTGTGGCAAACTTGCAAAATGATCCGTGCGAAGAAGCAGCTGACATCACACTCTTTGGAGAGAGCATGTGCATGCCAGACCTGCACTCGCCTGAATCGGCAGAGTAGGTTGTTGTAGCGGGCATTGTGGTTCGGAAATCAAATTGGGGAGAAAGATAGAAAAGAGCATAAAAAATGGTCACATTTACTGTAAGTGTACTCTCTCATTCTACCCTAGTGTGCCCTAAATATTTCTTTGACCAGCCTTCAGAAATAACACTAAATTGTACCGATACTGACTTCCAATATGAACAAAACTCTACTTTTCACAGTGCTAATTTATAAGTTATTTTCTACATACATGTAATTGTGACTACTTGAGCACAATTAGACTGGATTATAATTTAATGCCTGCAAAATGCATTCTGCAATGAAAAATGTAATTCTGTCACTAACAGAATGACTCTACTGAATGCTCTTTGAGCCCTTCCATAGACTGTTATGGTCTTAATTGCATCACATAAAATGCATGCAAATACAGGATTTAAAAAATGTAGTGGGATGAGTAACC
Source organism: Synaphobranchus kaupii (assembly GCA_029718625.1). Taxonomy (NCBI): domain Eukaryota; kingdom Metazoa; phylum Chordata; class Actinopteri; order Anguilliformes; family Synaphobranchidae; genus Synaphobranchus; species Synaphobranchus kaupii. Next base: position 102,585,809 of record CM056377.1, on the reverse strand, counting down.
AGTGAAAGCTACCTACCTTTGTCGAGGTCTGTCTGTGAGTCAGTGGGAAGAGCACTTTGAAGCACAGCCCTTTTATACAGCCATGCACTCTTTCGTAGATTTCCATAAAAGGCATGACTCTATCCTTTCAATGTTTACACGTGTCCATGAAGTACTGGAAAAAAGCCAGTTGAAGGGGCATTGTCATCAAATTGTAACTCACTCAACTCATTGCAAAAGTTTGTAAACGTCATATTTTGCCATATTTTTAGTTTATTCACTGTATTATACTGACGATTACTATACTTTTTTATAATAATTTTGTAGCCTGCTCCTCCGAACAGGAAATCATGTGCTGCAAGCCATTATATAAAACATTGCAGATGTGATGAATTGGTTTCGTTGTTCCTTGCCAAACATTAGAAGGGGCAAGACGCATGATCTAAGCATCTTTGATCATGGCATGATTGTTGGTGCCAGAAGTAGTGGTTCCAGCATCTCAGAAACAGCTGCCTTCCTGGGATTTTCACACACTACAGTCTATAAATGTTACAGAGAATGGTGTGATAAACAAAAAGTATCCAGCAAGCAGCAGTTCTGTGGGCAGATACACCTTTATAATAAGAGAGGTCAGAGAAAAACAGGCAGACTCGTTCAAGCTGACAAAAAGGCCACAAACAGTCAAAGAACAGCTTTTTACAACAGTGATGTACAGAAGGGCATCTCTACACAATGTGTCGAACCTTGCAGTGGATGGGCTACAGCAGCAGAAGATCACACCAGGTTCCACTCCTGTCAGGTAAGAACAGGATGATGAGAGTCAGTCTGCTCTGTCCCCCATCCCCCCCTGCTCGGCCCTCCCCCACACTGGCTCCACTCGGCAGCTCCCGTGGATCCGGAGAGTCACACAGGCCACATATGTTGCGCATTTCCTCCATTTAGTCTGTTATTCCTGTCCTCTTTCTCCCCCTTTTTCCATGAAACCCAATCGCTGTCCTGTACCAGGCCAACAAAGTGCTGCCAGAGAACCCTTTACACCATGCACCCCACCCCGCCACCCAACCTGCAGCACAGGCCTTCAGACTTAAATTGCTGAAGTCTTTAAATGCTCTATGCATTTGATACAGCTTTCACCACTACATAACTGAATCTGGCCATAAATCGTCTATTTCCATGCTCAGGTCTTATCTTCAGTGGGTGTAAGTGGTGCTGGCTGTCTGGCTGCCAGCTTATAAAAGAGAGATGGATGCTGCTCTTTGCTTTGTGGTGTTTCCAAAGCTATTGCAGGATTGCTGGACCCAAACGCAATGGTCTGCCCTGGATCAGCTGGATCTGAGACCGTATGGAATTGGCAGTACTGTGTCACTGTACAATATCCACACTGGCTTCATTAAAGACAGGCTAATGTTTATAAATAGTCTACTGTAAGCAAACAATTAACACTCAACCATGGCTGCACTAGCTTTATTGGAGGCCATGCCAAACCATGGGTGTGCGTCCCAATATCCTCCACTTGTCTCCTCCACTCATCTACTACAAGGAAGTATGCAAAACAGCCTGTACGTTTAAAGTACCAGTAGTTGCATGTACAATGTACCAGACATTGTGGTTTGTGTCGAGACATTAACTAATATGTACCAATTAATATGTAATTAATATGGACTCAGAAACATTAGATTAGGACACAAGAATCGGTTTCCGGAGCATGGAGAAGAGGAGGTGGTAATGGAAGAAAGGAGGATGCATTTTTCGAGTATTGGGATGCACCCAGTGTACAGTAACCGGAATGACTTTTTTGCCCAAGACGATGAGTGGCTTAAGAGCTGCTATAGAGCCATTCTATTAAGTGTATGAGACAAGTTAGCCCCAGGGCACAATTACAGAGCTCATTTATGTGCGTTCAATATGTAGTTCATTTGAGATTTTTAGATGGAAGGTATGTACAACAGACGTACGCTATTTTAAACAAGTGCAGCCAATTTTATAAATAATACTTATGTCCATTTAAAGAAATGTGCTTATGTGAAAGTTAAAATTGATGTCCAAGTACTTTTTTTTTAAAATAAATGAGGCCCCTGGTCTTCCCAAAATTCAGGCAATACTGGCTCGGAACATTAGTGGCTGCCATGGCCCATCTGTCTGGAGTTGAAGCATTCACTTTTGTTGGCCCAGTTGAAGGGCAGCTTTTGGCTGCGGCTGAGGAGGAAGGACAGGAGTTGGCGAACTAACATCTAATCCGAAGGCCAGCTGCAGGGGGTTGCAGGGACACATCTGTACCCCTGCCCCACTCCCAGGAGATGTGCCAGGATAAGGAGCGAAATGTCTAGGATCAGAAGTCCTTGTTTGTGTATTCTATATTCAGGGGTTTCTGGGTTTTACTCAGCACAGTTAGCCAGCTATGAAGAGCACGGCCCGGCTCTGCTCTATTGTAGCCAAAGCTGGGACAGAGGTCACAGTGCTTCTTGTTCCTGGACTTGAGTAAGGCTGTGAGCTGAAAGAGCATCCCTCCCTGATGGCACTGGACAGGGTCTATAAGAGCATCCCTCCCTGATGGCACTGGACAGGGTCTATAAGAGCATCCCTCCCTGATGGCACTGGACAGGGTCTATAAGAGCATCCCTCCCTGATGGCACTGGACAGGGTCTATAAGAGCATCCCTCCCTGATGGCACTGGACAGGGTCTATAAGAGCATCCCTCCCTGATGGCACTGGACAGGGTCTATAAGAGCATCCCTCCCTGATGGCACTGGACAGGGTCTATAAGAGCATCCCTCCATGATGGCACTGGACAGGGTCTATAAGAGCATCCCTCCCTGATGGCACTGGACAGGGTCTATAAGAGCATCCCTCCCTGATGGCACTGGACAGGGTCTATAAGAGCATCCCTCCCTGATGGCACTGGACAGGGTCTATAAGAGCATCCCTCCCTGATGGCACTGGACAGGGTCTATAAGAGCATCCCTCCCTGATGGCACTGGACAGGGTCTATAAGAGCATCCCTCCCTGATGGCACTGGACAGGGTCTATAAGAGCATCCCTCCCTGATGGCACTGGACAGGGTCTATAAGAGCATCCCTCCCTGATGGCACTGGACAGGGTCTATAAGAGCATCCCTCCCTGATGGCACTGGACAGGGTCTATAAGAGCATCCCTCCCTGATGGCACTGGACAGGGTCTATAAGAGCATCCCTCCCTGATGGCACTGGACAGGGTCTATAAGAGCATCCCTCCCTGATGGCACTGGACAGGGTCTATAAGGGCATCCCTCCCTGATGGCACTGGACAGGGTCTATAAGAGCATCCCTCCCTGATGGCACTGGACAGGGTCTATAAGAGCATCCCTCCCTGATGGCACTGGACAGGGTCTATAAGAGCATCCCTCCCTGATGGCACTGGACAGGGTCTATAAGAGCATCCCTCCCTGATGGCACTGGACAGGGTCTATAAGAGCAGATCACCTGGGAAGGCAAAGGGGAGATTGGTGGGGAAGAGGAAAAGATTCCACCTTGTTAGGTGTTTTCTTTTTAGTTTATTTTGGTGTGGGATGGTGGGTTTTCTTTTGTGGTAATTAATGAATGTGTGTGACCGGTTTGGTGGATTGCTGCAAGGGAAGGCGGGAAGAAGTGTTAGTGTGGGGGAGCTCACAACCTCCGACAACCTATATTTTTGGCGTAGTTGGTATGATTCACTTCATTATACCCTCCAATAGTAATGTGTAATATGGATAGGGTAGAGCAAGGTGACACGGTCCCCAAGGGTCTGGTCCTGCAGATGTTACCGGAGTGTCTTTTGTCTGTCTCTATTTTATACAGCCTTTTTTTGGTCATTGTTATCGAGTGGACATAATTTTAGACAAAAAAAAAAGAAAAAAAGAAGTGTTTGGTCCTGGTGTTTCTGTACTGTTGTAGGGCATACCTGGCATGGTTTACATGTACCCAACACCCTATTCAATGACTTGGGTGGGTTTTGGTTGGCAGGGCAATCCCCACCTTGTTGCTCATTAGTGATTCCTCCGTTTGAGTGCCTACCATCTGCCTGCGTCAAATGCTACTAGTCTTCTGGTGTAGTAACTACAGTATAGTCTCCTGGTGTAGTAACTGCAGTAACTGTAGGTGGTGGATTGCATAGCAAAAAGCAGCAGCAGCTGAATGCATGCATTTGGGAAGACAAGCTTGCTGGTGCACTACATTTACGATAACGTAAAAAATAAAACCAATAAAACTAGTGAATGTGTTCCTAGCACCAGGGTTGTATGAGTGTATCAAAGTGCATCCTTAAGTCACAGAATGTGCAGCTTAGCCAATAAAACACAGGAATAGGTTTTCAGCTGTGCCTCGTTTATTCAGAAAATACAGTGCAATCACATGGTCACTTCTAAATGAACGTCACAAACAAACCGAGGCTTTAAAAACGCAACATTCACAGTTCAGACAAACCTCCAGTCAGAGGAAATCATGTCCAGGAGTGCAAGAAGGTCTCTATAAACTAAATCCTTTTTCAAGCTTGGTCACAGTCACACATGACAATGACAATATAGTTTTATACACTGCCCGGCCAAAAAAAAAGTCAGTTGCACCAGTCATGCATAGCGCCCACTGTACAAGCCTCTGGAGGCAGTGTTATGATCTGGGGTTGCTTCAATTGGTCAGGTCTAGGCTCAGCAACGTTATGCAGCAATAAAATTAAGTCAGCTGAGTACCTGAATGTACTGAATGACCAGGTTATCCCATCAATGGGCATATTCCAGGACGACAATGCCAAGATTCATCGCGCTCAAATTGTGAAAGAGTGGTTCAGGGAGCATGAGGAATCATTTTCACACATGAATTGGCCACCAGAGTCCTGACCTTAACCTCATTGAAAGTCTTTGGGATGTGCTGGAGAAGACTTCATGGAGTGGTTCGACTCTCCCGTCGTCAATACAAGATCTCGGCCAAAAATTTATGCAAGTCTGGACGGAAATAAATGTGACGTTGCATAAGTTTGTCGAAACAATGCCACGACGAATGCGCGCCATAATCAAAGCTAAAGGCGGTCCAACAAAATATTAGTGTGCGACTTTTTTTTTGGCCAGGCAGTGTACATTCACAGCTGACCATGTGGGGAAAAAAAAAAAAAAAACTATAGGGCAAAACTTGCATCCTGGACAGACGAATCAAAATTCATGCTAAAAATGGACAGGAACCATCAGATGGCAGGAGTATAAATATTAAGGGTGACCATATACTTTTTTGGTATGATTCAAGCAACCATTCTAAATGTCTACAAATGCAGTGTGTAGAATATAGTTCAACCTTAGACATTCTGGATCAGTGAGCATGACTGAGTTATAGGCTGAATAGGGCATAGCTCATTTCAGAAAAATGGAACATGACTACACAGAGGCAAATCAATGTATTTGTAACATCTACTGGATACAAGCATTGATTGATACTTATGTAGGATGCACAACATACTGAAAACATCCAAGCCCTATGTTTACCATTGTTCTGGTTTCTGGACAAACACAATATATCTGTAGACAAATTATACACACATGTACAGTCTATTAATTTTTTCTTGAGAAACACATATCCAGCTATATATTTTTCAAATATTTAAAATTGTTGCATCTTTAAAGCCTTTTAACATCAATAAAACCAAACAGCTATATTTGGTTACAACATAAACCCCATATAATTTTAAGTAGACATCAAATTAAATGGTCAAATTTGCTACCACTTACACCCCATATATAATTATATTTATGTAAACATACGGCAGATTAAGGACAGTGCTATACAATATACAATAGTCATACAATAGATTAACTCTTTACAAAGCTGGTGAAGTCATGTATAATGAGGGTATACCAAGGAGCCTATATTGCTGGCAGTTAAGTCTTTTCTGAAACTTTTTCAGAATTAAAACCCAACTTTAAAAAAGCAGCCAAAACAGCGTGGACATTCCCAGTTGTCTTGGTTAAGGTCCACAGAACATGAGTGGCTTAATCCTAGTTGTTAAAATGCATCTCAGACTGATTTAAGACCCATCACAACGTGCCCTCCTACTCCTGAGTTTGGACCCTCCTGCAAAGCTCCCACTCATGGTCTGCATTTATTTGACAGTGAACAGGTTTCAATACTTTTATTCCAGCATAAAAATTATTTACTAATGCGTGATTAGCCCACATCGGAAAATGTGGTGCCCATTATAAAAAAAAAGTTGGTTTATTTCATATTTATACATCAAACTGCTGAAAACGGCTGAATCATCATATTCAAGCATCATATCAGAAGGAGCACAACGGAGAAATTAAGAAAGCTAATGAACTGATATTTCTACCTTTGTCAATTACAGAGGAATTATGATTAGTTTGCCTTTTGACACAGTGATTTGCTCTGGTAATGAGATGTACAACAGATCTCATGAACTGTACATTGGAGTGCACACCTATCACCAGCAACTCTGAATGAAAGGGTGCTTCCCTGGTCCACAAACTGTAGCTTACACAATGACATTGTTCCATCATCCAAGTAGGGTTAGGGTATCTACACTCTGCACTCACTAACAATAAAATATATACTAAATCAAGAGCCACCTTGACATGTCACACACAGCTGTCCCAATACAAACCATTACATTCACCAGTTTGAAGGATGGAGGCAGGAGAGGGAGAAAATGAATACCTCTGAGCTGCGTAAACAGAAGTGTGCATTACTGTATTGTTCAATCCAGTGACATTGTCATACCACAGACAAAAAAACAGCCAATTGCCTCAGATACTCTTCATCAGGGATGGATTTGGGGTAATATCTCAGCTTCATGCTACGGTAACTGGGATAGCTTTTGATTCCATAATAAGCCCTACAAATTCTCGACGCAGATTACATTCTAGTATTAGACTAGATCCAAGAGTAAACTGAGAATCATGGGCAGCCAGAGCCCAGGGCACTCGCCTCACTTGGTTAATGACTGAACAGTTGCAAATGCACAATTCCTAATCCCGTCAGAGATAAGTTTATTTGGCTGAACATTAACATTGCATGCGCAATCTTTCCTCAAATTGCCCTACGGAATGCACGTACATTCTCTTCATTCAATTGGCAGCACACCCAATTTACTCGAGATCTGTCTCGAGTTTTTACAGTTGTAACTTTGCTTCTTACGGTGTTACTATATCATCCAAGACCAGACACGAACTACACATTCACTGCCTTTTGCTGGCAACAAAGCGACAACAAAGGGCAACTTCATGTCTGCAGATAGAACAGGGGACTAAGTCAAGAGTTTCATATAAATTTGTCATGCTTTCAGCCCCTGTTGAAAACATGACAAAGACATTTGGGGCCAACAAAACATTTTAAAATAATATATCTGACAATTATGTGCAACAGAAACATACAGAAAGGTCATATAAGGCAGTGGTTCTCAACCCTGGTCCTGGGGACCCCCTGTGTATGCTGGTTTTCGTTCCAACCACAATTGAAATACCAGAACAAGCTGTTATTTTTTCTTAATTAGGTGTTTTTATTGTATAGAGAGAACACTTTAAACTCTTTACTCTCTTAAGCCACGTTATGTTAGCAATAGCTATGCATGCTTTGAAGAAAGAAAATCCCATGTTCATTATGCTTATTGTGTTATATTGCAAACAATTACAAAGAAGAGGTAAGAACTCAGGTGAATAGGCTCCTAATTAGGTAATTGAACACAAGTTTAAGTTCCTTCATAATTTTTTCCTTAAACTTAACACAATGCAGGTTTGGCTCGTTATCATTTGCTTTGTCTTTGAATTCTTCATTATTTACCAAACTGTTAGTTTTAGTGGCCATGTGTCCACAATTTCACCAATTATGAGCCCATTGATTCACCTCAGTCTTTAATTTGATCAGTTAAAACATTTTTTACCTATGTGAATATTGGACTTTTATTCTTCATGGCATGCATAGCTATTACTAACATAATGTGGCTTAAGAATGTAAATAATCCCTCTAAACATTAAAAACACCTAATTAAGAAAAATTAACAGCTTGTTAAAATTCAAGTATTGCAATTGTGGTTGGAACGAAAACCAGCATACACAGGGGGTCCCCAGGACCAGGGTTGAGAACCACTGATATAAGGTATGAATACTAAGGAGTCCAAATGTACAATAGAAATCAGATTTTGTTTTTGCCCAGTAGACAAACATATGGTATTATTTGAAACAAGGTATTATAAATGCAAACCAGACTGAAAGTGATGAAACCAAAAACAATACTTTACAGTGCAGATGTTATACAACACAATCATTACCATTTGTTGGCTAGGAAAAAAAGAAATAAAAAATGCAGCTGAACACAATGCAGCCTATTTCAACAAGCTAAAGCAACAATGAAGCAAACATAGTGTGTTTCTAAAGGACACTTCCAACTTTTACAGAGGGCCTCATTCCTACAGAGCTCATGGTACACCCCATGAAATTTGTATATAAATAAAATCCTCCCACCGGTAATCCCCCAATACACATATTGGGGGCAACGTATACCCCAAGGCTTTAACAGTTACACTGAAATTGACCCAACCCATGCAAAATATACCCACACATGAGTTCAAGTGAAAGTGAAGTAAAATTGACAGCATATTTCCACTGCATACTGTGATGCATTGTTCATTATTATTGACCATTTTTTGTACTTTTTTTTTTTTTTCTCAGGTAATGGTGAATATGCACAGTGATGGTACTGGCTTGGTGTGGCCAGGGTGCTGACCTATCAGCCCATCTGCCCCATCATGAGCTGCAGCCCAAGTGGTGAGACCCACAGCATCTCCACCAGGTTGTACTGGCAGTAGCCCATGCCGAAGCCGAACACGACGTCGGTGACGTTGTGCCTGCCCAGCAGCACCCGGGAGAAACCAACCAGGACGGCCCACAGCAGCACCAGCACGCGCAGCGGTGCGGCCAGCACCAGGTGGGCCAGCAGGAAGCGGGCGCACATGGCCGCTCGGGTAGCGTGGCCCGAGGGGAAGGAGTAGCGGTCCACAGAGAAGGTGGCGAACATGTCCATGCGGTTGTGGGTGGGACGTCGACGGCGTACCACAGCCTTCACCACAGCAACCAGGACCAGGTCCATGACAAGGGCTGTGAGAGGGAGATATGAGTTTACTCAGGTGCAGATAAAATCACACTATGTACAGTACAGAGAAACATCTGGGATATACAAACAATAAACACAGAATCTACACTGCTTTGCATACATCCGTCTGGCTTGTTAGAGACAAGTATATAGACTCGCCTTTTATCATACACACCTTTTGGAACACACTTGTCTAGCTAACAGTCACACTGAAAATATTTTAACACTTTCTGGAGTGCTTGATGGAAATATAACATTCATATTACTGCACTTTCAGTTGACATAAAAGTGAAGTAAAAAAAGAAAATGGAGGAGAAAATTTGCTTATATCCGTAACTAAAAAAAAAAAAAAGCATAATAAAAAATCCGCTGCTGATAAAACAAATTTCCAGTGACTCCACAAATCCAGTCCATTAATCGATTGTGAAAGGCTTGTTCCTGCGAAAAACCATTCGTGTCATACGTATATCAGGTTGTATGGGAGCTGCGGTCTTTTGATCTTAGAGGTGACCATTTACATCAGCCAATCACAGACCCGCTGTCTGCGCGGTTGCGCCCCAATGGTTCGATCCCCGGTCCTGCCAGATCCGAGTACGACCGGAGCCTTAAGGGAGCGGCAATTGGTGGCTGCTCCCGGGGTGGAGGGAGGGACAAAATGTCCCCGGGTGAGTTGGTTCGCGGTCAGGAGCTCGAGGAGTCACGCCCTGAAGAGGACGTGGGGCCCTCTTTCCGACTACCGGCTGACGGGGTTGAGTAGCGGCGAATTCAAGTGGTTGCTACATGGGGGGAATTGAATAGAATAGGGTTCAATTGGATACCAAATTGAAAAAGGGAAAAATCAGAAACAAAGTAAAATAAAAAAATAAATAAACAGCGTTTGACCTCATTGGAGACAAACTGGTTCCATTTTTTGAGTAGCCAGCCAGGTAAAAAAAAAAGTAGCCAGCTTGGGGAGTTGGCAGCTAGCCCCAAATTGTTCCAGACATAACTTTTACTAAATGAATTGGAAAACCTTAAACATATGTCTGAAAGTAGTTCCAGATTTTGGGGAACTCCTTGAAGGTAACTTAATTCGTATTGAACTTCACTTTCCTACATAAGGAAACAAACATCTCCCCTACTTTAAGTCATCTAAATCCTGCAGCTTTTTAAAAATCATTCCAAAAGGCAAACTTGCTATCCATCCAAGGCTTGCATGCTTTTACCATCAAGGTTTCTTTCATGTCCTGTCCATTAATATTATAGTAATAATACATTTAAATAGTTAAATTAAATAATAAATGATTATATTAATAATAAATAAAAACTCTGCTATGCGTGAGGGTCGCATCACCCTGCCGGGGCTTAATTAAAAACAACTTACTCGCTCGCTGTACATTACCCCTTTTGGGGTAATGCTTTTGTACAAAATACAAATCTCAGTTCCTGTGATTTAGGTTTGTTTTCTTTCCGTGCATTCTCTTTTTATTTGACTTTATTATATTATATATTATTTATATATGCAGCTTTGAAATTAATAATTAATTTTGGGAGTACTGTATATACCTCTATTTGCCATTATTGTGGTACCATGATACTGGTCCCAGTGACTGAACTAATTTTAGTCTGATTCACACCATCTGCATGTTTTGTTTTTCTGTGAATTTGTGCAATGCACAATACCACTAAATCATATTTTGCCTACATAAAGTTTCTCATTGGCTGCATTTTACTTATAGTCAGCAGAGCTAATGTGTAAAATGAAAGGTAGAAAAAACATTAACATCATTGAAACAGATGTAATGCAACCATGACAGTTTTGACTTACAAAAGTCTACCGGCTTGTGAGTCAGGGTCAATGTCCTGAACGCAGGCACATTTGTACCTCCATGGGCAAAAATGTAAGAGTAGCCTACACAGTTTTTTTTTTATCTTGGGGACTTGGCTATGGACATTAGAGTCAATAAAATTTCATCATTGATACATTTGTACAATTACGTAGGCAAAGCCACAGCAGGCTTTTCTTGAGTACACTTTTTGGCTACCACGCATGTACTGGCTCCGTTTTACTACCTCGTATTGTGCAATCAAAAAAAAAAAAAAAAAGTTTACTAAATCCCGGAACGTACTGTACGCAAATGTTAACTTTTGTTGGACATTCAATAAAGCAAGCCAGCGATTCATTCAGTGTTATGTAAATTCTCTGGTGCAATACTTGGAATTTCAAATTATATTTTGAACTTTAAACAAGTTGCAAGGTCGTTGCGTTTCTAACAGGAGATCTTTGGACGGCTGTAGCTCCACTCCTCTCTGCTGCCAGTGCCAAAAAAGCAGGAACACCTAAAATGACACTTGCATAACCTACATACCAAACTTAAATGACATGGTTACATGCCGCTTCTGATTAGATAAGAAAACAAGTTCAAACAAGAAGAGTCTGTGATGAAAAAAAACAAAAACCTGTGATAATTGTTCACCTGATGATTGCCACTGCCACAGAAGTGAAGACAGGAACAGGAGAGATTTAAAAGACAATCAGCCACATGGGGAGATGGAGAGGGTGACATAATATCAGAGGAGCCAGGGAAGCCAATGCAAAGGACATACTGTTGGAACTCGGGCAGATGGTGATAGAGAGGGGTGGGAAGGAGCTGGGTCCAAGAGAGAGAGGGGGGAAAAGACAAAAAGTAATAGTGAGGGGAGATGTGCCACTACTTAAATGGAAAGGGGGGGATGGATTAACTGTCATTTGTTTAAGTCATGGAGAGGGTGGTAAAATACACTAGTTAATGAAAGTGAGGTAATAATGACGACAATTGTTCTGGGGGGAAATTATAAAAAGGCGGTTTAAGATTACCCATCAGGAGGTTGAGCATGACCTCCTGCCCCGCGGCACTGTCACTCTTGTACAAGCAGTACAAGGCGCCGGCCAGCCAAGGTATCCCGTGACCAGAGATCTCGACCAGCTTCATCAGAGGTCGTATGCTGCCCCATGACGAGTCTTCGCAGGCGCACACCCCCAAACGTTTAGACAGCCACAAGTCAATGGCTAGCAGGGAGCTCAACGCGATACCGACAAACGACGGGTTCAGACGCATACAATCTTCCTCTGGTAGTTGCTGGCCGCCGGTGGCCGACGATGAAGAGGCATTTGAAGAGCCGGAGCCTCGGCGTCGAGTGGGGCTCTCCGAAGCACGAAGTCTAGCAGATGTCGGATCTGAGCCCTGTCTTTGCAGTAAATGGGGTGGGGGACTCCTGCTCAGGGACATAAACTCATATCGTCCGTTGCTAGTCACACCAGGAATGCTGCCACTGCGACCGCAGTTGTTTTTTGCTTTCGGAGAAGGCATTCTATTTCCTTTGTATTCCCTTTAATTTAGTTCTATCCCCGTCTCAACGAAATAAAAAAATATTTGTTTACGTTAATCAGATATCTTCCTTTCCTTTAATTCATCCTTTCACATGTGACAGGTCCTCTCTAACATTTCGCTTCCTCTAACATTTCACAAACGCCATTTTTTTGCTGCTTCAAGAGCAAAGCCCATTGGGTAAAATAATTTCGGTCGATAAGTGAAGGATCACATGACCAGAACTGAAGTCTGAAGTAACAAGTGAAGGCAACAACACCATCTACCGTCAATGCATGGAATTTAATCTGAAAGTACAGGTGGTGGAGGCTGCTCTGTTAAAAAAAATAGACTCAACCTGGACATATAGCTTACAATAATAGGTAGGCTAATTTACATGTTTGAACAAATATCAACATCAAACCAATGAGGTCCATACCTCCTTCATCCTATGCATTCCAGATACTAGATAAAATATATTAGTGTACATCACAGGCCTATATCAGATGAAGAAAATACATTATTAAGCAACACAAGTTATTTGAATGTAAATGAGTTTCAATACATTGGAGAAAAAGAAAATGAATACTTGGTATTTACAAAGTATTGCTTTGAAGTATTTCAATTGATTTCATAGACACATTTCAAAATAGTCTCAAATATTTATTGTTTTTATATTGAATAACAGGCAGTACAACATTGATTGGTCTTATTTAATTATTATTCAATTTAAGTTTAGACTTAATTCCACATTTATTTAACATGCCCTTGTGACCCTATCTGCAGTGGGAAGCTCACCTCCCTCCTCCCAAAGTCTACCCTTGAGCATTGGGTGTAGCGCAGTTTCTCTGGGCCAAAGGTTCCAGCTACAGTATATGGCTTATAAAGTGGGGTGCAAACATTTGGGCACCCCTGGTTAAAATGCATTTTAAAATGAATATCTAAGTCAACAGACGCTAACTTGACCTCTAAATGGTACAAAGTTAAACATGACACATTTCTTAAAATTTTAAAGCAAGATTACTTTTATTTAAATTTTTTACAGTTTCAAAATAATAAAAAAAGGAAAAAGGTTTGGAAACACTTTTGGATTATTCTTTGTTAATATAAAAGATTATTACTAAAGCTCAGCCCCAGGTTATTTACTTCAATGAATCAAGTTAATATAATTCCAGGCCTGAACTATTTATTCTGAAGTAGCGCTATGCCTTCTAAAGCATCCAACTGCGGTGGCTGTTCTGTCTGGTGTTAACAACCACGGGTTCCTCTAAACAGTTGTGCAAGGATGTCAGAATCAAGATAGTTCACTTCCACCAACCAAGGAGAAGGCTACAAAAAAACTCTCTCAATGTTTCAAACTACCTATTTCTACTGTCAGAAACATTATCAGAAAATGGAAGATAAATGGAACAGTTGAAATCAAGTTAGATATAGAAGACCAAGAACAATTTCTGATAGAATGGCCTGAGACCTGGTGAGAAATGTTCAGAAGAACCCACACATCACTGCAAAAGAGCTGTAAAAAAGAGTAGCAGACACAGGTCTAGTTGTTCACAAGACAACAATACAACATACTTTAAACAACAAGACCTACATTGCCAGAAAGAAGCCTTTTAAGCGTCTGAAGTATGCAAAAGAAAACATTGAGAAGCCTGAAGCCTTTTGGAACAATGTTCTTTGGACTGACAAAACCAAAATGGAACTTTTAGGCCACAACCAAAGAAAGTATGTTTGGAGAAAAATGGCTGAAGCATTTGTAGAGGAGAACACCTTGCCAACTGTTAAGCATGGAGGTGGATCCATTATGCTTTGGGGTTGTGGCACAGGAAATATTGTGCAGGCAGAATTAAGAATGGATTCCACCAAATATCAAGACATTCTAGAGGCTAATGTTTGAAGGTCAGTCCAGATATTGAAGTTGAAGAGACATTGGGTATTCCAGCAAGACAGTGATCTGAAGCATACCTCAAAATCAACCATAAAGTACCTCCAGAAAAGACGGATGAAGGTTTTGGAATGGCCACCACAGTCCCCAGACTTGAATATTATTGAAAATCTGTGGAGAGATCTCAAACATGCAGTGCATGCAAGGAGGCTGAAGAATATTTCTGAGCTAGAGGTGTTCTGCCAGGAAGAATGGGGGAAAATTCCAAAAGCAAGAATTGAAAGACTCTTAGCTGGCAACAGAAGTGTTTGCAAGCTGATATAGTTGCCAGAGGAGGAGTAACAAAGTATTAACTGACAGTGTTCCCAAACTTTTGCACAGGGCCCTTTTCCTTTTTTTTACTATTTTGAAACTAAAAAATCTTGCTTTAAAATTAGAAGAAATGTGTCATGTTTAACTTTGTAGCATTTAGAGGTCAGGTTAGCTTCTGTTCACTTAGATAATTGAACTATCTTCAGCTAAAAGAAAAACAAGAAGTTCTGCAACAGATGGTATGGCCTCCACAGAGCCCTGATCTCAACATGATCAACGCTGTCTGGGATTACTTGGACAGACAGAAGCAAGCGAGACAGCCAAAGTCTGCAGCAGAACTGTGACAAGTTCTCCACGTTGATTGGAACAACCTACCAGCTGGAACAACCTACCAGCTGATTTTCTTATAAAACTGCACGACCGTGTACCTAAGAGAATTGAAGAATTGATGCAGTTTTAAAGGCAAAGGTGGTCACACCAAATATTGATTTATTTTTTTGCTGTTTACTGCTCTTTAGTTAATTTTTGATATTTAGAAACTTTTCATTTAATCATTTTTGAGTGCATTCTTCACTTTACAGAATTTTCTTTCCATGTCCCTAAGACTTTTGCACACTACTGTATTTTGTTGCATTGAAAACAAGTAAGAAAGTTGCATATGGTGTTATTGTTTATGTCTCCAAAAATTGCTCTCCTTGGTTAAATTCAGAACTTTTCTTCCATTAAATTGATATTTTAAAAACAATACTACTTTATGATAAAACAATAAATATTAAATTTAGATTTCACCCCATTATTAATAATTATTCTGTTACATCCGCAGTTTCCCTCCAGTCCACCTTCCTTTCGTTTCCTTTGTGCTCCCACTCCTTGTGTTTCGTGTCATGTTTCTCGGTTTACCCTGTACATTTCACGTTTCGTGTTTTTGTTTGCAGGTTGGGCGTGGTTCCCCATCAGTTCCTGATTTCTCCCTTTGATTTGCCCCAGCCTATAGTTTCCCCAGCTCAATCACATTCCGCACGCCTTCTAGTTAATCATTTAGTTCCCGAAAAGTGGCCTTTTCCCTGTTTGATTCCTGTTTATTGTTTGCTGACCTGTCTTGTTTGTTCTTTTATTCAGCCCATCCAGCCTGTTCCCCGCCTGCCCTAGCCAGTCCTGCCCTGTATCCAGCCCCGTTTATTTTGCCCAGCCCTGATTCCAGCCTTCCCTTTATTTCGCCCGGTTCCTGTCTGCCACTTTGTTGCTAAGTAAATATCTCCTGAGTGGAATTTGTTTAGGTTGTTTAGTTTAGTTTTAGTTTTTAAACGGATTTTTTTTAATTTTTTTATTTCAGTTAATTACAGTCAATAGGTGGGTTGGGGAAGAGAAAAATACAAACCCCAATTCCAAAAAAGTTGGGACAGTATGTAAAATGCACATAAGCAGAAAGCAGTGATTTGTAAATTCTCTTTTACATATATTTAATTGAAAACAGTACAAAGAAAAGATATTTAATGTTTTACCTTATCAACTTTATTGATGTTTGTAAATATACGCTAATTCTGAATTTGATGCCTGCAACACGCTCCAAAAAAGTTGGGACAAGGGCAAAAAAAACACTGGGAAGTTCAAACTGTTGGAACATTCCACAGGTAAACAGGTGATGCTATCATGACTGGGTATAAAAGGATATCAAAAGACTCTTCATATCTTATTTTCAGGTACTCTCACAAGCGATACTATAACCTCTCTGCATTTGAATGGATCTCTATGGGAATTGGACAATGGGACTAGAGTAAGCTGTAAATTACACGGGACTAGTATGGAACATTAAATATCTTTTCTTTGTACTGTTTTCAATTAAACATATGTAAAAAAGAATTTACAAATCACTGCTTTCTGCTTTTATGTGCATTTTACACACCGAAAGTGCCTGTCCACAAAGTTCAATACAGTTCTGGAGTCTGTCTGATAGAATCTCATGATCAACAGTTTCAAAAGCTGCACTTAGGTCAATAAGCACTAGTATAGATAGAGTTGCAGTCTGATGATAGTAGTAGATAATTTACAACCTTGACAACTGCAGTTTCAATACTGTGGTTTCATCTAAATCCTGACAGGAAAGTTTCAATTATATTGCTTGAACTGAGATAGACACTGAGCTGCTTAACAACCCATTATACCAATTAATGTGTGGATAGTGGTGTCTTTTGACCAAATATAATTATCTAATGATCAGATTTGCATGCTATTCATACGCCAATAGAGAGGCAAATCATTTTGGTAATCAGTCCTGAGTTATTCAGAAATAATGAGATCATTAAGTTATTAATACAATATTTGGGACATAAGACCAGGAAATGGTATTTAGTATTTTGTAACAGATTATTTCGAAGAAAGTTTAGCAAGCATATTTGTCTTTTTTGAAGTAGGTTTAAGACACAGGACCAGGCACGTCCTCTTATGTAAAGCAATGGTTCTAGCCGTGGTTCTTGCCCTGCTGTTGTGCGCATGCTCTTCAACGGAATTAAGAGATTTAAAGCTGTAAAGACATTTTGTCTTGGTTATATGGGCTCTGCGTTGCTATCATCACTACAATCGCAGATGTTTCAGGAATTTAAAAAGTCTACCACAGAACTGGTGCCTACTGCTTTAAATCTCTTAACTCCGTTGAAGAGCGTGCGCACAACGGCATGGAAAACACAAAACTGAACTTTGGGAGTAGGGACGGGACTAGCAGGAGACTTTCTAGGATCAGCTGATAGCAAACGTTACAGAACTCCAATTGCGCGATGCAGTCAAGCCTTCCAAAACTTAATACGCAGTAAATCATGGTACACTGTAAACCTGTGTTAATAGATAGCGTAATAAACGGAAGGCACACTGCAATCGATGTAAAAGCCTTAAGAAGAAAAATTCTTAAAATCTTTTGGATTGCAATTGTGGTTGGAACGAAAAGAGGCATACACAGGGTCCCCTCAGGACCGAATATGCTTTGCATAATGAGAAGCTTTACATAACAGGAACAGGCCCACCCTCTCTCAATTCGGTTCCGCCTACTAGTGCAAGGGATCTCGAATTCCAACTCCTGGCAAGCGTGATATGTTACACATTAGTTGGTCGAAACGGTTGTAACCATGCCTGGGATGTTGTTAGGAGACGTTTTCCCAAACTTTGAAGCTGACACAACAATTGGCAAGATCAGATTCCACGACTTTTTGGGAGACTCGTAAGTAACGAGCTGTTATGTTAGCTAGCTTAGCTTACGTAGCCTACACGTTTCTTTGATATTCTAGCGAGCTATTTTACGTGAATTACGTACCCTACTCGCACTGTATATTAAGGCATTAAGGTGATAATACTGCAACGAGCGTGCTGCTGGACATAGTTATGTCGTAGCTAGTTAACGTTAGCTAACTCGCGCAGCCTGCTGATTATGTGCATCGTCATTCTGAGTGTAACAAGAAAAAAAAAATCGAACCACGCTGTT
This sequence comes from Synaphobranchus kaupii, assembly GCA_029718625.1. Taxonomy (NCBI): domain Eukaryota; kingdom Metazoa; phylum Chordata; class Actinopteri; order Anguilliformes; family Synaphobranchidae; genus Synaphobranchus; species Synaphobranchus kaupii. The sequence goes on along the minus strand of CM056377.1, from coordinate 102,567,740 downwards.
GTCGCTTAAAAACCACGCGACCATTCCTTACTCTCCACATGTCAATTATTCAACGCATAGCTAGCTGCTTAAACCTCTATTTATGAAATGCATACAATACAGAGTCGCCCATCTAACTGTAAAGTACAATGATAATAACTGCAACCACTAGGCTGGAGTCTGGACCGGTCTAGCATTTCCCCCATTCAAAACCACATGACACATTCGGTCCATGGATGCAGGTCAGGTGCAAGCTATTGAATACGTGTATCGGGGAAAAACCTGCCACTGTTTGTCATCATGACAAACGATGGCTATTAGTATTATCGTCATAAATTGTAGATTAAATGGTGGAGGGAGGTCACGGTTCCAGTATACTTCCGCATGTCATTGAACGATGTCTCAACAGTAGCTAGGCTATACGAAAGTTTCCTATTTATTCAGCTAGCCTGCTGATGGGACGCTTCTCGGGTATAAAGTGAATTTTAGAAGACCCACGGTTATCAGGAGTCTTACCATTATCCAGAGCGACTTACACAACTTTTTTAGCATTTTTTTGTTTTACATATTATCCATTTATGCAGCTGGATAAAGTTGAAGTCGGAAGTTTACATACACTTAGGTTGAAGTCGCTAAAACTAATTTTTAACCACTCCACAGATTTCATGTTAGCAAACTATAGTGTTGGCAAGTCAGTTAGGACATCTACTTTGTGCATGACACAAGTAATTTTTCCAACAATTGTTTACAGACAGATTATTTCACTTTTAATTCACTATATCACAATTCCAGTGGGTCAGAAGTTTACATACACTAAGTTGACTGTGCCTTTACATTTTTTACATTTGGTTGCATATCCTTTGCATGCCATGACTTCCTGATGACTGTGACCCAACAACATCAAAAGACTCTTGATATCTTATGTTTGAATGGATCTCTATGGAAATTGGGGGGTGGGACTAGATTTAGCTGTGAATTACACTGGAACAGTATGGAAACACATGGTTGGCTAAATGGCTCTAAGTCATCAAGGGTCTGACGTATCAAACAAGCCTTAAATCATCACTGCTGCCAGAAATACAGTAGATATGGATGGATAACTTGAAGGGTTTCATCTCCTGACTTATTTTTCCATAGAGTTCAATAGGAAAATTTGTCAGGAGAAACAATCCTTAAAGTGATCCATCCATATCTACTGCAAATCTGGCAGCAGAGTGATGGTTTGAGGCTCGTTTGATACCTCAGCCCCTTGATGACTTACAGCCATTTCACCAATCATGTATTCCATACTGTTGCAGCATAATTTACAGCTAAATCTAGTCCCACCCCCCAATTCCCATAGAGATCCATTCAAATGCAGAGACGTTATAGTATCACTTGTAAGAGTACCAGAAAATAAGATATCAAGAGTCTTTTGATGTTGTTGGGTCACATACATCAGTAAGTCATGGCATGCAAAGGATATGCAACGAAATATAAAAAATTTAAAGGCACAGTCAACTTAGTGTATGTAAACTTCTGACCCACTGGAATTGTGATATAGTGAATTAAAAGTGAAATGATCTGTCTGTAAACAGTTGTTGGAAAAATTACTTCTGAACTTGCCAACACGATAGTTTGCTAACATGAAATCTGTGGAGTGGTTAAAAATGAGTTTTAATGACTAACCTAAGTGTATGTAAACTTCCGAATCAAACCTGCAACCTTTTGGTTACAAGGCCAGTTCCTTAACCATATAATGAAACATGAAGTTGGATAAATATGTATCTGAAACTAAATCCAAACGGACATGATAGTGAGAAGCTCCTGAGGTGTGAGATGATGTAACATTCTTATCAATTTGCAACCACAAATTATTATTATTTTTTTTTACGATGGTCCACTTCCCTCTTGTCTTTGACCCGGCTTTGCGATGAAAGGGGACAGACCCAAACAATCCACTTCCTGACAGGAAACAATTGCTTTCAGTTTCTACAATGTTTGTCTATGTAGAAGTTAATCACATTCAGGCAAAGAAATTGACAAAAGAAGGTATACATTTAAACTATACAGAACATTTAAACTACTATACAGAGCCAGATAAAATTTTATTTTTTCAGTTACTTTCATAGGCTAGATTTATGATGGGTTGCCATCATAAATGTTCGGTGTAGTAGGCTAACACGATTAACAAGATTATATTTGAAAATACAGGTTTATCAAGATTGGACTTAAGACTCTTGTTCCAAGTGCTCCTGCCAAAGTATGGTTAGGCTATATTGTGTTTTATAATGTCAAAACCACTGTAGCCTACCTTCCCCCATATATATTTGAATCGTATTTAGGAATGCTACTTGAATGATCTGTCCGCCACAAAATTTGACCAGATAAAATGTGAAAGAATAACCTTTTTTGGCACAGAAAATTTTAGGCTATCTATATTCTGAAATAACTATATTGGTTGGAAATCAAAAAAGGAGAACACACGGCTCGAAGAAAGAAGGTTTGGAAGCATAGCGCAGGCAAAAATTCAAATGAAAATGCAAGGCTACGGAAGATGGCAATGTAGGCTAATCCTACATTTGCATTTAAATGTCCCACTCATGCGTGCACATTTTGTCTCAAAATTCAAATTCAACTATTTCAATTGCATTTGCCATTCATATACTTGTATTGACATTTCATTTAAACAGCGATCACGCCGTATGATTGTCTTTATTCAAATGATAATGAAAATTGGAAAATTAAAATGTATTTCCCGAACTTCCTGGATATGTTTCATGTGATTATGCAATAATGGTGTCAAAATGATAATTTAAATGTCATTTTGCTACCTCATATGCATTTGCACTTGCACTCTCTGACAAGGTATTTGAAATTTCATTATCAAAGACATTACTGCGCTGTAAAGGTAGAAAAATTCCAATGGTTATCCTAATGTAAAAAGGGAAATGGCGCCTCCAGTCTTTTTGCCATTAGATATATTTCCAATCGTTTGAATAAAGCTAACCATAAAGCCTGCAAATCTGTTTAAATTAAATATCAATACTAGTATATGAAATGGAAAATTCAAATGAAATTATTGAATTTGAATTTTGAAACTGAATTTGCACATGAGCGGGAAATCTAAATGCAAATGTGGGATTACACTGGGGTAATGCCATCTCTAAAGTGAACGAGTAGACAGTGTGATAGACACCCACTATCACAGATTGTCCTGAGAAGAGCGTTAGGAGTAAGAAAGGAATAATATTAGCATCCCTGAAGCATTATTTTGTTGAAAAATTATTTGGTTTAAGGGAAATGTTGCTAATTGATTACATCCAGATAGAACCTTCTGATGCCATAGGAATCATATAATATTGATTTAATATAGTTCTCAATATCCGATTTGCACCAAAATCTTCCTTGATAATGTAATGAGAAATCCATCTAAATTGTCAAAATACACCTACGGACCCCCAAAACCCTACTGCAATCCCAGCCTTATAGACAGCATATAATGCAAGTTCTCTATGTTGGTCAACACATGAGAAGCTGTGGCTTGGATTATTGTTTCTTCATATATTTATAAATATGTACAGTGAAAGTGGTGACGGTTAAATCCCCCATTAAGTTTACAGTTGAAGTTGGAAGTTTACATACACTTAGGTTGAAGTCATTAAAACTCATTTTTATCCACTCCACAGATTTCATGTTAGCAAACTATAGTGTTGGCAAGTCAGTTAGGACATCTACTTTGTGCATGACGCAAGTATTTTTTCCAACAATTGTTTACAGACAGATTATTTCACTTTTAATTCACTATATCACAATTCCAGTGTGTCAGAAGTTTACATACACTAAGTTACAGGATAACTAATCGCTCATCCGAGATGTCGGAGATGTACAATCTAAGTAAAAAGATCGAGAATTTAAGGAACTGTTGACAGAGTAGGAATCGCCCTCTATTGGCAATTGTAACGGTGGACCTGGTCCAAACTGAATACCGTGTGCTTGTGCAGGATTGTGCAGGATTACAAAAAGATTAATTGCCCAAGATAATCCATCCCAGCCCCCCTTGTAATCTTAATATCAACCAAGTGATTTTTTTTCCAGGTTTCACAATCTTAAAGCACTAGATCTGTTTAGATGTAGCCACATGTTGCTCATGCTCCCAGTGACCGTTTAAAACGTTTCTACTCCAGGCTTCACTAATCTCTCGCCGTGCCCTCTCCCCCTCCTTCTCAGATGGGGTGTCCTGTTCTCCCATCCTCGTGACTACACCCCTGTGTGCACCACCGAGCTGGGCCAAGCCGCCAAACTCAGCGACGAGTTCATCGAGCGCGATGTCAAAATGATTGCACTGTCCATTGACAGTGTAGAGGATCACCGTGGCTGGACCAAGGTGTGTTCATCAGTGGGAGTCATATTTAACTTTGTCTGATTGTATTTTAGCTGGCACTTGCCTGCTTATTCTTGTCTTCGTCAAGTTATAAGGACACAACTAGCTTTCCAAATTTTATCTGAGAATGTTCTGATGAAAAACACCACTGACCTCAGTCTGCATATACAGATTACCTTTTTCAATGCAAACGAGGCAACGTGCAGGGTTTAGATAACCAGACACTGGCCGGACACTTCTGGAAACATTCGCTACACCCATGTTGATTGCATAACATTTTCAGGTTGCTAGGTTACAACAGTACCGCCTCTATTTTCTGTCCTATAGTGCTCCAAGGAAGAAAAAAAAAAAATTTCACTGGGTGATCACTTCTGGAACCACATACCGCCCCCTTGCTGATTGGACCAAATCTTTTCGTTGCTAGGTTACTATAGTACCACCTCTTCCTGAGGACTCTTTTGAAACCAATGCAAAATTTTTAGTTTTTACCAGTTAATCCCTACCTTTTTCTTTGGCTTTTGAGCAAGTCCTTTGGTGTAGTGAACTAACCAATCTAAGACCCGCAGTGGTTGGTACGTAGTTCTCATGTTTTGAAAATTTATACTGTTTCAATGAAGACACCCCCCCCATCTTTTCCAAATCACACAGCACATGTCTGAACTGGTCTTTTGAACACATGTCTGTATATGCAGACTGAGTGTAAGACATTCCCTTCCCAAAGTGGAATATTTTCTTTGTCTGATTTCCATCCTCTGATTAGAGGGGCTTTGGCCATGATTGGGACCACTCTGGGAATAGAGGGTTCTACGCAAACAACAAAAAGGCTTTGTGGCCCTAACATGTTAAAAGATTTTTCATAACATTTAGTTTTATGATGTCAATTAAAAATGATTCCTAGGCTTTATATCAGCTTTACTCTGCCAATATTTCTATTCAGCACAGACAAAGTCAAGTGCTCGCAGCCTGATTCTGATTGTTTCAGAACAAAAACAGAGAATAAAATGCCAGCTCATTAATTTTATCTTGGGACAGGCGAAAATGGCAGTTTACGCAAGTCTGAAAAACATGATTGGTGGGGGGATAGACAAGATGTGGTTGGGTATGATTAGGAACAGAGTGATGGTGGAGTTTCGATATTACAAAGCCATGGAGAGCTTGAATGTGTTTCATAGTATGTGGTGTTATAAGGGTGCTTTATGTTCAGTGGAGGAAGGTGAGATTTGCTTTGCACATGGAATAGGGTGAGCAAATGGAAGTAGTTTTCTTTCTGTGTGACCGATTTGTGTCTTTCATGTGTTTTTGTGTTTTTGTTTCTTATGTTTTCTGTTATATTATTTTGTAATGTCTTTGGTGTGTTGAAAGTGGAATAAAGGAGGGTTAAAATAAAAACATTCTGATTGGTTCAGACTTTATAGTTAATCAACTACTGAAAGGTTTTTTTTCTTCTTTATAGAGGGAACGGTAAAGAGGTGAAATTGTAAACTGACAGGATGGCGATGGCCCTGCTTGCTGTGTCTTTTTTCCAGGACATTATGGCCTACAATAAGGAGGCTTCTGGCTGTCCTTTCCCTTTCCCCATCATTGCAGATGACAAGCGGGAGTTGTCAGTGAAGCTGGGCATGCTGGACCCAGATGAGCTTGACAAGGATGGCATGCCGCTCACTGCCCGTTGTGTGAGTTTCCCCCAAATGCACTTGCCAGACACTTCATGTTCCCTGGCACACGTGGACTGTGCCACTTGAATGGGAGTGTACACAAGGTTCTACATACACTCACTGCCTGACGAGAAGCTTGCTGGCTTATGCCCACACCCTGCTATTCCGTCAGAGTGTGCAACTGTGATCTGCTTGTGCGTCTCAGGTCTTTGTGATTGGCCCGGACAAGAAGTTGAAGCTGTCCATCCTCTACCCTGCCACAACAGGACGCAACTTTGTTGAGTTGCTCCGAGTCATCGACTCCCTGCAGCTGACTGCGGAAAAAAGAGTGGCCACCCCTGTCAATTGGAAGGTGGGCTCTTCCCCTACTGAAGTCCCAGACAGACGCAGAAATATCCTAGTAGGGCGTGCTTTGTCCCCATGTGGATCTGACCAGTTCATAAGTTTACCCAGAATCCCATACAGTGCCGGCCACTATTATTGGCACCCCTGGAAAAGATGAGTAAAAAGGGTTATAAGAAATTCACCGTTTGGTGAATTAGCTTAATCTCACACTGAAAAAAGTCCCACCTTTAAAGGGTAAGTTCGCTATTTTGGACCTTGGACCCTATTTGCGGTCCGTCTTCCATGAACCTGACCCATGAAGTCCATTTTTTCGCTGATCGGTCCAGTATTGAGTTCGCTACAGATTTCCTGTAGGCTCTCACTGGGCTACAATAGAAGTCAACGGGGCAATTAGAAATGTTATGGAAAAACAACGATAAATGTGCTTTTATAGCTCAGTGTGTATTCTTACGGTCTCAGTATGCTCTCCTGTGAAATGTAGGCTGTCGCAAACGCAAACCGAACGTTGAAACAACAGTTCCATTTGAAACAGAACTATTTCTCCGACCGCACTACCTCGCACTGACTTCGGATAACATTACCTGCGCAATTTCAGCCTCTCTCTCTTCTCTTGCTCTCTTATCATCCATCTCTTGTAGTTCCGTGTCCGTGTATTCTGGCTCAAATCTGTAGCCAGTAACGTCAAAGTCAAAATCGAATTCTTCGTCTTCGTAATCATTATAGTCATCCATCATCCAAGTTTTTTTGTGGAAATTGTAGCCTACGTTGCTGCAGGTAAACAAACGCAGACTGCTCAACTAGATAGTTTCGTAAACGGCCAGCACACCTTCCCGCTCCCCTACCCCCGACACATAGTACTCCGCGGGAGCAGCGAAAACAAGCAACAGAGAAATGCTTACTTCCAAGCCATGCCAAGCACGTAAAAATGTTCGGATTGAGATACATTTCACAGGAGAGCATACTGAGACCGGTAACAATACACCCTGAGCTTCCCGTATCATTTATTGTACATGAAAGCACATTTATCGAACATTTCTAATTGCCCCGTTGACTTCTATTGTAGCCCAGTGAGAGCCTGCAGGAAATCTGTAGCAAACTCAATACTGGACCGATCAGCGAAAAAATGGACTTCATGGGTCAGGTTCATGGAAGACGGACCGCAAATAGGGTCCAAGGTCCAAAATAGCGAACTTACCCTTTAATTGAAGTAAATTTATTATGAGGGAAAAAAAAAAATCCCTCATCAAGACATAATTATTTTTAACAAAACCACGTGTGCCACAAATTATTGGCACCCCTGCATTTATATATAGAATAAAGTAATCATTTTTAATATTTGGTCACATATCCCTTGCATGCTATGACTTCCTGATGTCTGTGACCCAACAACATCAAAAGACTCTTGATATCTTATTTTCTGGTACTCGTACAAGCGATACTATAACGTCTCTGGATTTGAATGGATCTCTATGGGAATTGGGGGGTGGGACTCGATTTAGCTGTAAATTATGCAGGAACAGTATATATAAATTCAGGGGGTTCTGATGATTTAATCATTTTCTAATGATTTTATCTTCTAAACTGAGGATCATTGAAGTTGTAATAATAATTTAGCAAGCTTATACATATTTGTTGCTAGTATGACTTAAAATTGTGGTATGTTTATGTGATTCTGCTTATACTGATTAATTCTTCAATTTCATTTGTCTTGTCTCTCTCATCACTTTTCTCAGCCTGGTGATGAAGTCATGGTCTTGCCTAACATTTCTGAAGATGAGGCTTCAACCCTTTTCCCTGCTGGAGTTCGCACCAAGGAACTACCCTCTGGGAAGAAGTATTTGCGCTATACACCCCAACCATGAGGGGGCACCAGGAAGCAGTCGCCAAGTCTACTATGACCACTGAAGAGTGAACAAAACTTCAAAATGAAGTGGTTTTTGTGTGGTGAATACAAATTGAATTCTCAGGCCTTATGTGAATAACTTTAGTATTTGCTAATAGATAATAACATTACAACTCTTAATAATATACCTTTGAGCATCCTCAGACACCAAGGCTATATCCCATCGCATGCATGTAGACTCCACACCAACGACAATGTGACTATTCCCTCAGTGTAACACAACAGTCCATATTTAACTGATTGCTGAACATGCTCTGATGGAATGATTGACATTTCAGACCTGCAATGTATCTTGTACAGTGCCTTGACCTCAACAAATACTTCCACTTTTTTTTCAATTTGGGGTGAGTTAACTGATCAACATTGCCACCTAGTGGTAGTTCATGCTCATGCTCCAGCTCTTAAAACTTGCATTCTGGCCGAGTAGAGAAAGAGTAGCACAAAAGTTTGCTGTAAAACGGAATCAATACAATTGTTGGTTTGTTATCATTGTCATATAGTGACATGAAGCATGCATAGAATCTATTATGGGAGCACAGGGTGTTCAAAATGCTATTTTCCTAACTTCATTAATAAATTAATAAAGATGGCAACTTCAGTGTTAAGGCTTTTCCTGACTTCATTTTAAACCAAACTTTTATGAATTTTCTTCCGCCAGGTGACATTGTCAGTGTTGGAAAGAAGGAAGAAAATCATTAGACTCTTCTTATAGCCTTGTCTGGAAAATAAAACTGGACATTCATCTGGGCTGTATTGCTCGGTGCAGCTTTTTGATGAAGTATACTGACTGAATGGCATATGAACATTTCTGAATAGGGCCATTAAGGCTACTTCCTCACTTGGGTTGGGACAGGTGTTGAGATTGTACTCTTTGATCAGCAATATTAACCACTGACATCCATCCATCCATCCACTGGCGTATTTAATTGTTTTCAGACATTGGGGTTTCAATGAAGGCTAACATTCCCAGATGGGGCATCTTTAACGAGATTACCCCTTTTTGGAGAACAGGACATTAGAAGCACAATGAATTAGCATCAGTCAATGAAGGCTAACATTGCCAGATGGGGCATCTTTAAAGAACAGTTTTTGAGTGATAATATAATATTAAAATTTTTATAAGATTTGACCAGGTGGGGCTATTTGCATAGAAAGTCATGTGAGTGGTTGTGGAAGTGTGGATTCTAAGTGTGGATTTTATGATTCTAGGAGAACCATTCTAAATTTAAAAGTCTTTTTTTGTTAAGTGAGCAAAAATGTTAAAACAAATGTATCTGGGATAAGCCTGAAAGACCCTTCCAAACTCTTACCAACTTTTCACATTAGCAACACAGAGTTATAACCATAGCTGGCACAAAATGTGCTCCCATCATAAATCTGAAGTTATGGCTTCACATGAATGCAAAAGAAAGCTAAGGGAACACAAAACAAGTTCAGTTAATATCTACTCTACTCTACTGTATATCACTGAGCACTAGATGGTTTTGTTGTCGAAAATGGCTAAATCTGAAGTGCATCTTGTTTGTTGTAGGAATCGAGATTAATGCAATTGGGCTGAACCCCATGGAACCAAAAATTTGGTTCAATTCTGTCAGATAACAATAGGCAATTATACAGAGGCAAAGGTTGAATTTTAGGGGCTCCTGTCTTTGGGTAATACACTGAGGGCCGGGGGCGGGGGGCATACTACAAAGCAGGATTACTGTGTTTGCTGGTAGTAAAAGGATAACTACTGAGTAAAATCCCGGAACAGCTCTTCCGTCAGTCCACGTTCCAGATTTGGGAGGGTTCTGGGTTTTACTCAGTGCAGTTATCCAGCTAATTCAGTAATCCTGCCTCTCTTACTCAGTGCAGTTATCCAGCTAATTCAGTAATCCTGCTTCGTAGTATACCCCCCAGGTGATTATAGCAGAGAATAGCACAGATAACCAAAGAGTTATTCAAGCCACATTGCTGAGGATACTATATAGCGGGCCTGAGAGCCTGTCAGACTAAAGACTGTGGACAGTTGTTCCCTTATCCAAACAATAAAAGCTTCTTTAACATGTCTAGGACAAAGAGATGAGGCTTCCCTATTGTCTGTCAGAGATGTGTAGAATGTGGCTGGAATGTCTTTTGAGCATAGACTCCGCCTTCCAATTTTGTGTTTGTAGGATGCAGAAATTTTATTAGGAAGTTTGCACCATTACCATTTACACAACCAATTTACACATTGCTCAAAACTGAATTTTTTATTTTGTATCATTTACTCAGAGTTTCCAGGAGAAGGGAGAAGGGGACATTAAATTGCTAAATAGCATGTGAAATACCAGGCGTCCACTAGATGGCAGTAAAATACCTGTTCTCATGTAATGAAACCCGTAACACGGTATGTAGCTCATCAACAGGATTAAAATTATGGCTGAGTGAGTCACTGCACTTTTCCCTCCATGGGTTGTGACTGAGAAAATAAAACTTAATGAAGGCAAATCAATAAATCATGCTGGAGTAAAATTCTAATGACACTTTCAGGTAATGTCACCCTCTAAGGACTGAGACTAAAAACATAGGTGACTTATTCTTCCCTAAATAGAGCAGTTACTGAGAAAACAATAGACCAGAACATTACTATAGCATAAACTCATTAAAACTTTTAACCTTCATTCTGTTTACAACTAGCAAGCACTTTTTTTTGGTTGTTAGATTTTGCCTCATCATGATGCTAGCCAGTAGCCACATGTCATAACATGAATGTCAGTGCTGTAGAATGCAGATGAATCCATAGTTTTTATCCTTAAGGTACGATTTAATCTTTCATTTCAGAAAGGCTATGAGACCATTGTATAAATATGGGCCATGCATAGGAAATGTGACTTATGAAGTGAGTGACTTGTATTTTCTTTTAGAAAAATATAAAAAGTAGTCAATTTTTTTGTCAATAAATACAAGTGAGGAAAGAAACAATGATCCTTGATACATGCATGTGTACAGCTGAAGAAACTCTTAACATGTCTTCATCTTTTTTATTGAAAAATCAGATGCAAAGTAAAAAGAAATAGTTGTCCATTACCCTCAAGTACAGTATACCTGCCCGCAAATGTGGGTGGGACCCTTCTTCATGGCTTAAATCCCTGTCTGTTTACTGGTGGTTAATCACCTGCCTGCCAACTGGTTATTTTACTCATTTAGATTTGGCCCGTGGTACATAAATACAAATGTACAATAACAGTGAAAAGACAGACCAAAGAGAAACTTTGCTTAAAAATAAAATAATAATAAACAGAACGAAATAGGCTCTTTCTTTCAGTTAAAACTTTAAACGGCAGGCTAGAGACTCTTCAAAATGCGCTCCAGTATTAATGAGTGAAAGGAGCATGGGCTTCTCTGTGGGCTCTGCAGCAGACCCCACCCCCATCCCCTCGCCCTGTCCATCACCGCAGCCTGGTGGCTGGTTTCTGTCTGAGCGCTGCGCACTCCCACCCCCCATGGATCAAAAGCATTGCGCGCATACCGGACCGCAACAATGGCGAGCGTCAGCACACGCGAAACGTTAAAGGCATCGGCCACTGACTCCCGTTACTACGGCGTCGATGTGGGGACTTCACTCTCGGAAAAAACGCAGACGCAGAACCTACCCGACGCTCACCGTGTTTAATGCCGCGTAGACTATCAAAAACCTAGATTTAAAAAAAATAAAATCTCCCATTTGAGAAAGGTGAAACCGATGCGGAGAATGGAATGGTGGCAGCGTGCGTGCTGTAGATGGCAGTGTGAAGGGCTTCTTACTGACGCCGCGCTTTGATCATGGGGACTCAGACACATGACCGTGAGGGGACCCACCTCTCACGTTACTGGGTTAAATGAGGTCAAAATGAGATCAATGTCACCTTTAACTTTCCGCCCCTCAACACGCTAGACGCCGCTGGGATGGGTACAGCGACACACAGGATTAAGACCCGCCATGTCTTCTTTTTTAGCTCCTCAGGGAGTTGTTTATATGCACTTCCCAAAAGAGTCTGTCCTTGTGTGGTCCCTGGGGGTCTGGCTGCACGCTGCGTGAGTGGCTGAGGAGCGGTTGCGTCTTGTCTTACACGGTGCCAGTAGGCCGAGGCCAGACGATCAGACTGGAGGAGGCTATCCTGAGGGGGGGGGGAAGTCTGCGTGTGTGCTGGCGCACGTTTACTGGGGCAGACGCTCCGGGGAGAGGCGGGTGGAGTACCCGTGGGGACGACGGGGTTACAGATGGTCTGCTGCTATCGCATATCAGTCAACAACAGGGTATTACCTCTCTGCTCTGATGTAGCCAAGCTCTCATACGCTTGCATCTGGTGAGGGAAGCTAATGCCGACCATTCGCTTCACCTAAAGAACTGAACATGATGGTGTGCCCTGCTTATCCTCCCAGACAGCACTTTATTCCGCAGATTTGCTCCAGCAAATTAGCCTCTTGTTGTTGTCATTATTGGGGCTTGTGAATAAAGGATTTTTTAGCATATGATTCTTTTAGTCATAAAGACATATTACTGAATATACCAGGCAAGCACACACCAATACTGCAGGAGCTAGGCTCTTTCTTGAATTGTATTATCCTATACAATCACCCTAGGTACCATGTAGAACTAACTTGTAAACAGAAACCACTTCCATATGCCACACCCAGATCTCAACCAAGGGCCGTGGTATACTCATAAAAAAGTTCCCATTTCCCATATTGTCCTAAATTCTCTTGTTTCCATGTGAGTAGTTATTATAATTGTGCTGAAACGCGCTGCATTTTGAAGCCTCTCAAAGTTAATAAGCAGCTGACTCAATTTCAAACTGTACTCACAGATCCAGATCAGCAGATGTGTGTGTAATCTAGCCCCATGTTGGCACATGCCAGATTGAGTAACAAACGGGGACTATTGGCTGCTGATTTGCACAGAACGGTCTGTTTACCTGGAATGACTGAGTGTCCTACCAGTACTTTTTTCATCAGCCTGAAGACTTCTAACCCCATCAGCTGAAACTGCAAATATGCAAATTGTATAGACAGCGAATGGTGCCTAGCGAATAACGTCAACCTGTTCAGTAGTACGTGTGCGTGCACGTATGCGCTTGTGTGCGTGCATGTGAGTAGGAGTATGTTGTTCTCATGCTGTGTGCCAGGTATTGAATTCATCACCTGACACTGCCAATGACCCACAGGTTAACAAGCCAGCGTTCAGAGGAGGAGAGCAACACACTGTTGCTACAATCAAGCAGCCCTGTGATCCTTTCCAGACCCACTCTCCCTCCCTCCCTCCCTCCCTCCCTCTCACTCGTCTCTTATCTGCTTCTACGCTTTTCTCATGCACTTCTCCATTCTTCCACTGCCCTCTGGAAAACAAACACATGTGTCAAACACTCTCTTTTGCTCTGTTAGTGTACACACACAACTGATCTTTCCCCCTGTCAAACAAGTATTCAGCGTATTGTTGAGGATGTGATGCACAGTAAATGTTTAATGCCCCCCCCCCCCCCACTATGTGTTATACTCACAACACCTCCACATACTTGTAAAAGTGTGCAAACTTGTATCTCCAAAGTCTTTGCGAATCAGGCTTGAAACACTACTGCAGTCACAATTGTTTATAACAATTTGTTTTGACTAGGATGCATAAAACACCCCCATTTCAACACATTAGCAGTTTGACTGATGCAACTCATTGTTGGCCAGCTTTAGTCACATGAATTCTGACCTTTTCCATAATGCACAGAGTTCTACTGTGGGGAATTCCAGTGCGGAGACAGCAATCCTGTCCTCCCTGTGTTTAGATAAGGGCAGGATTTACTCTAGGTCCTGGCAGAACTTTTCAGCCATATTAGCAGCTTCTTAATGGAGATTCCTGTAATGCACAGGGCAGATTTGTACCTGAAAACTAGGCCGTCTTCCTGTCCTGCTGGAATGTGAAAATGGCACTAAACAAAACAGTCCTGTTGTGAACAAGTCACAAGCAATCCCTGCATCTCCGGTGGTACCTGGCCTTCAGAACTCATGTGCCTTCTTGGGCTAGGCGTGGCCTTGGTGTCTATGTAAGCAAGTGAGGATCAAAGACTCACCCGCACTGAAAACTCTGCAATATCAGGAAGAAAACATTGCTCTTCCTTCTTTTAAAATTGCCTACAGCCCTCAATTTGGACACATTCCAAGTATCTGGCTATCTGCTCTCCATATTTTGTGATGGCTCTGATGAGGCCATGCCATTTTTAATAGAAATGTGACTGACATGAGAAACCAGAGGAAGTCCATGCTATACATCTCCTGATTCTGTTCTGCACAGGGTCAAAGAAACTGGCGGGCAATCAAGAGGGAGCAGATGTGGACCAGAACCCTCACAGGTGTTCACAAAGCCATTGGGGGAGTTTGCATCCAGTAAGAAAACCAATTACCTTTGCACATTTCCTTATTTACACAGCTTGTAAAATTATGTTACATTTAAAGAGCAAGGGAAAAGTACTAATGTAATGCTAAATAACAACTTTATCATGCTTCACAGATGAAAAATCAAATATTACAAATATAAAATTTTTTCTTTGTAGCTTAGGGCCGGATTCAGAGATGGCCAACTTAAGTCATGCGCTTAAGTGCCTCTCCTGCATGGATTTAATGCAAGCTGACTTATGCTATATTCTAACTTGTGTTGTTTCTTTTGATTGTGTGACGGGTATATCCCAGTCATCAATAGCGATGTATTAATCTGTTAACTGCCTTCCCCATCACGCAAGAGCAACTACGATGCACGAAGGTAGGATTTTACAAAGGCAAATGTGGTTATTAAAGGCAATGTCACTGACACGTTGAAAATGTATACCCCCACACACATTATTTTAGTAGTAAGCTGGCAAACCAGGGGGCACGTACAAGAAACAGGTCATTAGAGTATCATGCACTGTGCCACCCACATTTTGAGAAATGCACCCGCGTACCGCAGGTTAGAATACGGCGTATCTCATCCCACGTTAAATCCATGCAGGAGAGGCACTTAAGCACATGACTTAAGTTGGCCATCTCTGAATCCGGCCCTTAGTATTGTACATGAATCTTCGATGGATTTTTTTTTGTTTGTTTCTGCCTAGGGCATACATGTGTTTGTTTCTGCCTAGGGCATAAATGGTGAACGTGTTCTACATTGTACTATCGCAAACAAATAAATCAAAAGTCACATTCTTTGAGTAATGAAAAAGGCCCTGTGAGATTTGAGCTTCCATAATAGCTACATCAAGGACTTGATCGAGGTGACAATGCTGGAAATAATAAGAAGGACTTTGCTATTAAATGGAGACATCAAGCAAAAAGCAATAACGTTAAGAAACCATGAGTCCGCTGACAAAGGAAAGCACTTTAGCACCAGACAGCAAGAGCAGTAAAAGTCATTTATAACGAGAGCTGGCAACAGACATTTTGAATTTTAAATGGAACAGACTCCAAGATCATTTAACACTGACAAGAAAAATGTATATTCTGTAAAAGGCTTTTGAGTAGATTAAAAGGTCTTCTGGAAAGAAGAACAGTTTAAAGGTATTTCTACATCAGTGTAATACTCTGTATAGTAGGATAAAAGAGGAACTGCATTAGATTTAGCAGTAGAGAGATAAGGGAAATAAGGGGCATTGAGGCATACCAGTAGGAATACACTCTTTTTGGTGCAGTCAATACATTCCTACCAAAGAAAGATCTTTAGGTCATGTGTGAAGACCAGACTCTGGGCTTCGAATATCTACTCATGTTTCTGTGATTCAAACCTTTAGATAACTCAGTTATGATGTTCCAGTGTACATAATGAGAGGTTTCAAATAAATTGCTCAGAGTAAGACATTAAAGATAATGGTCTACAATTATGTTCTTAATCGGAGACGCCTCTATTGTCTTATTCAGGAGGGATAGAGAAAGCATCACAGACACAGATTGATAGAAAGGCATAAAACGTCTATTTGATCTGGATTAATCTATCTTTGGCAATATGGTGGCCAGAATGTTATGCAGTGCACATACAGTATGTACAAAGCACAACATAACAGTTTGGCTGACACAACTAATACTAGGCCTACTAGCTTAAACATTTATCTAGCCAGTGAGTGACTTTCAGCAGAATCCTTAGTAAAAACAATCCAATTTTATCTCCCATTTAGTCAATGATATGTCCCTTTTTATATGCCAGTAGTGGTCTGATCACTGGGGTTGTGAAACTCCCTGCATATGCTGGTTTTCATTACAACCACAATTCAAATTTCCAAAGAAGTGTAATTGGCTGCTCTTTTTTTTTTAAATTGACATGCTTTTCATGTCTAATGAGGTACGAGTTGCCATCTCATTGCCACATGATGTCCGAAATGAATATACATGTAACAAAGACAGAATATTTAAAATTCATTAAATAATTTTAGACCTTGAGTCAATCTAATAAGTATAATCAGTCACATCAATTATCAGACTGCTGTAATTTGCTGTGTTAAATTATTACTTTTGAAAGAGGTTATATTTTAATTGATTAATTCATAAGCCTACAGCCGAAATCAGTGAAGTCTTAAATTATGAAATTATGGACACCTGGTGATCAAAATTAAACCATTTCTGGGAAAAAGAGCAAATGGTAATGTGCCAAATGTGCATTGTGTTAAAATTTGTTTAAGTACAGAACTTAAACACATGTTTTCAATAAACCTAATTAGTCAAGATTGTTGGGAATGAAAACGTGATACATTAGTAGGTCCCAGAACCGAGTTTTGGAATCCCTGCAGCACTGTTTTATAGGGATAATTTTAATATATAGCAGTTTATTTAAATACTATCACACTAGTCTTTGTATTCATTTTTACCATGTTATGTGTGATATAAATAAGACCATACAATTATCTCAACACATTTCTGCCAGTGCAAGGACATATTTTGAGTTAAGGAATGAAATTGGCTTGATTAACAGCTCAGTAGTCACAGGCTGTGTCCGAATACGACCCCTGTTCCCTGTCCACTGTCCCCTATCCACTCAGACCCCTGTCTACTATGTGCCCTGCCCCCTCACTTTGCAAGCAGTGTGTGAAAGAAATCCTGCAAAACTCTTTCCAAACTAGTGAGGAAGTAGTTTGTAATATATATTTTTATTTTTATTGAGAATATCAATCAGTTAACATATGACCAGAGGAGGAAATCCAGGGGACAAAAAGTAAAAGTCCTACCATGTGTTTTTTCCACCTATAGACTGCCAGCTGATTTCACTAATTAGTTCTACCTCCTCACTGAAGAATTATGTTAATTAGCAAATCCAAGTGATTGGAGCAAAATACCGGGGAGGATTTCCACCTTTGCACATGACAATTGTAACAAAGTGTAGATTATGAATGAAGATAGAATTTAAAATTTAAAAAATTTAAAAAAGAGTAGTTTGTAACATGAGCCTATCTTGTACCATAGTTATGCATATACGCTCTGTCTATGTATATACATCTTGTACCATAGATATGCATATACGCTCTGGCTATGTCTTTTACGTTTTTACTTCCGGGTTACTTACTGAAATTGTCGGATGAGTGCACCGTTCTGCAGATGAGTGTGCTCCTGAATTCCCTCAACAAACCCCCGGAAATAAGGGGTTCGTCCTGGTATTGTAAGTGCCCCCATTTGTGAGAAAAAGCCCCTATTTAACCCTCATTATGTTCCGGGTCAATTCAATGTTTGACGTCTCTTAAAAACCAGTTGACCCTATTTTTTCATCATGACATTGCATGAATGTTTCTAATAAACATAATACTATGTTTTCAAAAAGTCTATTCTAGTCTATTCTATTACAATAGTTTTGTGTCAGTTTAAGCTTTTGTGGTCAACTTGACCTCAAACATGAAAGGCGTTATAAAATGTCAACATAATATGAGGGTTAAGTTATCAATGTTGTGTGGCCAGAAAATCACATGATGTGAGGTTTCAATGTAGAAAAGCAACAATATAGCACGGACAATATTAAAAAGGAAATGAATAATAAGATTAAATTTAGGAGTACAATTAATTGCTTAGACAAATTTAGTTTAGACACAGCTGTTATAAATATGATCATGCTAGAATCCACTAGCTTCCCAACAATATGAGCAATACTAGCTTGCGTACCATCCAAATGCTGCTTTTTTCAGTTGTCTAGCATAACACTTTTTTTCCATTAACCAGTAATATTTAATTCATGTGACTAATAGATAACAGTAATAAGATGAAAATTGCACTAAGATCCTTTCTATATTGATTACTATTCAACTGAATGGTCATCAAGCCTGAGATAAATGTCAGTTAAAGAGTTTAAATAAATCAGAAAATTGGAAATCATAGATTTATTGTAATTTGATCCAAGGGCCATCATCGATCCAGTACCTTCTCTTTCTTTTAATGAACAGAAGCAATCTAGTCATTATATTTCTATCTCTTCTTCAGTATTTGGTTTGCCATATAGACTAACCTGTTCCAATGCTAGATATCAATGTTATGTTAGAAGTATTATTCAGGAAAGAGGAGGCAGGTGATCTGCAAGTCTAGTTCAAGTTGTGTATCTGTGCTCCCTGTCACACTGGTGCTGGTTAGGTCTTCACTTTGGTTAGGTCTTCATATGTTTTCATGTGTTCTGCCTTATGGACCCTTGGGTGAATTTGATGTAAGCCCCTCTCCTCATATCATTTGATAGAGCCATATACACATGAGATCCTGCCATGATAAATCCTGAATAGCCTCAGAGTGTGCTGTAAAGGTGCACTGCACGCCTACTTCTAGGTCATTATAGAAGAATAAAATACCACGTATGCCTTTACTATGAGACACGTGGGAATGAAATGAAGACTGCATGTTGAGCTTGTTAAAACAAAAGGAGAGGGTGCCTTTAAAGGGTTCATGGAAACAGCCCCGTACAGCTTCAAATTTATTTACTAATGGTTGCTTTTATTTCCTGCCCCTGATTTTCCAGCGATAAAAAAGGCACACTGATTGTCAGAATTGAGAAGTGGGAACAGCATGGCTCCTCAGATCCATAGGCTGATGCCTATACCTTTCTGGTCTCATTCTACTTCCTTTATCACTTATGACAGCCCCGAGACCAGACAAAGATCCTGTAAAACCTTTTGCCGATTCTAAGGGTTTCCCCCCAGTCAACACTAAAAAAAAGGGCCTTCTCGCAGAGCAGAGCAATAGATAACAGAGCCGCAGCTACACCAAATCACACGGGTGTTGGAGGAGGGAGAGAGGGGGTGGGGAGAAAACAAACTAGTTGCTATGGATAGTATTTGGGTTTTGGATTGGATTGCTTACCATAGCCAGGCGATTTTGCTATAAAACAGAGGGCACTAATGAAAGCAACATGGCTTTCCTGGCTCTGGGACGTGGGGTCACATGCACAACCCAGTGCCGACTGCGCGCTGGTTTGGTAAAAGAGAAGCACATGTTCTGCTTTATAGGCTGTTTATTTTTACGGAGCAATGGAGGGGGAGGCTGGAGGGGAACAATCAATTAAAGTGATGGTTGTAAAACCGAGACTGATAAACAAACATTGCATGGTTTCTGAAGACCTGGTGCTTCTCCAATGGAAATGGCAGGAGTGCGTTTGTTTTCAGAAGAAAAATCTTGTCTTTGAAATAACAGTAATACGTACTTTGAGTGAAGATATTGATACTATCCTGAGTAACTTTAAGTGTAGTACTTTGTGCGTACACCAAGGATTATAATATATGAAATATGAAAAATATGAGTGAATGGCTGGTGAGGCTGTGCAAAAAAAACAGAAAAGAAACAGAATCATAGGGAAAGTGTGCACTCTGCTTGTACTTAAAACTTGTTTAAGGATTACTTTAAGACAATAATCTCCTTATTTATTATTTGTTTCCAAAAATAACCAGTCTTTGGACCCTTGGTGACGTATAAATTTGTGGCTCTGTGACGCAGAGCGCAAGACATGTATTAGCGGGAACCAAATAAGCAGCCTGTGCAGTCCTTAAGAATGTAAACTTAAGAAAGCCATTGACTGACAGCGGGCCA
Source organism: Synaphobranchus kaupii (assembly GCA_029718625.1). NCBI lineage: Eukaryota > Metazoa > Chordata > Actinopteri > Anguilliformes > Synaphobranchidae > Synaphobranchus > Synaphobranchus kaupii. The sequence goes on along the minus strand of CM056377.1, from coordinate 102,547,498 downwards.
GGGCTTCCAGCATCAGGGTTGTGGGGAACCAGTCGATCAGCGCTATGCACTAGAGTAAGATTCCAGGCCCTTCAGGTTACAAGCCTTCATTATTGAGAAAGCCCAAGTTGGCGTAATAACTCAGCGTGTGCGTTAATGTCTCCCCCGTCTGGCACTAATGAGCTCCCCGGGGGCCCTCCCTCCCCAGCTCGCCCTGTTAACCCCTCACTTCCCTGCACATGTTTATTTAGTTAGAGGGGCGAGCAGGGGGCCCTGGGTGTTCACGGGGCGAGATGTGGCCGCCTGTGTGATCCGCCAGAGTGTCACTCTCGCTGCAGAGATGGACATGTTCATTTCTGACACTTTGTCATGTTCACTACATCAAGCCAGGAAACGGCTTTCATTTGAGTACTGACACCCTCTCAGATTATAAGAGGTGCTGGACAGCATGAGGCCAACAAAACATACCGTCAAACATGAAGGACACCAATTAGCTATGAGACTGAGAGTGATTTATCTTCTGTAAAATGAATTATGAAGTCATCTATGGGGTATGAAGTTTGTCAATGGCATTTGTTTTTGGGATTTGAAGGAAAGATTTGATTAGAAGTCTTTTAATCAACACTCCCAGTATATGCAGTTGTTACAGTTGCCATCTCTGCCTGTCATGCAGGTTATGTGGCCACAATGCAGTCCCCTACTCAACCTATTCAACCTTTCATTTAAGCCTAGGCTTAACTGGACATCAGAGACACCGTCACTGACCCCGCTTGGATTTCACTCACAATGGCGCTGATATCTTTCAGCTGGGTTTTTTCAGCTTTATAGCAGCAAGAAGATCCTGTGACCTATTTAGCTCATTTGACAGTTTGTGTTGTGGTGAGTCTCCTGGTAAGCAGAAACAACAGTGGCACAAATAAACGACATTCGGCAATTCATACATGTGCAAAACCGAGTATCCATTTGTTTTATGCAATATTGGTGCCTGAGGAATAAATCATGTTCCACACCTGGTAATTACACACGCACACACGCCTTGTTTCTGGGACACTGTTGGAGGACGTCAGGTCCTCGACACTCCTGGAAGAAAGAGGTGCTGCTGACTGACCTAAGACACAGAACTATACCCTCACACATAGGCACACACACACACACACACACACACACACACACACACACACACACACACACACACACACACACACACACACACACACACACACACACACACACACACACACACACACACACACACACAGTAATAGAGACATTGACCTGCATATTGACTAATGAATAGGCATATAGACAAACATACACATGAAAACACAATAGGTCCCAGCTCGTAATCTCTTAGGGAGAGCACCCCAACTCCCCACCTTATACCTTTGTAGACTGCTATGAAGGCAGAGCAGTCTTAGCAGGCGTGATGGATTCTTCTTCACGGTGAGAAAGGAACGCTTATTTGCTTGCAGGCCTTTCCTCTGCCAGCCTATGCTGATTTCACAGAGGCACTCTTAGACATGGTGAAGAGATTTGCTGAGGTCAGATGGGTCAGGGTCTGCCCTTTGCTGAGAGTTCACCACACGGGAGGTAAGACATGCAGAAATAACACATCACCTGAAAGCACGTCTCTCTGTGGACTCTCAGAGATTTAGATCACTATGTTTCAATGTAGAAACACCAAGTCTATATTTTATAAATAAGCAATAAAAATAATATATAAATGCTATTTGTGTTGTTGTATATGAGACGTTACATTAGTATTTAGTGCCATATACTGTATGTAAAGAAAAATAAAAGTAATTATTCAGTATCTGAAAAATATTAATGTCCTAGCTTGTGTTAGTTCCTGCAATGTACAGTTCTGTAGCCAGGAAGATGGGAAATATGAAACAATTACGTATATATATATCTATGAACAAGTTAAGAGCAAGAACTGCAAGGTTTCTTTCGTGTTTAAGTAAGTTTAAATAAGGTTAAGTTTCTCTGAGAATGGGATTATTGAACGCACTAAATGTGAAGCAGGACCTGGCAAGCGCTTGTTAAACAGAACGGCTATTTATTGAGGAGAAAAACACCCTGAGTATCATAAAGGGTTTCCGGAATCAAACAACAAGGGTATAAAAACTGAAAGGAACCATTCGTTGCCCAAGATTAAATTGAAAGCTGGATGTGCTGCACAGTTGTAGAAAGGGGGATATACTGGATCTGTGTTTCTCTACACAGCCAGATGTGAGCAGAGGCAGGGTCTGGGAGGCCAGGGTAATGGGGGCTCTGGTCTGGCCCCCTACTCTCACACACATGCCTGGGGAAAGCCCCGTCACAGTGGTAGTCAGGGCTGGAGCAGGAGATTACTGACAGACCCCAGTGCAAAACCCCCTGCAGACAGCCTGACAGAATTCCATTTGCATGCAGGAATTCCAGAACGCATGCACAATACTGGAGTTAACCACTCTTGACCCACCCCTGACACACATGGTCTCACATTCTTCTGCACACAAAGCCATGAACACCAAGCGCACAAGTGCACAAATACACACGGACACACACACACACACACACACAAACATACAGATGTGCACACAAAACAAACAAATATGTACAGGCACAGACATAGAAGTACATGTGTTAACATGCACACATACAAACATGTACACAGTTCCTTGTGCTCAGGGAAAGAAACACTGTGATGGATGATACCCTATCTGTTCTGTGACTGCCTCATTTGTCAGTTTTCAAAATCATCAAGCAGAGAGGCATTTAAGAGGCTCTTATCTGCTCACCTCTGACTTTCAAGCGACGCACACTAACTGTCCTCTACCTCTTCACTAATGTCTGTCAATAGCGGTCAGCCTCTAACCAGCCTCAGTGGAGTATGCTATTTCTGCCTGACATTTCCCGCTGTGAAAGGCCACAGTCTTGGGCATGGCCCTGAGGCTTGCGTTTCACCCTCAACCTTTTCTCCCTCACAGAGAAAATTCATTTGAGCCTCTGCTTTCGAGACACTTAAAAACCCTGCTCAATTGGTCCAAGCTATCTCTCTCTCTCTCTCACTCCTCTATTGTGAGCTCAAAAACCTGTCTTTGATTTTTGTGGATCTATTCTGAGTAGGATTGATGATACAGTCTCACGAAAGTACCAATGCGGAAAAATAAACTGCAGTGGTCTTTTTATGTTTCTAAGCATACTCACCCCGACAATAGGGATAATACGGCTAAAATGCACTTCATATTGCATCATATTTATATGAGCAGTCAAGAATGATGACTGGTTTGAAAATACCCTTTTATTGGTCCTCAGTGTGCTGCACAAATATGCATAGTAATATATTGCCTCTCTGGTTGCAAAAGCACCCCCACCTCAAAAAGATCTTGCAGGCATTTTCTTCCTGGAAGCCCTGCATGTTCCTCTTCCAAATGAAAACCAGTCATCTGATGTTCAGGAGAAATACATACATGCTCAAGCTACGTACATAGAGAAGATGGTCTATTTGCTCCCCATGCATACACTTGTTAAAACCTCACTTCCTGTTCCCATCAATATGAGTACAGCAGATATTAGTCACCAAAGCAACCTTAAAGTGATACTGCAATCGCTTGTTAGCAATAAAATGAACGCTGTTGTTCAAAATTGTTCACTGGCCACTTTTCTGAACGGATTATTGGACAGCCCTTCACCAACTTTTGGGCCTTATAATATTACAACCAGTAGTAGTAAAATCCAGCTACAGTCCAATTTAGGTGACATTGTTAGTGGTATTAGAAAGTAAGGTAAGTTAAATATTAATTCAGTTCCCCACAATTGCAAATTCAGCTCCAGGTTGTTTAGGGACATGCAAAGGATGCACAAATGAAATGGACAAACGTGTGGTAGCAACATTGCTGAGGCACACATTTCATTTTACTCAGTTTTTGTTCAGTGAAGTCTGTGGCAATACAAATGTTCAAAATGCTGACATTGGAGGCATCAGAGTCAACTGCAGTGTTATATTCTGTCGTTGTTTTTATATTTATCTATCTAGGGCATCTGAAAAGGGACGTTTCCATCTATAAGATTAGTTTCCTGAAGACTGAATGGTTCTGGAAAGCTTTAGCCAGTAATCGATGATTGACTATTATTTGTGCATTTTAACAAATTTAGTATTGTTTATGTGAACGCAAAGCCAGGCCAGGCCATGGATAGTAGCAAGTACTGGACGTTTCGAGGGTGCTTCAAAGATTAACATTGTGTGACCCAGACTGCCTTTCTGTTTGCCTCATCAGTAAAGGGTACAGTATCATGGTGCCAGACACTTTGGAGGGGGGATTCCTCTGGGGTAGTGGGGATTTTAATTGAGGATCAGCCCTAAAAATAGGAGCCTAGCACATTCAAGAGGGATTTCCCCACACTAATAAGGGTTTGAATCGCCGGCATGGTAATGCATCTGTACCTGATGCCATATTTATAACAGGATTATAGGCATGGCCTGTCTTCATCTGATTTGTGCTGGACTTCAGTGTTACAATGCCTTGCTCATGTTAAATTGTTCACCACTATTATGAATTTCTCTTGTAAACTTGGCTGTTACACTATTACATTGGGCCTTTTAAAATTTGAATATGAAATCATTGTATATGAAAAGTAAATGACTCTACTGTTGAGTTACTTTCTTAACAATGTTAAAATATCCAAAAAATATGTTAAACATTAAGATTGATAATGTTATTAGAATTAATTTTTTGAAGACCTTTCAAAGACAGTTTCTGTATCAAGCTCAATAATAATATCTATTAGTCAAGTCCATGTACAGAATTCAGGTAACTTTCTTAAAGAACAGAATTATTTGTTGCAAAACTGCTGTCTGCCAGAAGGTAGAATAGCCAGGAAGAGCTTTAAGCTGGCATCAAAAAGATTAAAAGAAATAACTAAGTAAATAAATAAATAAATAAATAAAACAGAGAGGTCTTTTCAACTCCTGCACACCAACCAAAACTTTCACAGAACATAGTTCCAAAATCAACCAGTGACAAAAACTCCCAAGGGTCTAGTCATAGTGGATTCTCTACACACAGAGCCTTTGTTGCTGGGGATCTAAAATAGTTTGTGGCTCCAGCTGGCAAGAACCCTGTATAATACTATTATGCTGGTCAGTCTTGTAGCAGGAACATTGCACATTTCAAACGCCCACCAAAACGTGCTACCAGACCTGGCGCTGAAGAAGGTTTTCTTGCCATTAACTTACACAGTACAGGAAAATGGACCCTCTCTTATCTACCAAGGCCAAATCAAAATATCTACTCACACACTGATGGAAAACTACAAAACCATGCTCAACTGTGGTGCCTTTATTTTTCTGGTCAAACCAGAAAAACCTGCCACCAATTATTGGGCTACAGTGATAAGACAATGCACAAAGGGATCACAAATGGACCTATTAGGACCAGACCTGGGAACTAGTGGTCTACACGCTTGGATGAAACTATGATGACATCGATCTAAAAAAAGCTTAAAGCTTTCCGGTGAGCAATATGGACCGATAAAAAAAGCAGCTAGAGTAGAAGCCAAGAGGTGAGTACCCCTGGCTGAGAATACAGACCTGTGCTAGAGATGACCCTCAAATGTCCAGACCTCTCTTAAAAGCATTCTTTCTGTCTTCTCTTGCCGCAGCGAAGGGCTCAAAGGTGAATGTAAATTACAGGTTAAAAGCCGGGAGGCACCAGGCATTTAAAGTGCGATTTTGCCAACCCTCCCACCCTCATGCCGAGATGAAGAGATAAGTCCAGACAATGCAGCTCTTTTACATTGAAGAACTGGCTTGTTTGACAAAGTGAGCACAGTAACTGGGAGATCAGAGCTTTATGGGCCTTGGTCCTGTAAAGAACAGTCATTTATCTTTATTGGGCTTGAACAGGAAATCCAGCCTTCACTGCATCTGTCCTGATTGTGTTCACAGAACTAATACAACAACCAAAACAGTACTCTTTGGTGTGATTGTCAAAATAGTGCGCATAATAAAGTCACACTCATAAGAACAGAAAGTGGAAGATTTTATATTTATAATTCTGACTACAAGTTAATGCATGATGACACTGATCGAAGTGCTTTTACTAAACAGGTAGTTGGCAGCTAGAAGGGTACTTTGCCACTTGGAGCCATGCCATTTTCCACTCTGCGTCTTCTTGATTCCACAGTTAATAACTTGGCATCTCTTCCAACCAGGGATCATGTGTCTTTGGAATATTCACAGACTTTCATCTGTGCTTTATGTATTGGATGCATTGAAACATTTGATTATAGGAAAATGTACTAGAGTTCTATGTTCTGATTTAAAAAAAAAAAAAAAAAAAATTCACACAGGGGAATCACAGTGACAACAACAAAATATCTGTGACAGAGAAATGCATGCTGACAGAAACGTCTAATGCATGCAGGCACGGACTTGATGAGACAATAACCACTTTAAATCACTGATACTGATGGGAGCAATCTCTACTTTACTTCAATAATCTCCACTTTGCTTAGGACCTAATTAAATTGGATGAGGGTAAAGACAGAAACTTTTCATTTAGAACAAATGTGTGTGTGTGACTAGTACAATTCCATTTCGTTGCAGGGTAGTTGATGTAGGGCACTGTTCCTGCTAAGAGAAAACAGATATCCCTAAAAAAAAAAGGTTGAAAAAAGGGAGGGTACAGGCAGTACAAAAACTGTACCAGCCCTGAGAACGAGCTGACCGGCCCAGCTGTGGGTGCTCGAACTGTCCATCAGGCTGGTGCTTGGAACAGTTTATACTGTGTGTCACTTTTCTCCTCTCCACCGCCACCCACCCCCTACCCCACCCCAGCAGCTGCAGTTTGCCAAAACCACAACAGACGGGCGACCCTGGCCCTATCGCTCAAACACCAGACAGGTCCTCCAGGGACCCCCTCTTTCAAAAGGTTTTTTTCTGGCTCTGCTCCACTGGCAGGTATAACTCATGAGGATCAAAGGAGGAGAAATGTTCACCCCTCTGCTTAGCTATGGGTGTTGACAAATGACAACCTTTTAGACATTTAGGCGACTTTTTCAGTCACTGAGTCTCTATTGCCTTACCCATATGCAAATGCTATCCTTGGTTGTTGCCAATGCGTGCTATATCCACCTCCACCGCAATGCTGTTCTGTGTAGCAGAACAAGCCAACGGGGTTATCTGATTCGAATAAACCTTTAACCATATTATGTTTCACTACCCATTTCAGGCTCTCTGTCACTGTAGCTGATACCTTCACTATTATACATTTTGTTATTTAGTTATAATATGCTTTGATCTTTATGTCTTAAGGTCACATATTTTCTCCATCCATTAAAGTAGAACATAACAATAGTAACATAAAATAATCCTGAAAGAAACAGCAAAGAATCCTCCTACTGGATCTCACGAATGCAAATTCTTTGTGAGTATTAGATTTAACATCACTATTCCTGGAGGATTAGTGTTGGATCATATCAAATGGATCAATGGTTTCAGGTGACTGTTTATTGACTCATAAAAGGAATATAGTTCTACATTATTTAGGCACATTGAAACTACTGGAAAATGTCTAAGAATGATCATTATAAAAAAGAAAAGAAAAAGAGACGTAAATATACGTAAAGTAAAATCCCAAATTACCTCTTGCTTTCAGTCGCAGACTGCCCAATGCCCAGGTAATTCATTTTATGAACTAACTGGATTGTTCAATAATTGCCTCATGATAAATTATTTCAACAAATGCTAAACTTTTGAAAACTAAACTCATAATAGAAAAGTCATGGTAAATTAAGTTCTTAATGTTAAACATAAAGATTAGCAATCAAAATGAAATATGTTTATATTACTCAAGTCTCTCAAATATTTGTGGAGACAGGTTTTCATGAATTCCATACTAGTGATGCTATTTAAGAAAATCTCCATGTCCATGCCTAGAATTGGTCAAATGTAGGCTACTGTCATTGTATCCATAGTTCATTGTCTGGAGAACCTTACATATCCTGGTATGAACTATATTCCATATATCAGTATGACACTACAACGCCATTTATGACATCACTACTATGTCTCCTAACTGTCCACCACTCAAGCCTGCAGAGGCTATCCTTTATCAAAAACACTCTCTACGTGACAGACCGGCTGACATTTTTAAAAGTCGTTAAAGACATGATACTGATTATAACTATGATATACAATATATACGTACGTATATATACAGTAAGCACCATAATTCATTGGACAGTGACCCATTTTTTGTTATTTTGGTTCTGTACTCTAGCACTTTGAGCCTGAAAGGATACAATGACAATGAGGTTGAAGTGCAGACTGTCAGCTTTAATTTGAGGGTGTTTTCATCCATATTGGATGAACCGTTTAGAAATGATAGAACCTTTTGTACATAGTCCCTCCCATTTTTGGGCATCAAAAAATATTGGACAGTTTAACATAATATAGAATAAAGTAATTATTTTTAATATTTGATCGCATATCCTTTGCATGCCATGACTTCCTGATGTCTGTTACCCAACAATATCAAAAGACTCTTGATATCTTATTTTCTGGTACTCTTACAAAAGATACTATAACTTATCTGCATTTGAATGGATCCCTATGGGAATTGGGGGGTGGGACTAGATTTAGCTGTAAATTATGCTGGAACAGTATAGAATACACGGTTGGCGAAATGGCTCTAAGTCATCAAGGGTCTGACGTATCAAACATGCCTAAAATAATCACTCTGCTGCCAGATATGCAGTAGATATGGATGGATGACTTGAAGGTTATTTTCTCCTGACTTATTTTTGCATAGAGTTCAATAGGAAAATTTGTCAGGAGAAACAACCCTTAAAGTGATCCTAGAGTACAGAACCAAAATAACAAAAAATGTGTGTCACTGTCCAATGAATTATGGTGTTCACTGTATATACATATATATATATTTGGATGGCAGACATACCCCATATATATACAGCACAAGGAGTTTGGCACTTTTCAGGGTTTCCTACAGAAATAACCACAATGACCACAGACCCTCAGCCTTTAAGAATATGTTATGTACCTTCTGACCTCATGTAAAAACACAGAATTCAATTACAACTTCACACGTCCACACAATAAACCCCTAACCTGGGGTATTTTCATATTTATTCTTCTTTTTCACAAATCATTATATCTTCTATTGACATACAAAGCATTCCTATGTCTACTGTGTACAATAACCCATTAAAACACTGTAATCCATTTAAAATTATGACTAACACTTTCATTTATTTGTAATTGATTTATTCATTTATATGTAAATTACCACATTCTCTTCAGATGGTAAAATGGAAAAATTGTGCACATTGTGTAGCATTGATTTGGAATAGAGCTCTGCTCTTACTACAGGTAGAGAGTTCCCTGAGAGCTCATTTTAATCAGGATTTTAATCATCTTTCAGTGGAATTCCCCTTTAACTACATTTCTCAGTAGCATGTAGCAGCATTCAACTACTTTGAAAAGCAATTAGCTTTCAAGTAGTTAAGTTTTTTTAAATTTTTTTAAAAGAAGTAGCGAGGTAGCGTGGACATAAACAGGCTTGGTCTGTGCAACTTTTTCAAGTCTGCTTGTGTAACATTCTCTGCACTCTCTGTCTATTTGGTGTGAAAGTGAGGTCCGGTAAAATCAATGCGTGCAGTGAGGGCTTTCTGCCCGGAATCTTTCCCCTCAACACAGCAGTAGTGAACAGTCCTCAGACAAAATAACGTCATGGATAAGGAGTCAGAGTCTGCAGTAGCAGTAGGCCAGGGGTGCACATCTCCAGTCCTGGGGGGCAGATCTCCGTGCTGGTTTTTGTTCCAACCAATTACCTTAGCTCTAGTTTTCTGACAGCTGTATAAACTATGCTGGTTCACTCCTGGGCCCCGTTCCTCGTACGTGGGTAACTCAGTTAGCTGGCTAACTGTGCTGAGTAAAACCCATAAACCCCCCGAAAATGGAACATATGAACTAGCAAAAACACTGTTCTGGGTTTTACTCAGCACAGTTAGCCAGCTATGCGGAATAGAGCCCTGTACTTGAGCACAGTAAAATATTTAGGATATACTTGCAGTCTTTGGCTGTAGCTGGTGCCTATACAGATGTCAGATCAGGATTTGATTGAGCTAATTAAATAATTAAGAGCAGAAGTTGGCACAAACTCTGAAAACGGATCAGCCTGTAGGCTTACCTCTAATCATTCGTTCGGTGAAGTTGATGTTATACATACACATTATATATGTTTGCTACCCATTTGCTACAATTGATCTACATCACACATTTCAACATCTATTTATCAGAAATACATCACCAAGGGAGTGAACACAAACTAGACTTTAATTAAGTAGCAATGTGGGACAAGCTGCGATGCAGTATAAATTAATCCTGGCCAAAATATAACTGCACTGGATTCCTTTCCGGAAAATACATTATGTACTGTATGTAGCAGCGGTGCAGGTGTGGCTTTCTGCACATCAGCAGCTGGTGATAAAGTACTTGCTACCACTCTGTTCTCAAATGCTTTCTCTACCTTGGGATAGAAGCATTATAATTACCACGTGTGGGAAATCTGTTTTTCCTTTCTCAAATCTTTTTCCTTGATACAGAAAATATGAGAGGAGATGCCTAGAGTCAGATTACAAAAGGTAATCTTGGTGCCCTTTGAACTCAAAAGTAATGTTTTTAATACTGTGTATGTGTATCAACTGTCCCAGGGTACTAAAGTGACGGTTATTACAAAATCGATTAAAGCTTATGCTTTGCATACCAGAGGCATCTGGTAACATGAAATACTATACAGCGATCTCTAGCCAGTTGAAATAGCAAATATGCTCCCTTTGATCATTCCGTTAAAAGTGCAGCATGTGAGTCATAATATGAACTTTTCACCAAGTTCTCATTGGTGAAACAGGAGTTATCCTTTGTTCACTTCAAACCACAACAAACATGTCTCAGTTACAATTGATTGATGCCAACACAGATTCCCAGCTACAAAAAGTCAGAACGACAAAAATAAAATGGCATCCGTAATGCAATTAAAGGAAAAAGTTTGGCCTCCAAATGTTAAGTATAGCAGTTCAATAACAAACAGCTTTAATATTTACCCCACAGTATTGTAGGTGTCATGTGACAGTATCATGTTATACCGTAGTTAATTTAAGCATAACCTACAACCTTACTGTAGCATATAATGGTAACGACATGAGTGTATTATACAGTGTGTATATACTGAAATCAGCTCAACTCATTGGCCTAAAACTACATGTGAATGCAAGAAAGAGGTGATTCGTTCGATTCCAATGTGCTGACGCTGGTCAGATCAGGAAATACATCGGTCCTGGTTTGTGCTCTAACAGTTTGTGCTGAGGCTGAATGTGTATGGATGCTGCCGCCGCCAAGGCTAGTATTGAGATGTGGGAGGTGTGCTCAGAACAGGATGATATAGATCTGTTTTAGAAGGAGCCTACCCCTCACACCTGAGAGTCTCACTGGATTTGTATGTCACTCTGGTAAAGATAACATTCTTGAAATTGAAAGGCTGTGCATCGCTTTTTGAGGAGCGCAGTTTCAAGTGACTGTTTAATGTTTTTATTTTATTGCATGTTTTTGCTTCAATACCACATTAACAGTTTCTGCACAGCCACTTCCTTTTAAGACATTTTTTAAACATGGCAATGAAACAGACATCCATACCTCAAAGACTGTAATCATTCAACTAGGGACACACAGACATACAGCCGTTACAGTTTAACTTTAATATTCAAATTAAAATAATTTATTTTCAAAGTCACATACTGTTCAGGGCAAACCTAGAGGTCACCAATAACTACTTCCCTAATGCTAAAATAAGACCTTGGTGTGAAATGCTTTTTGTTAAGATTGTTTGATGGATATGTGCTTTTACATATTCAGTGTGAAAACCATGCTGAAACCACAGCTGCAAACAAGAGCTGATTCTCACGTTCAGTGACTGACCAGACATCAGAGCAAACTAGAATAAATGATATGACCGGCTGTCTCCTACATAGTGAAGCAGCACAAAGGCAGGTCCCCTTTGCACCTTTATTAATTGCTTGATTTCTCAGGGGCCCTCTGCAGCCACAAGCATTATTAGCTCTGCTTTTTAATTACCCTGCTACACCTGTTACATTTATTTAAGTTCAGACTTTTTTCCCTTTCAGTATGAGAAATACTATGATCGTATGAGTTACCTTACCTTTATTTCAAGCAAAGTGAATTCAATATATCATCCTATATCATCCTCTTTCAAAATGTACATATGACATTTCTGACATATTCAAAAAACATGCCTTTCACCACCAAGAATAATATGAGAATAAGAAAAAAATTTTATTAAATAAATCCACAAGACTAAATTACAAGAAATATACAAAATTACAAAAATTCCCAGGCTTGTCATCCTTAAGAAAACACATGACATTCATAAAGAGTAAAAGAAATTCCAAACACTTATGAGCACAAACTGGACTTGAGGGTTCACCTGAGTCCTGAGCCAGAGAGAGCAGTGGGTAATGAAGATGTCTGTGACAGCTCAGTTAGGGAACTGTTGGGTGGCTGCCATGCTAACGAGTGCTGCTAAAAGCCTTGTGTTATGAGCCCATTAACTACTAATGATGGTTGTGACAGCTGAGTCCATGATACAGGCCCACAGATCAGCCTGCTACTCCCCTGATGCCACCCCCCCCACCCCACCCCACCCCACCCCCCTATCCCCACCCTCTCCACTCACACACACCCTGCCGTAAAAGTCCTTTATTACTGAGAAAGGGTAGCTTCTACTATCAGCCAACCCTGGAGGTAAAAGGGTCAAGGGCTCTCATTTTTCATCCAAACCAATTATCCCCTCTTCCCTCCCTCCGTGCCTGCTCTCTCAATCCCGGCCCTATTCACATATAAATTTGCAAGAATTCCTCAAGTGGCCCTGACACAGACCCTCGCCTTGATTTCAGCAGCTTAACAGACAAAGCTATTGTTTCTATAAATAAGAGGAGGGAAAAAAGGAGAAAATTCCCCCCAATTAGAATTCCAATACATTGCTTTATCTCGCCATTCCCCCCAAAACGGTGTTATCATTCTTTGCCTTTTTTTTTTCAAAGTGTGGTGCAGTGTTTATTATTTGGAGTGCCCTGTAGTGGAGTGTGGTTACAGAAGGGCTTGAGGCTGGAGCTGGCCTTCCTGTGCGTAAGGCATGCTAAACATGCACTGGCCTTTTCTCTGGATACATAAAGAAGCGATTGTTGTTCACGCTATAGCGTGGTCTACAGAGGGAGTGATCAGTGGAGTAAGCACAAGTGTGGGTGTTTACCTTGAAAGAGACTTCAGTTCACCCACTAACCCTGCATTCCTCCATTAAATGGAGGTGATGCGCTATTAGTGGAGAGGTCTGCGTGAGTGGAGTGGTGATAGCAGTGCCCACTCAAACTCGAAGGAGAGCGGGGGCGTTCTGGACAAAAAAGGCAGACAAAAGCCTGGAATGTGGATGGTAAACACCATGAAAGGAGTCAGAAATAATTGCAGCCTGGGGTTCATTTATACAACGGGATTCAAAAGTGATGCTTTTAAAAAAGAGAATAAGAATAGCTGTTTCACAGGTTTATGGTTATAAGGTTCCATGGAGTATTGTAATACTCGGAGACAAACACACACGTGTAATGGATACCGAAAGGGTATGATTCAGACACCCTTCCTAAATAACTGCTGATCAAAATTCATTGGGTACCGTGGTGGGTGGGGGTGGTAGGAGCATTGAGACGACTGGTGGTAGGTTATTGAGAGCATTATTGCCCTGACTCAGACCCCGTGAAACCACACTGCTGACGATATACATATGTGCAGTTCGTTCCGGTAAGACGGAAATATGGACACTTTCCCTCCATTAGACCTCCACAGAAATGTGCCAACTTCTGCGTCTAAGTTCCCATAGACCACAAAGTACATTTTTCTTTTTAGGGTTGTGGAAGCACAGTCTCAAACCTGATTACCGACTTAGTGAGGGGGACATTTTCAAACTAAAATGTGCTTTATTTGTTTTGCGTCCAGTGTTGTGATTAACGATCCCCTCTTCCATGGTGCTTGAAGGAGCAGCAACACCCCAACATGCCCTGGGAGCGAGTCACTCAGTGTCAGACCCCCAGGATCCTGACATGGCCCCACTGGAGCCTAACCACAGTCTGACTGCAGGCCTTGCTGTGTGGGGACTGCGTGGGCACTGCTGGTGATTAATGATGCATTAGGAAGCAATGCACTGTTGAACCATAGCTCTTGGTCTAGAATGACACCAGAGCTGTGACTGCACTGTTGAACCAGAGCCCTGGTCTGGAGGAGAATCCTGGCACGGTCGCGAGTACCTACAATGATCATGTCTCTAATCCCAGAGGCGCAATTAGTGGGTCTCCAGGGGCAAATTCCAAATTCAAGCCCCTATTATACTCAGTGGGGAAATTCAAAGGAACAACAGCATGGTAAAAACTCAACTATGAGTTTTTTGGCTGACGATCAAGTTGAGGTCGCCAACCAGGCAGCCAATGGACCAACATGAACCTCTCCATAACGGCTCATTGTGTGTGACTGTGGGGGAGGGTAGAAGGTGACAGATTTGTCATAATGTGCATCTGGTTTTTAGAACAGTTAAACTGAGTACCAAAAAGCCAGTTTATAGTCATTATCAGACAGCACTGAAGCCATGGGAAAACAGCAAACTTAATGGATGCTAATAAATCTGCTTTGGTGTGCTTTTTAAAGTACTTGGTGCAATTTACAAAGAAGAAAACAAAAATATAAAAAATAACTTATGGTCAACAGCGAGGCTCTTGCAGTGTTCACCTCTTACCCAAGTCAATGGGGCTCATTCATGAAATTTTCCTAAATACATGCGTACATTTATGTACGAAACAAGTTTGTACAAAAAAATCTATGCCGGATCCATCAAACCATACAGATTTGTTCGTCTTCTGAGCGTATGTTCATACATCTTAATCTTAAATGACAGGTGTGTGCACCTTATTTTGCAAAAAGCATAAATCCACATCCATGAATTTCCATATACGGACATTGCAAATTTCAAATGTCAAAATGGCCCAGAAAAAGCAAAAGAAGGATTGTTCTGACACTGAAATCAAAGTTTTATTAGCAGATGTTCGGTCAAGGAAAAACATTTTGTTTAGTATTTTCCGTTACAGTGTCATAGGAACTAGTAAAGTAAAAAGGCCTGGCAGGAGATAACATGTGCTGTCAATGCAGGATCTCCCGTCACACTAACTGAATGTTCAAGCCTTTCTGTATCGGACGAGCGCATTGCCTCTGCCAAGCACCTTCTAGCAGCCTGGAAATAAATAAATTATTGTCATTAATTTAGTCATTTTGTTGCTGTTCTGTGTATGTGAGAGGTGGTTAGAAATCCCCTATCCCTTAGTGATGGAGGTAGTTAGGAATCTATGTACTCACACCGTAAACAGCGATTTGATGGATATATTCTTACCAATAAGCCAGCCATCTCTCACAGCAGCGTCTCCAGAGGAGTGCCAAATGAACTGCTCCGCAGAATGCTGTCATTAAGCTGTCGCGGGTCCCACCAGGCCACCAGGTTGAGCAATACATTTCGCACCACGTGAGTTGTATATTGATGTGATAGCCCTATCTTGGGATGGAGCCTTAATGCGTATGCTATAGCTGTGCAGTAGCTATAGTGGATGGTACGATAATATTTGACAGGTTGGCAATTTCATAAAACCCAAAATGACTAGCCAGCCATTCACCACTCTCAGCCAAGAAATAAGCGCGATCCTAAAGATGCATTCTCTCCAGAGGACACCGTGTGCCAACTCCTCCAGACCTGCAAGCCATTTTATAGCAAATGTCGTTCATTGGTTAAATGCGTGTTTTAATTAGCATATTCAATGTCATATAACATCTACATTTTATTAAGTCAGAGAAATAGTACAGGGAGCATTAATTACATTATGGGTCTAATTAAATAAGTTAATGGCCTAGAATTGATTAATAGATGTAATCTAAAGTGCTTGCTTTTTACAGTTGTAATTATAACATTTGCATTGTGCACTTCAAAGTCTACATTTAGTCTTGCTACATTTAGTCTTGTGAATTTAACAGAAAATAAATAATATTCTCATTGACATTCTGAAGCTACATTTTGCGGCATTTTTTAATTTACAAATGTGGTACGAGTGCTACTGAGCAGATGCAAATGTATTTATTATTTATTGTAAAGTACAAACAAATCTCAGATATGAAAACTTTTATGAATGCCAAAATATGAACAAAATTGCTAATACGAATGATTTACGGATTTACAGATTCATTCTGCGCACGTGTCATGAATGAGGCCCAGTGACTGTGAAGGAGGGACAATAAATGCAATATGTTCCAGGGCTGCTGCTTACACAGAACCTGAACAAAACTGATTATACAATCAAAGCACATTTATCACTTTTGAATTGAAGGAAAACAAATCAAATCAAGATTTATTGACTTAAGTGTGTTCTTGGAACTCTTCAACATATTTACTTACTTTTACATAATTAGTCAATTTATTTTACTCCAGTTTATTTACTCCAGCCATTTTATTTCATTTTTTCTTTTGGAATTTTTAAAATGGTATATCATAGCTGAGGACTAGTACTGGTCATGTCGTGTAAGTAGCCTATATTTACAATAAAATAACTAATTTGGCAAAGTAAAATATTTGGGAATTGGTTGGACCAAAGACTGATAAAAACACACAGTCTTTCAGGAATTGAGCTTCGGCACCCCTCCCATGCACTGCATGAAGAGAATAAAGATGTAAAATAATGAAACAACGCCCAATTGTGGGTCATGAGAATGTCGAAAAGCCACACTGCTGCATGTTTCAGTCAAAACATTCTCCAGAATGATTCTCACAGGTGCAATGATCTGGCTGGACCAAAGCAACTGCGACTGAATTGTTAGAGCATGTCAGCATACACAATGCGCCAACCTGTCTCCCAAAGGTGCCACTGAGAATGGCTTTAGCAAATAGCAGTCTATGCCCTGTGTATGGATCAGTCTGCCTGCATGGGCTCTTTCTGCCAAACCATGGCAGTCTGCTGGGAGGAGACGAGGCTGGCGTCTGTATTTGGTATGATGTTTGTCAAGTTGAACATTACCCTTCTTTGTAAGAAAGGATGAATACAGCATATTGTCTAAAAATCCCATTCAGCAGTGACAAGGCTGCACTGGAGGGGGGTTGGTGGGGGTTGGGGTCATATCTTAATCGCACACAATGCCAAAACAGCCCAGATAAAAATGGTGCCCGTGCGGCACTTGCACTATGAGTGATCATCATATAACTTGTCTGTGCTCAAAAAGCTACTGTGCTGTGTGGCTTCGTTAAAATATTTAATTGAAGTGAATATATTCAGCAGAATAGCATGTACTGTATCTAGTCACATACCACATAACGCTTGAATTAACCAGATCCTTGGTGCAGATAACCTTAGTTTGGACAATTTATTGAGTAGGTAAGCTTTAATTACATTTACAGCACCATTAAGAATTAAGTATGGACAAAATGCTTACTTGAGTGTGTTATCCATTTCAAAATGTATTACAGGACATACAGATCCTTTCCAAAAAATTTGAATATCATGGAAAAGTTTTTTTGTTTTTTTTCATAATTCCATTCAAAAAGTGAAACTTTCATAGATTATAGATTCATTACACACAAAGTAAAATATTTCTAGCCTTTATTTGTTTCATTTTTCATAATTTTGGCTTACAGCTCCAGTAAACCCCCAAAACAGTATTTCAAGAAATTAGAATAGTGTGTTGAAAATCAGCATTTACTTCAGTTATTTCAGAGAATGAATGTTTTAGACTGAGTGTCACACTATCATCTAATTTACTCAAAACACCTGCAAAGTTTATCTCAGTTTGGTTCAGTATGGGGAAGACTGCAGACTTGACAATTGGCCAGAAGACCATCATTGACACCCTCCAGAAGATGGGTATGCCACAAAAGGTCACCGCTAAGGATGGCTGGCTGTTCACAGAGTGCAGTGTCCAAGCATATCAATAGAAAGTTTAGTGGAAGGGAAAAATGTGGCAGGAGAAGGTGCACAAGCAAAAGAGATGACCATAGGCTTCAGCGGATTGTCAAGCAAAGACGATTCCAAAATTTGGCAGAGATGCAGAGGGAGTGGACTGAGGCTGGAGTCAGTGCTTCAAAAACCACCACGTACAGACGTATACGGGACATGGGCTACAACTGTTGGATTCCTCGAGTCAAGCCACTCCACTCATTCTCTGAAATAACTGAAGTAAATGCTGATTTTCGACACACTATTCTAATTTCTTGAAATACTGTTTTGGGGGTTTTCTGGAGCTGTAAGCCAAAATTATGAAAAATGAAACAAATAAAGGCTAGAAATATTTCACTTTGTGTGTAATGAATCTATAATCTATGAAAGTTTCACTTTTTGAATGGAATTATGGAAAAAAAAAACTTTTCCATGATATTCTAATTTTTTGGAAAGGATCTGTATACTAAACAGAAGATGTTTATAAACTGGAAGAGTCCTCTGACCAGACTAAAAACTATACACACTGCTCCTGTGGCTAGGGAGGCAGCATTGGATTACTAGTATGTCCCTCATGGAAATGTTCTGCTCTAGCTCTCAGTCATCAATGTATTACTTTATTTGAGTATCACAGTGTTTTTATTACAAATCCTAATTAAATCATTTTCCTCTACCACCCTGCAAGGCCTCTAGGAACGTTTCTCCTTATCTATTACCCATAGGATGGCACTCTGATTCTGCATGGTAATTTTAATGTCTAACTGCACAATTCTCAGATTGCTGGCCTTTTCCCACTGCCCCACTCATATAATATCACACAGACAGAGACTCTGCATACACAAGGCAGACAGTCAGCTTTAGCTTGCCTTCACATAACAATCATGCAGTGACCCCATTCATCTCTGACCACCAATGTCTACTTTGCTTCCTCCCAACTGTCTACTCTTGTCCACACCCATGATCACCTCCCTTGGCAGCATGCATATCCTCTTTCCCAAAAATTTTGTAAATGTTGTGGAAGCTCCATATCCCTCCAAACACATCAGATCAGGGATTTGTTTTCATGCCATACTGTGACACAACTGGCAGCATTCTCTTCAGTCCTCTGCAGTCACTCGGCCAACTAGATATATAGGTGTAGAACTGCTTGGGTCAGGAAATGCACGGAATGTAACCCAGTTGAGTAAATGCTTCTCAACAGGGGCCAGGACATACAGTTGAAATCAGAAGTTTACATACACTTAGGTTGAAGTCATTAAAACTCATTCTTAACCACTCCACAGATTTCTTGTTAGCAAACTATAGTGTTGGCAAGTCAGTTAGGACATCTACTTTGTGCATGACACAAGTAATTTCTCCAACAATTGTTTACAGACAGATTATTTCACTTTTAATTCATTATATCACAATTCCATTGTAATGGTGGCGTGACGTGTGAGGTAGGAGGAGCCAAACGCAGCAAGGGGATTCATTAAGCCCTAAGGCCACTAAGGCGGGAAACCCCGCAGTTAAGGGAGGGAGACAACACAACGAACAAGCCTACCGACGCTACTAACCGGCTCACTGTCACACGCCAATAAGTAGAAGCGCAAGGACAGGTTTCTCAGTAGCCAGAAATAATACGCGCCCTGTCTCGGTAACGAGACGCATAAGAACGGGCGAGTAGCGTAATGACAAAAATAAAACACAGTCAACAAACACTGCAAAATAATACGATAGTATATGAGGAGGCGAAAGGAACAGAGATCTAACGTTCCAAGGCTACTCTCAGACTCGCAGTCACACACAAACATGTCCACAACATCGCCCAATCTTCCCTATAGGAAGACATGTACCGAAAGACGAAACAGAACTACAGTTCCGAACAAAATCGTCAAAAACTCCATGTACGGATACAGGTACCAAAAGGAACGAACAGGACAGGCTGCACCGGACAGTTACCGGCTAAAAGACCAAATCGAACTGCTACCCTATACTTCTACGAGCTAAGTAACAAAGTAGAAGCGATGGTGCTGTCCCGCCTAGACTACTGCAACTCTCTCCTGGCTGGCCTGCCAGCATCGGCCATTAGACCCCTTCAGCTTATCCAGAACGCAGCAGCGCGCCTGGTCTTCAACCTCCCCCGACACTCCCATGTCACCCCCCTGCTCATTGACATCCACTGGCTACCTGTGATGGCTCGCATCAAATTCAAAACATTGGTGCTCGCCTTCCAGGCAGTCCGAGGATCAGCCCCTCCATACCTCCAAAAGCTCATCAGACCCTACACACCTACCAGATCCCTGCGTTCCGCCTCCTCAGGACGACTGGTACCCCCCCCCACTTCATACTAGCACCCGGTCTCGACGTCTGTCTGTCCTGGCCCCACGGTGGTGGAATGAGCTCCCCGTGGAGGTCCGAACAACAGAAAGTCTGACCGCCTTCAAGCGCAGATTGAAGACTCACCTCTTCAAGCTGCACCTCTCTCCACCCCTCCCTACCTCCTTGTGACCTCCCTTGATTGTGTTTTTCTGAATCCTTGTTTAAGTGGTTCAAGCTGCTAGTTTAATACTTAAGGTTACTTATTGGCTTACTGTTGTGCACGCCAATGATTGATATAGTGTGGTCCCCCCCCCCCCCCCCCAAAAAAAAAAAAAAAAAAAAAATCATACTGACTGCGCCTGGTGTTTGAAATCGTATTTACCTTTTAGGGTTGTTTTAACGCACTTGTTTCAAGTTGGAAAATGCACTAATGTACGTCGCTCTGGATAAGAGCGTCTTCCAAATGACTAAAATGTAAATGTAAATGTAGAAGCGTGAATGCCCGATCTCCCAGGAGAGAGAAACATTTTACAGGCGAAATAGAGCAGAGATCTGTGGTCCCATACTTCTACGAGATAAGTAACCAAAGAGCCAGCAAGAACAAAGCCCTGCCTCAGCAACGAGACGTTAAAACAGGCGAGTAGCACAAAAGGTACAAATAACACACACCAGACAATGCAAATAACGGAAATAATACAAAACAAACAAACAATCAATCAAACAATCAATATCGAAGCCCCGAACGAAGGAAACGGGAGGCTTATATAGCTCTCAGGTGACCCGCACAGGTGTGGATGCTGACAGAAGCCCAAAAGGGCAGCGTCCTCGCGTGGCCACCGAGGAAAACGACCGCATGGGGAAAAAGGGTAGAAACCCATGACATCCAGTGGGTCAGAAGTTTACATACACAAAGTTTACTGTGCCTTTACATTTTTTAAATGCATATCCTTTGCATGCCATGACTTCCTGATGTCTGTGACCCAACAATATCAAAAGACTCTTGATATCTTATTTTCTGGTACTCTTACAAGTGATACTATAACGTCTCTGCATTTGAATGGATCTCTATGGGAATTGGGGGGGAATTTAGCTGTAAATTACACTGGAACAGTATGGAAACACATGGTTGGCTAAATGGCTCTAAGTCATCAAGGGTCTGACATATCAAACAGGCCCTAAATCATCACTCTGCTGCCAGAAATACAGTAGATATGGATGGATAACTTGAAGGGTTTCTTCTCCTGACTTATTTTTCCATAGAGTTCAATAGAAAAATTTGTCAGGAGAAACAATGGTCTTATGGAGGCTTGTTTACTGTAAATTGCAGTTTAGCTTACTCCCAGGGCAGTAGCAGAGCAGAGTCCATCCCACTGTCTGATAAGAACAGTTGCAACAACAAAACGAAAGTACAAACATGAAGAGGATATGCAAGGGAATGATTATCAAAGATTTTAGATTATGCATGAGAAGTTATTTAGCTGTTTCTTTTCATACACCTTTAACTGGAGAAACTTTACATTTCCCTGTGCATTCATTCATGCAGATTTTCACTACTGCGGGAGTTTAAGGTGAATGAATGCTTGAGTCAATCACTGTCAGAACTTGCCTAATGTTATGTTATGGCATTTACTGATCTGCCTGTAACATTCCACTCCCATCCTATTGTTTCGCTGTGTTTTCCCTCTCCCCCTGTTTCGTGTTTGTCTCTCCATTGTCCGTTTTCCCCCTTGCTGCAGGTTGGGTGTGTTTTCCCGTTTGTATCACTCTGTTTCACTGCTCCTTTCTCAGCCTATCCCATTCCCCCGTTTTGCATGCATTCCTCACTCTCCGCTCTGTTCAATCACTCTCGCATACATTCGCACGCGGTTCCTAATTGATTCCAATTAATGTTTGCATTTAGTCACCCGGTGTTTTCTGTCCTGTGCCAGTTCGTTAATGCTCTTTGTCAGAAACCTCTGGTCCTGTCTGGTTCCCTGTCTAGTTGCTACTCTAAAGTCTTGTTCTGTGCCGGCGTTTATTCGCCCTGCTATTCAGTCTAGTCAAAGTCTGTTCAGTCTGGAACAGCTCTACCCGCTGTTCATTGTTTCGTCTCGCTATACTAACTTTGTCTGCTTCAGTCTGCCAGCCTGCAGTCGTCTGTAATCCCTGCCTGTGTTGCGGTTTTCCTGCCTCCCACCTGACGTGTGTGCATGCAGCTTGGACTTCTGCTATTCCACCCTGCGGCAGGGTAAAGTCATGGGTAAAGTCATGACAAGTGCTAACAGCAGTTCATTAAATCATGACACCATGTTGTCTGCTTGTGTTTAAGGTTTGTAAACTTGAATTATAAACCCCGAATTGCATCTGAAATCCCAACATTGATATATTAAACTTGGCAAGTATGACTTTCTGCTGATAAGCTGTGAAGTACAAATTAAATTTGTAATATATAGATTCAAATTTTGTATACAAGAATATAAGTTGAAAAATACCCAGAGTGTTACAATTTGAATTACATTTGGCACTGAGTTCACCCCACATGGTGTATACAAAGAAAGAAGTTACATGTCATGTTACATACAATCAGATCAGTCTCAGAGAACACATTGATCCAAAAATGGCTGACCCGGTGTTCATTGAAAAATGTTACATATAATACAGTGAGCACCATAATTCATTGGACCGTGACACATTTTTTGTTATTTTGGTTCTGTATCCTAGCACTTTGGGTTTTAAAAGATACAATGACAATTGTATCTACAGGTTGAAGTGCAGACTGTCAGCTTTAATCTGAGGGTATTGGATGAACCGTTTAGAAATTATAGCACCTTTTGTACATAATCCCCCGATTTTTTGGCATCAAAAATATTGAGCAGTAACATAATGTACAATAAAGTAATCATTTTTAATATTTGGTCACATATCCTTGAATGCCATGACTTCCTGATGTCTGTGACCCAACAATATTGAAAGACTTGAGATATCTTATTTTGTGGTACTCTTACAAGCGATACTAAAACTTCTCTTCATTTGAATGGATCGCTATGGGAATTGGGGGGTGGGACTAGATTTCGCTGTATATTTTTTTCGATATTGTTGGGCCACAGACATCAGGAAGTCATGGCATGCAAAGGAGTACAGACCCAAAATAACAAAAAATGTGTCTGTCCAATGAATTATGGTGGTGACTGTATATGTCACATGCATCCTTTTGTGCGGAATGCCTGTTAGGAAGGTTAAAAATGCTTGGAATAAGAATAACTGTAAAACATCCACCATAAGGTTGAATAGATGCCATATTGAGTATATGGATACATGCCATGGCCCTTTATAACCTGCCAAGTTTCATGAGTATTTCAAATACTGTGTAGCTTTTACAGCCTTTTTCCAAAGTGGTGAAGAGGAAGATGAAAAGATGAAATGGCAACAATAATTAAGTGCCACCACATACCCTAAATACCCTAAAGTGCTCATCAAGTTCAGAATAAATGCTTCTGTTCTTTAATGAGTTTTGGTGAATAAATATAGCTTGCAGTAACAGTATATGTACTGTATGTTCCAGATGGCTGTAAGCATAAAGCTTTTTTCATGAATAGGGAAATGTATTCCTCTTATGATCAGCATAGTTTATAAAGTGAGACATTTAATATTTTTTTTACAATGGTCTTCATATTTGATCCATACTGACGATCTAGAAATGTAAACCCCCAAAAACATTTGTCATTTAATCTTGCTCTTTTACTAGAACAAATACAGAGCACAGAGGCCTATGGATAGGAGGATGGGATCATACCTGGCAAAAACACACACACACACACACACACACACACACACACACACACACACACACACACACACACACACACACACACACACACACACACACACACACACACACACTTATACAGTGCTGTTACACCCAGAGAGGAAAGCCCTGGAGGTGCAACAAGTCTGTTATTAGCCAGAGGTGTAATTTCTGTGAGGGTTCATTATTTCAGGACACATATCCACCGCTGGCTCCAGCAGTTGGACAGCCTTCAGACAGCAAGGCCATATCTGTGTGTCAGTCTTCTTCCTGTGTCTCTCCCTGACTGATAACATCATAAGCAATGGACAAAATGAACCACAAGACATTTTCCTTAAAAACAATAGATAATCACATCGTGTGAATGAATGTGAAAGTTAATTAAAGTCACAGCTCTTTTCTTCAGTTGCTTTTACCAGATCATATTATATGGAGTATTTTATATTTTAAAATGTTTTGCTTTGGATTCTGTCTGGCTATTTGGGGGGTCAGAATCTTATAGCACTATAGTGATCTGTATCTCCACCATACCTGTGAAAAAACAAGGCCTCAGGCTGAGCACTCCCTTTGAGAGTTTGATTTCCACACTGCTCATTATAGCCTGTGCTTACAAAGGAGGATCTCTGTCATATATATCACTCTTAATCTGGTTCACGTTTATTGGAAAAACAAATCCTGAAACAGATTAACTAAGTGCTCTGCACTCAAACCAGCCAGCAAGGCACTTATCAGAGAGCAGCAGGGGAAGAATGGGCTCATCTATGAGATGTCTTCAATCAAAATAAATAAATAAAATACATCCTCCATGCCACAAAAAAAGGGCATAAATCTTGCTAGTTTTTTTTGTTTTTTTTTTGTTGCATTTTACCAAGTGAAGAGCATCAAAAAGTGACAATGTAGCTCCAAAAATCAGATGTTAATAATATTTCACAAAGCCGATAGACCACACATAGTGTTAACTCAGGTTGTTGACATTAATGTCAGATTTCATCAGCCACGCATGAAAGAGAAATTCATCAGTGGTCTGCTTTGTGTCCTGTCGCTCATTCTGTCCCACAACAGTATGGTGCAGGTACAGTTTCACCCAAGCTGAATTCAATAAGGAAAAATCCAACATTTCCCCTCACTGGCCTTTAATGAAAAAAGAATTTGGTGGGATTTGGAAGGTGCTCAGTGGGGTTATTTGCTTAAGAAAGGATGGATTGTTCTAGGAAGGAAGCCCAAAGAGTTGAGGATTAGATTTGGAACCCAAAGGAAGGAAGAATTAGATACGTTCAAACTCGCACACATTCGAAACAAATTTAAAGCTGGGAGGTGTGGGATATCACAGTCTTTTGAGAGCCCAGAAAGGTTATTTCCTTCGAGCACAGAATCAAACACGGAGAAAAAAATCCAAACCAGATTTTTCCACCCTCCCCCTCTACATGTGAAACCTGTCTTAAATATATTTTCTTTTCATCTTACCAAGATTTTGTACTGTTTTTTTCTCTCTCCATGCATGCCAGGGGAGACCAGGGATGTAGGCCCAAGAGATGGACAGTGTTTTTGGGTGGCAGCTTGGAGCGGTAATTAGGGCATGGGGCTTTATAGGCAGATGGTTGCAGATATGAACCTGTGGCACAATACTGCTGTTTCACCTGTGAGAGAGGCAGCCTACTTAACCTGATTTGCTTCTGTAAACATTCAGATTAAAATAAATTAATCTGAAATATTATCATGTAATGTGTATAAAAGCATCTGCCGAGAAAATAAACAATAGGACAGTAAAGTAGAACATGAATAAACCGCACAGAGAATGCTTTGATCTGGCAGTATAACTGCGATCGTCTATCTGCTCTCACAGGTATTCTTACCCACTTCCTGCATATATTTCACATCACAATGCATTCATCTATCTATCCAAGATGAATATTGCATTACAAACCTACATAAATATCAGAGCACTGTGTAATGGCATTTATATATGAGGAGACTTGAGAGGAATTATGGCTGTATTCAGAGACTCTAACCTAATTCATTGCCTCTGTAGTGAAGCTAGAATAGAGCTGCGCTGTTTCTCACTCTTCAAAGTGAAAAAACCCTGGTTAATTGAGTGTGGGTGTGGTTTTCATGGCTGGGTGACACATACACTCCCCTGCACCCGCACCATCACCCAGAATGGGCTATTGAACAGGGGAAGCAGAGCAGCAAAATGTCACATCTGAAAGAGCATGGTGTAGGCGTGACAACGAAGCGGAGCCCCCAACCCCCCCACTTCCTATGAGTGCCCGTGGCCACACTCACGCTCCCACTTTTATGTGACAGCTATTGTGTTGCGTTGAACTGTCATTACCGCACTGCTGCCAATAAGCACCTCTGCATCGCGTGACTACACCAACGCTGACTCTGGAGGAGTTACATTTGATCAGGTTTTTATTCATTATACTGCCCAGGGATTTCTTCATTGCCATTTCTATTCCTTCACCAAATGAAGGGAGCTACTGTATATTTCACCTTGACATTATATTGAACATATGTCACGGCCTCAGCCAAAAGTCAGATGAATACAAAACTGCTTAAATGTTTGTATATGTTGCACATTATTATAGGGACATCTAATGAGCACTTAGGAGAATGGCACACCAAATATAAGCCTGCAATAAGTATTAGCATAATTGCCCAGTTTGAATTCAGATACTGTACTACTATTTGGGGTAATTTCAGTAAGACATTTGTATAATTAGAATTGTCAGTTCTAGAGACCAGAGACAATATACACTGCCTGGCCAAAAAAAAAGTCGCACTCTATTATTTCGTTGGACTGCCTTTAGCTTTGATTATGGTGCGCATTCGTCGTGGCATTGTTTCGACAACCTTATGCAACATCACAACATTTATTTCTGTCCAGAGTTGCATTCATTTTTGGCCGAGATCTTGTATTGATGACGGGAGAGTCAAACCACTCCATAGAGTCTTCTCCAGCACATCCCAAAGACTTTCAATGGGGTTGAGGTCAGGACTCTAGTGGCCAATTCATGTGTGAAACTGATTCCTCATGCTCCCTGAACCACTCTTTCACAATTTGAGCACGATGAATCTTGGCATTGTCGTCCTGGAATATGCCCATTGATGGGATAACCTGGTCATTCAGTACATTCTGGTACTCAGCTGACTTCATTTTATTGCTGCATAACGTTGCTGAGCCTAGACCTGACCAATTGAAGCAACCCCAGATCATAACACTGCCTCCAGGGGCTTGTACAGTGGGCACTATGCATGACGGGTGCAACAGCGACTTTTTTTTTTGGCCAGGCAGTGTATAATATGGTTAGTTTATGCAGTTTATAAACAAAATGTATTACATTTACTGTTAGACTTTCCACTGTGTGGTGATCCTATGTTGTTGTGTTTCGCCTTATATTTAGCAAACTTTAAATTAATAAAATATTACTCTATATGTTATTCTGTAATTGGGTACTTACCTATGCACCAAATATTTTGGGCAAAAGTATTTTTTAGTAAGCATTATTTGTGCTGCAGACATATTTAAAGGGGTAATAAACACTAGATCACATATTTTGAGTTATAAAGCCGAGTATCTTGTCTCCATTTCATAAATCACATATATCTTATTACGAAAATGTAATTAAGCCGTGCCAAAAAGGCATTCGCTGAAATACAAACTGAAAAGTTTTGTTTGAGACACGCCCCTATTTGTGACGTGAAAAAAGGTAAAAACCTTTTTTCCATGTAAGCAAGTCAGCGCCCCATCTCTCCTCTTCTTGATTGATGGGTATTAAAACTGCGCAAATTAATGTTAGCCCTATAAAGGGCTACAAAGCACTAAAACCACTTATTTTAGATGAGAACTGATACATTTGTTTTTTTCTAAGTGTTACTGATTGATCCTGGTCCAAATCTTGACATTTTACTGCAGTCAGCCTAAAACAGCATAAACCCAAAGGATTTGGCTCAAAATTGTCTCTAGTGGTAAAAGGTTAGGAACTGCACGTCCTGTCTGTCATTGGCCAGAAACTTCATCTAGCTGACCTGTACAAAAACCTGTACAGCTACGCCCCACCAAAAACCTCTTGACAAAATATAAAAAAGATATAGATGATAATTGCTCTTTTTGTGGAGAACATCCAGAAACATTGGACCATTTATTCTGGTATTGTGCATATTCTTGCCAGCTTTGGAAAGATTTTATTATGGATCATTTATATAAAGATTTTATATTAAAATATGAAAACATTATTTTTGGCTTCATGCATTACAATAATACACTTGAAGATGTATTTTTTTTTAAATTAACCTTATTTTACCTTGGGCAAAAAGTTCATAAACAGAAATTTTCAAAAGGTAAACCGCTATTTATTATTTTGATGAAGGACATTGAACTTTATATGAAAACAATATCATTTTCTAAAAACAAGAAAGCAATTAAAACTGTTAAGCTGTGTGCTGCTTATAACATCTTTTTATTAAATTATTATTTAGTTTAGTTTAATATATGTACCCCTGGATGTGTTCTATGTATTGTCTGTGTATGCATCTTTTGTTGAATAAAGGTTTTGGGGAAAAGAAAAAAGAAAACCTGTACAGCTACGTCCTGAGGATTTGGACCGAGGGCAGGCTACGCCCCAGCTATAAAAGCAAAACTCTGCAGTTGATCTCACCGCTTTCTATATAGTTCGGTGGTTGATCTGCGTGCATGGATAGGAGATAGGAGAGAGAGAGAGAGAGTGATATATATAGCTAGCTTACGGTTTAGAATATTATTATTTTTTAAATATTCTAGTAAGTTATAGTAACCTATTTTTGGTATATTTTTTTATAGTTAGCTTGATAGTCCCTTGTTTTTTTCATTTTTCAGTCTAGCTTAGCAAGTAGCTAGGCCTATCTAGTTTATTTTAATATATATATATATATTTTAATATATATATATATATATATATATATATATATATATATATATATATATATACTTTATTAAAACTAAATATACAAACATTCAGATTAAACAGACATTCTCTCTTGGAGAGAGTTCAGTGACCACATATGCACCCATTGAAATGGAAGCCAATATTGTTGATATCTTGCAGGTAAGTGTAGTTAGTGTGATTGCCTACAGCCTGTGTAAAATGAGTAGCCTACATGGCATGGGTAACTATTTGTACAGCGTGTGATTTTCCGTTTGCTGGCCGCATCATCATAAGCCCAAACAAGGCTATGCGTACCGCCGCCTATCACTCCAAAACATTGCTCATCCTCTCATTCTCTCATCCTCTCATTCCACCACTGCTTCTGCCTCGGGTACTTGGGGCTTGGCAGCAGCTGGAGCTAGCGTGTTTGTGTGTGTATGAGTGAGAGCGGTACTGAGAGAGAGAGAGTGGAACAAAGCAGCCGCTGTGAGTGATGTCAAGAGTAGAAATGAGCTTTTGGCTATATTAGTGAAACAAATTGGTGGGGCGTGGTTTAATGCCAGGAGCTCAGCCCCTATATATACCTTATCACTCCAGATTTTGGCATTTTTTCGGATTTCAAAAGGGGGCAGGGTCTAGCTAAACCAGCATGCTTTGTTACCCTTTAATTTCAATCGGTTTTCCCCTTGCTGGCTCCGTCTATGTGCCTATGACACGTTACCGAATGTATCTATCGCCCCTCCTCCCAATTGTAACTCCTCCCTCCTCCCCTCTCCCGTGTGTGCTCTCTCACTTGAGCCCAATTCGCGTCTTTTGAAATTGTGAAGTGGGCGGAGACAGAACAAAAGCCGGTGTTTATTACCCCTTTAAGTGGAATTCTTAAAAAAATCTCACCCATCAGCTAAATTTATTCTGGTATTCAACATGCCAGAACAATATAATATAATATAATAAATCTTATGGACATGTTGAAATAACCCTGGTTATAACTAATATTGCACAGTTAGCTGCTACTGGGATACTTTATCACTCACTATAGAGGACATAGATGTACATTCTTGAGAATTTCACCAAATCACTATTGGATTTTTGTCTAGCATATGAGGAAAGCATTCTTAGTAGTTTCAAATTGTAGCTCAGATCTGAAACTGGAGACCAGTATAATCAAAAGCATAACAAGATATGTAAACAAGTGGAAAGGACTAACTAGGAAAGCCTGGTGTCATCAAAGTCTGTTGCTTTAAGTCGAGCAGTTCTGATGACTCAGAAATGACAAGCCCTTCATCCTTTCTCTAAAGACAAAAGGGTGGTTTGGCGGGGTATGTTTTACCCTAGGTTGCCAGGAAAGAGGACAGGCCGCACAACTGGAAGCAACAGGATTGCTGAATGCCATTTATCTGTTGAAGATGGTGTTAAACCCTTGACTTTATGTGAGGGAACTTTTCACAGCATCCATGTGGTCTAATACTAAAAGTATAATTGCTGTAAATAGCAGGCTTTATGTAACACATCCTGCACAACAATGTGCACCATTACATCAGCTAGCTAAACTAAGTTTTTGGTCCAGTAAGCTAGGACAGCATTAGATATACCTTTATCAGTACTTATTTATATCGTGGGAAATGGGTGCTGTTGAGTTAATAAATGAGAGGTTAGGTTGAGTATTCCTAGCTAACAGCTACCTACCTAAGTGATGAAAAATTGCAAGTTAAATTACTACCATGGAATGAATGGCAAGGAAAGGAAGATCCAGCCAAATTTCAATATTTTGCCATGTTTCATATGCATGCTAAGAATATCTGCATAGTCACTTTTTCTGCAAATTAAGTGTTAACAAAATGATGATTTTTATGGAAACTTCAATAAGAGGTAACAATTTAAAATGAAGAGATATTTTCATTGTCTGCCTTTGCAGCTTCACATTTTGCTTTGTTGCTTTATAGGGGGGTTGGTTACAGTCGGTAAGAGTCAGTGAGTGTGACCTTGTGGCCTATGAATGTGTGGGGAACTGAAACAGAGCTGTGCATCGGTACCTATGGGACTTTTGAGGGAAGTTTTCTCATGAAGAGGTTGAATAGGTCACAGTTACACAGTCACCACAAAGCTGGGTTACCAATCAACTGTGATTCAGTTCACATATTCATGCCTGACTGTTGGGTGAACACAGGCCTACACATCAAAATGTAGCATAAAAACCATCAACCCATACAAGGGACTGGAATCTCCACTGTGTTTTAAAGACAGTATTTGCAGCACATTACTGAAAAATCCTTTATGTGAAATGCTTTCCCCACATTCAGCCCCAAAAAAAGACACGATCAATAGTGCAGCCAACAACATCTGCTGGTGGTATTTGTTTTCATAATTAAGAGTGCAATCTTTGTGGACAACCGTTTGTTGCACCAATATCAAAACTTGGGTCCCCTCAAAGACATATCAAGGATATGTCTAGGGTTGCCAACTCTTGTTGATCACTTCTCTGCCATAATGTTAATGTTATTGACACTTCAGAAACATTATCATTATGATCTGCCCAGGGTCTTTTCTGTCTAGTTAGTGATATGGAAAATATCTGTCCTTGTGTTTTTTCTTAACTTAAATCCTGGAATAAAATTCTATGTTAGTGTACAAATGTGATGAGTGAGTTACCAGGGGTAGTGTTTTTCAAAAGAGAGGGCTCAGTCAATAGGAAACCAAGTTAACAATTAGATTCAGATAGAATTTTTATTCTATGATTCAGCATTGAATGAAATAATTTGGATGGAGTGGGAAAGACAGAATTTTGAATACGGAGTCATATGAATGACATATTTGGTCAATTTATCCATGCTCATTTAATTATGCAGGTATGTTTAGCTTAACTACACTGATATGTTTATTATTCACACAATTTATAATCATATACAGTACATATTGCACAGAGCTTCAAAAACAGTGCAGCCCTTGCTCCCTTCTGAGAAGTGAAGTCTTCAGAGAGACCTTTTAAAAAAAGAGCCAGCACCACCTTCAAACACCATGAGATAGAACTGTGGTGCATTTATTCTGAAAAGTATATAGCAAACAGTAAGCGAGAGAGGTCAGGTCTCCTTCCTGATAAAGATTATGCAGAAGTCTCGTCTGCATACTCCAGTGGAAACAATGTCACATAGATGCTCTTTATTTAAAAGATCTCACCTGATTTGTTTTCCTTGTATAGTATGGGGAGGCATTTTGTGGAGGTTTTTCAGGCCAGACTGGAAGGCAAACACGAGGGGGGGGGGGGGGGGGGGGGGGGGGGGGGGGGGGGTTGGGGGTGGAGTTGGAGCCAATCAGTAGGAGAGCTGGCTGGACAGAGCTCATTAATCCCCACAGAGCAGTTTCACCTGCTGCATGTCTGTAATCCGTACAGCCACTTGACTCTAGACGCGCTAGACCAACATCCTACAGCATCGCCTCACGTATAAAATTAAACTGAGGGCAATATTTCATTTAGCACATTTTCATTCCTTGGGAAAGTTGATTACAGCAGCTTCACAATCACTCCATTAGAAAATTGTATTGCATACAATGGCTTAGTTGAAATTGCTTTTGTACATGTCACACAGTTTTCTCAGTTGAGGAAATTCAGTCTCTTCACTCTTTTTCACACTTCCTCATGGTGTTCAGAAATAACTTATGTACTTGATTCTACAGTAATTAACAACTTCCAATAAAGAAGTGCTGAAGGTGGTGTAATTGAAATATACTGTATATGGTGTTAACATTCAAAATATAAAACAAAAGGATGTTTCTTCACAGCCAGCTGCTTCGCGAAGCGCGTACGTTTAACACTAACTGGCGTTATGGGGCTTCTACTTGTTTGCCTCATATGAACCTATGTAAGGCATTTTGTGATTTCAGCCGTGTAACTCAGAATCAGGCAAAGGCAATGCTGTAGATTAAGGGAAGAAATGAAGTGAAAATATGAGGTGATAAAGAGATTTCATGGGTTTTCCACAAGCCCATTCCACACACTTGGAGCCTTAAACAGACATAGCAATATAATGAACCCCACAGATCACTGCCCTCATCACCCTAGCTAGAGTGCAACAGCACCAGAACATGGTGACACCTATCACCTGCAAATGGGGTTAATGTTTGAAGTTCATAGTTAAAAACATTCCTGTACAATGTGTCAGAATGACTGAACCATTGATGGGAATACACTCACATTGTGTGGGAGTGTTTTCAGTACTCTTTGAATTTCTTATATTTTCCTATATATGCATATGATCTAAGGAAGGTATAAGTGTGCAAAGACTTTCATTTATGTTTTGAATTTCTAGTAAAATGAATAATTCATATGTATGAAAATGTTTACAGCAGATTAAATGTAGAAATGATAAATAAACATTTGTATTCAGGTGCTTGCCCTTGGCACAAGCTGAGTTGAAGCCTAGGCTATCATTTTGGCTAGGAAGTGTCAGCAGTGGGACGCAGCTGGTTTGTTTCAAGGAATGGTGAATTTAAGTCAGGGTTCCTTGGGATGCCACTGTATTATCTCATAATGGCAGGCTGGGTGCCCAAAGGCTACCAGTAGTTAATGAGTAGCATGCATTTCCTCCAATGCAGTATTCGTTGAGGTCTACCAAATGTGCAATCAGAACCAGAGCACCAATGCAAATCACATTATGTTCTACTGGCCTTCTGTAATGTACATTCTGCCACTGAATGTGGTCACATTCCCCTGCTGGAGACATCGTGATCATCCACCATGACCTTAGTCCTGGACCAACTCTTCCCCTAAAACTCCCCTGTAGTTTTCTGCTGGCAAGCTTCTATGAGATCTGGATCTACTGCCATGGAAAGGACAAAAAAATACCATTCCATTGTGTCTTAAACCAGCTGTTTGAAGTCATTGTTTAGCAACCAGATACCCACATTGCATGGTTTCAGCATGGGGAGGTTTATGCACTCAGTACCATATGCCAAGACTGCCAAATACTGGAAAGATGCTGATAGCACTTTTTAATGGAACTATGCTGGTCTGGGCTATATTGGGCCAGGAAAAGCCAAAATCACTCATCTTCTTTTTTCATAGTTGGGTCCACCCAGTATGCACTGATATTTATCCGGCTTTAGAAAACACAATGGAGATTATCACACATGAAATATAAAGATATTTTCATTTTGCACTTAAAGGTTGTATCAGCGATTTTGGGTGGAAACATAAATGATCACATTCATCTGATTTTTCCTCACGATCCGCTAGCTGCCCGCCCCATAAGCAGGCCGTCAAAAAACCGCGTCTCTGTAGGCAGCCTTTGCTCCGAGATCGTACACAAAAACAAATGGTACTACCAACCACTCAAAACCAAAATAAACAGTATTCCAACCAATCACAATGATCTGCACAAACGCTAATACTCTTATCTCGCTGAAATCTTGACGGATTTACAAACGGTTTGGTTTCTTACAAACGTTATTAACGTGGTTATAATTCTGGATGCTTGAACACTATTTTTTAAAACATAACATAATTATTCATAAGTATGTTTGTTTGGGATTTCGCTTCAGAAGTGACGTCACCCAAAATCGCTGATACAACCTTTAATCCATGCATTTTATCAAAAAAAGCCAAACCATCTTAAGTCACTTGTTTTTTAATTGAACTTTTCCTTAAAATGTTTTGTGGTTTTCCCAGGAGCAAGTTTGATCTGGGACATTTAGCACAAGTGTAACTTACATAGCTAAATATCTATCATCAAATGGACAATTACATGTAGTGAACAAGAATTGTATTTGTTTATGTATGATTCATTTTATTTCATACCATCACCAATTATAATCATACCATTATAATTATAATATTATAATTTAATTAAAATAATATATATATATATATATTTTTTACTTACAAATTTTATTCAGGAGTTTGTACATTTACAGCATGCATGCATGTATACATGCATATGTGTGTGCGTGTGTGTGCATCGGCTGTGTGTGTGCACGTGTGTCTGTGTGTATACTGTATATACACGTGTTTGTGTGTGTGTGAGTTGCCTAAAGGAAAAAATAAACATTGCCTAGCCTGTTTCCACACATGCCGCAGACTGACTGGTTTCAATTATCGCCAGCAAACGGAACAGTCTGGGAAATCCAGGAGAAAGCCTTTCTGACTTTGAGCAAGCGGAGGGGAAAATCCAGACAGCAACAAAAACACTGGTGCGCCATCTTTCAGACACGGCCCAGCACTTTAATAATCACTCTGCTCCAGTGGCCCCCCACCCCTTCCTTACAGAACACAAATAAATAGAAAATGTAAATCAATACATAAGTCATATTTGTCAGCTTTTGGGACATTCTAAATACTGAAATACATAAGACCATGCATTTACCCAAATTGGACCACAAAACATGTCATACCAAACTGACTGTGTTAAAAAGAAA
This sequence comes from Synaphobranchus kaupii, assembly GCA_029718625.1. NCBI lineage: Eukaryota > Metazoa > Chordata > Actinopteri > Anguilliformes > Synaphobranchidae > Synaphobranchus > Synaphobranchus kaupii. Next base: position 102,512,041 of record CM056377.1, on the reverse strand, counting down.
ATCTTCCTGAATGCAGTAGAACAAACCGATTGACTTCCTACAAGACTGTATGTAGGAAAATGATTCCGCATGTTATTTTCTGTGGAGAATCCAGGCAGCCAATGGCCTGCAAATAAAAATTGTTTTGCTCCTCAAAATCGGGAATGACATCCATTCACAGTTTTTCCATATTACTATTGTAGTCTATGCCTGTAAGCCAGATAATCTATGAGATTTCAGTATTGTGCAGCAAACATTAAAAAAAAACCTTTTTACTCCCATTTTCTTCCAGTTCGAAATGCTCCGTTTTATTTGTAAACCCATCCCATCCCTGCCACATCCTCTGTCCATTCAGGAGAGTGCAGACGAGCGAGCATGCCCTCCAAAGCTTCTGCTGGCATCTGCTTCTTCTATTCACCCTCACTGGCCGGTCTTCTGCAGACCTCTGGCTGAGCTGTGTGCTTCATACATAGCTGGTGCATGCAGTCTACAGGTGCTCAGTGAACCAGAGAAGACCTTATGGAAACCCTGCCTACTATTACCCTCCTGCTGGCCGAGTCCACAGCCAAATTTTCATCGCTCTGCAGGAATCCCAGTCACAGCACTTGCATGATTATATTTCACTCTTTGAGGTGTATGAACGCAATAGCACTAGTACTAGTGCTTTAACTGCATGTGTCCAAAGTGTCCATAGAGAGCTACAAGTTGTCTTTTTATACAAAATTTGATTCATTTTTTATTTCAAATGTGCCACTTTATCTACTGTACGTGAATACAGTATCAGTGTAACAAATATTGCCTTTTGCCACTTTGTAATTCTATGCACCTCTTTTGAAACATTCTAGGTTTTGCATTTGTAATATCAACGGAAGAATCCCCTGTTGCTCTGCCCAGATTTACTGCCCAATATCTCTCCTGCAAAATGACTGGATTTTTTTCAGGCTCCATCTCTTCCAGTCCTCCCATGCCCTGGACTGGGGACATTTTGCTTTACTTTGTGAGTTTGTGAAGGGCACAGTGACCTTGAGTAAAGTCCTGCTGTTTGACTGCACACAACTCCTACAGTACTGGCAGCTGCAGCTGGAGTCTCATGCCCTCCCCCCATCTAACCCCCACACCTCCCCACTCCAGAGACATCCCTGTAAAATGGGATTAAGACCAATCTGATTGGAACGAGACCAACTCAGAACAGCTGCTCCACCGGCTGACCACCTCCCTGATATCTCCCCTTGCAGGCTCCAGTTTCTGTTCTGTGTGTGTGTGTGTGTGTGTGTGTGTGTGTGCGTGTTTTTTTGTGTGTGTGTGTGTGTGTGCCTGTATGTATGTGTGTGTGTGTGTGTGTGTGTGTGTTTTTTGTGTGTGTGTGTGTGTGTGTGTGTGCCTGTATGTATGTGTGTGTCTGCACGCACACTGTGAGTTTCAGAACAGAAGAGGTGAAGTTCTATGCTTTTGTCTTTGCTGACTTTTCTGTAGCAATGAATAATCCCTTCACCTGCACCACTAATTCTAGAATATTAGAAAGCATTATACAGACAGCAGAAAGTGTCACCAAGGCGGAAGATTACACAAAATATCGCCATAACTGACAGTCCTACAGACCTTGTACCTTCAGGGAGTTTAATGTGAATCTACTTGTACAAGTTACAGCACATCCATACCCTGAAATATATAGCCTGCAATAGTGAGAAGCATTGATTGCCACCTTAATTTCTGTCTGTGTTTAGAGTGTTACTATAGATGGGGGGAGGGGCTGCAAGGTTCATTTCTAATTCCCGTCCAGGGCAGCGCGAAACAAAAACAAGAGCCAGTGCTGTAGCCCACAGGCCAAGAGAAACACACTTGCCTGCCTGAGATCACTTTCCTGAAATAGAAAACGGCATCTCTGTCTCACATTTCACTCCAGGCTGCCACACTAACCCGCAGGCTGGGGCTGGGGGGAGGGGGGAGGTGAACCAGAGGAACACACTTTTACTCTGATCATTTGTCATCAGGAGAGGAAAGCAAGACAAAAAGGCAAAAACAAGAAGGGCTTTTTACATTAGAAGGGAGATCTAATCACTCACAAGCTCAGACCATTTATGGTGGCTGCATTGCTTCAGCCAGCGCTCTCTGCAGATTGCCTCCCATATTCTATTCTTTTGCCCTGCCAGAGGTGCATGGGAAAGTTGACTGAGGAGAGATTGGCCACTGATAAATGAGTGCGTTTAATTTCCATGTTGACAACGGCTGGAGCTGCAGTCCAAGTCTGCCATGCTGGTGTATAATAAAAACCCATGATAAGATAAAAGCCACATTGGAGAATGGCAAGGACTTTCCTTTGCATTTTGCTCAGACACAACAGCCCTTTATCTGAAGTGGTTCACATTCAAATGTGTACGCACAGTCGCACACATGTGATTTTAGGATTTGTATGCACACGTGATTATATCAAATTTGTCATGAAAAAAATAAGATATGGGAGATATGGGAACCAAATATTTTTTTTGCATACTTAAAAGCTCTCAAGATATGTCCTGAAACAATTTCATTTGTGTTTGCATTTATTTTTCTATTTTGATTATGACATCCTGATTATGGTTGGGGTAATGATTATTTATTTGTAATTGCAGCAGAAGGCCATGACTCTATTTTCAGGGATGGATATATAATGTGTAATGTAATTGACCTAATGCAGGCTTCAGACCACGTCCCTTACTGACCGCAAGATATATGATTTTACCACTTAGATAAGGGAACTATTAACACTATAATTGTTTCTCCAAGAATTATTTTACATTCCATGGAGGATATTCATGTGCTAACTCTTTGAAATGCACTACAAATGCATATCGGTTTGTGTCATGCAAGGATTTGGAAGAAGAAGAATCCATCTCAAATATATTGTATGACAATATTCTTGTGTTAAACAATCGGATATTAAACATGGCACATGCTAAGCCTTTTATTTAATTTGCAGAACCTCACATATGCCCTCATGAGGTATAGTATTTACGTACTTCAAATGCAATGTGCTGGAGTACAGAGCCAAACGACAAAAAAATGTGTCACTGTCCAAATACTTTTGCATTTAAATAATAATTAAAATTAAAAAAAATATATATACACATGTATGCATGTATATATATATATATATATATATATATATATACAGATCCTTTCCAAAAAATTAGAATACCATGGAAAAGTTTTTATTTTTCCATAATTCCATTCAAAAAGTGAAACTTTCATAGATTATAGATTCATTACACACAAAGTGAAATATTTCTAGCCTTTATTTGTTTCATTTTTCATAATTTTGGCTTACAGCTCCAGAAAACCCCCAAAACAGTATTTCAAGAAATTAGAATAGTGTGTCGAAAATCAGCATTTACTTCAGTTATTTCAGAGAATGAGTGGAGTGGCTTGACTCGAGGAATCCGACATTTGTAGCCCATGTCCCGGATACGTCTGTACGTGGTGGTTTTTGAAGCACTGACTTCAGCCTCAGTCCACTCCCTCTGCATCTCCGCCAAATTTTGGAATCGTCTTTGCTTGACAATCCGCTGAAGCCTACGGTCATCTCTTTTGCTTGTGCACCTTCTCCTGCCACATTTTTCCCTTCCACTAAACTTTCTATTGATATGCTTGGACACTGCACTCTGTGAACAGCCAGCCTCCTTAGCGATGACCTTTTGTGGCTTACCCATCTTCTGGAGGGTGTCAATGATGGTCTTCTGGCCAATTGTCAAGTCTGCAGTCTTCCCCATACTGAACCAAACTGAGATAAACTTTGCAGGTGTTTTGAGTAAATTAGATGATAGTGTGACACTCAGTCTAAAACATTAATTCTCTGAAATAACTGAAGTAAATGCTGATTTTCGACACACTATTCTAATTTCTTGAAATACTGTTTTGGGGGTTTTCTGGAGCTGTAAGCCAAAATTATGAAAAATTAAACAAATAAAGTTATTTTTTGGAAAGGATCTGTATATAGTATCTGTATATATCTGTATATAGTACCCGCCAAATTATTATTACAGAATATTCTCCTTCATATTAGATTTTTTTTAAGCACACCAGGGTCTTTAGGACCTATTATTTTGCCATTCTCAACTTCTTGTTTCACTAGGGTATAAATATGAGGTGACACACAGGCCAAAACCCTTGGGCTGTGTCCGAATCAGAGCCCTGTCTTCTGCGTACAGCGCACTGGCAGAAGTGTGCTGTGTAATGTGCACTGTTTAGCAGTCCACAAAAAATATCCGCCATACTATTTTCCAACCGCAATGTGGAAGTTTCGTAAGCAGGTCATAAGACATCCCACCAGTGTTGCCATGTCCGCGGTTTTACAGATGAATTGAGATACTTTCAAAGTGCATTCACGGGTAAAAATGAAAAGTCACAAAGCACGAACTTATTTTAAAAAGTAAAAACATGATAGTTTCTATTTAACATACGTTGGTTTCGGTTAAAAATAGCCTATAATTTGGGCTAGATTTGAGTCGTCATCTGGCTGGAAAGTCTTACAAGATCTGGCAACCCTGCACCCCACTCTTGCGCTGCCATGTCACGTGTTGTTTTTGTTGTACTTGAAGGAAAACGTCAGCGAAGCTGTGCCTCATTTAAAAAAAATGAAGCTTCACGTCATATTCATGTGACCACAATGTTTGTGTACTTCTTGAAAAGTGTGCTCCTGAATGTACTCAGCGAAACCCCGGAAGTAAGTGTGTCATCCGGGTGTTTGAAGTATACTGCAATTTGAAACTTTTTTTGCATACTCTACGACTTTCTCACCCTATCTACTCACCAAGGCTACTCAACAGTGTGGAAGAGTGCTGATTCGGACATGGCCTGGGGCTAGGTATTGAGTATACCAATTGAGTATACTTTTAAAAAAGTTCTTAAGTATGCAACAATTCTGAAAGTTGAGTATTTTTAATATCCCCAGATGATATACTTATTTCCGTATTTTTGCTGATTGTAGTATGGAGGATATTTGTAGCATATTGCATGTCACTAAAGAGTATACAGTAAGCAGTATACAGTATGCTAGTACACATTACAAAGGACGCAGTAGATAGGGCTCCATACTATTGAGTATGCTTGTTGAGTAGACAGGACGAGAAAGTATTCTATGGGAAATCCCCATAGTTTGCCATGTTCTCTGTCTCTTCTGGTCGCTTCGCCTGCTTGCCTCGTGTCACAAGCAATCCCAACATGCCTTGCAGATGCGGGGAATCGCCTCTCATTGAAAATGAATGAATCCGCTCCACGTCGCTTTCTGTGTGGCTTCAGAGTAAGCGCGCTTCCGAATGCCTTCCTTCTCTCTGGCCCGCCCCCCATAGCTAAGAACAGACCATCTCTGCTAGAGGCCTAGCGAACTGAGAAATGGACCAGTTAACCAGAAAATGACTGGCTCCCATCCCAACACCATCGTCGAGTCCACCAAAGGCGAAGATAAATAAATAAAATTTTATTGACTGAAGCCGACAAGGGTAAACGTCACTAGCAAAATACTGTCTGAGTGGATAATGTTGCCTAGCTACATCGATTCAAACCAGACTCCCCAGGCTGATATGGCTGGTAACGTTAGTTGGCTAGCTTGCCGCTTACAAATTACTTTACCAGCTAACGCCAGATCCAGGTAGTAGCTAACGTTAGCCAGCCACCAAACTACCTAGATTACAAGTAGCTAGTTGGCCACCCCTGCCTTGCACCACTCTTGGCTAGAAAGCTATCGATAATTCTACAACTTTGCTTTGTACATCATTGATATTTAGCTAAAATACTGTACATAATGCATAATTTTAGTCCACTACTTGCTTGCTAATCAACTAGCTAGGTGGTATAAATCACCATGTCAGCCAACCTAGCTACCCCTACACCACAACCAGACAATAGACTTTCGTGTGGGGGTTGATGATACTCGCACAAGTTAGTATCATGGTGCTAATGGTCCATGCAAGGAAAAAAGCGAGGAAAAAAACGTGACCTGCAAGTGTTGCTCCCTCCCGCTGCACGAGTGTGAGGAAGCGCGCTAGCAGCAGGCTGCTGGCTGCAGTTCATTTGCAGGCCACCGGTGTCAGTAATGAGAAGGAATTTCTGGACATTACACATAGCCTCTTAAAATTAAAACTATTCAGTCTGACCTTTCTTTTGTTAGCACATGTATTGGTTCGTAGAGATGCCCATAACAGAGCCTCTCATAACGTGCTTACTCTTTGTTCATGATGAAATTAGTAGTTGGCTGTGGCACTAGCATACTGTTTTTAAAGAGAAAGAAATAGGGTGATCTGATTGGCAATAATGAAACCAAACCCACACCACACCCAGTTAATTTATTCTTATAACGTGCCACTTTTACAACTGTGTATCAAGAAAGTCAAGAAATTACCAAAGTTCAGTTGGACACGCCCTAATTCACCAGCGCCTTGCATTACCGCTAGTGTTTGACAAAAATAGTGCTCTATGGCTGAATTTTAAATATACATATATGCATGCATGAGGCATTTGTTAATGTTATTTACTAAAGAGTACTGAAGGTAAATCTGTTTAGAAAATGTTGGAGGAGAATATGCACTTATGTATATAGAATGTACAGTCTAGCACACTCAACAGTGTATACAGTGTACAAAGACTCATATACACAGTCTACAGTGCACACAGACCACAGGATTATTTCAGCCTTTTCGTCCCATGAAATGACATGTAGTCTTTGATTTGTCAAGTTAAGACAGTATCATAGAAGATGTGTCTCCTTATGTTAAATGTTTCTTTATATCAGCTCAACCCTCCAGAGCTGTGATAGTATGTTGCCAATACTACATCTGCAAAATTTCATTCCCCCACAACTATCTCAGTTCCTTCCCGCTCTTTTTGGGGTGATTCACATTTAGTTTACGTATTTGGCCATAGCAGTGTGTATTTGCATCTATCCCTTCTTTGAGACTGTCCAAGAAGCTTCCCGAAAGAATGAATAACCCAAATGGCTGGTTTTGTTGCCTTTAACACACTGTTTATTTAATTAGCATGTTTAATTTCATATAGCATTTACATTTTTATCAATTTTAAAAAATAGCACTGGGAGCATTCATTATGTTATGGCTCTAATTTAATAGGGTCATAGCCTACAATTGATTAATAGGTGTAATCTAGTGTTTGCTTTTTTTACAAAGTTTGAATTGTGCATTTCAAAGGTTACATTTAGTCTTGTGAATTTAACAGAAAATAAAGTAATATTCCAAGTGACATTCAGAAGCTACATTTAGTGGCATTTTGAATTTACGAATACGGTAGTCCTGAGCAGGTGTAAATTTTGTTTACGTACAAACGAACAAATCTCAGATACGAAAACTTTGACGAATGCAAAAATATGAACAAAATTGCTAATACGAACGATTTATGAACACATTCATTCTGCTCATGTTTCATGAATGAGGCCCATTGTGTGGATGGCTTTCAGAGAGGGCACGATTTAAAAAAAGTAAAGCTAGCAGGTTTTTAAGTGAACATAATACTGCATTTTATTTTTACATCAGGGGCAAACAAATATAACCGGTTTGGTGGAAACAGCCCTCATAGTGGTGTGTATCAAGCCCAGACAGAAATGAATGAAGTTAGGAGATTTTGAACTCAGGCTGTTAGAAAGCCTAACAATGCCAATGAGCCAAGGGCTCTCCCAAATATGAGAACCTGGAGGTAAGAAAAGTTGGCGACTTTCTCACTGTTTGTCTTTCAGGTTCTGACTCCTGCCTAAAGGTGATTTTGTAATATTCTGTACGTTCACAATGTCAGAACCAAAAGGCCAGGACACACAATGGATGTATTAAAGGTTATTAAACCAAGAACAGCATGTTCACTTAACACCTAGATTCATGTTCTCAGTAACACGACAATAACAAACCAAAATTGTCTTCTCACAGTTTGTATACTTTTAAAATAAGCAGGAAATGAAGAGCCCATGCTATGCTTTCCTCGATGTCCTTCGTCTTAATATTTGAAATAGTCATTCCAGCTTTTCAGTGCTCAAGAAAACAGTAATAACAAAGACTACAAATCTCTAAGTCAGCGAGAGCACCAGACTGGAAGCAAGTCAGACACTTTGCATTAGGAAAGGATATGACAATAGGCAGGAGGGAGACATAACAAACCCTACACTACGGTGTTTGATGCACACTGTTTTGGTGTGTGCATCAAATCTAAGGAAGGAAGGGAGCACCGCTGAAGGCAGGAAGACAGAGGAGAGAGACATGATTAACAGACTTTGAATGAAACAGTAGAATCAAGATGGAAGCACACTCCATTGACTGAACCCGTCTGAACCCCTTTGAATCAGGACAATGCATGCAAACCACAATCTGATGTAAGTATTTTATAGCACCCTTGGCAATGTGTGAGTATTCATCTTATGTGGCACTCTTCATTCCTGCCCTTGTATTTTTTACATATACATATTAATTCCATTGTCCATTATATTACGTACGTATCCATAATGATATCTTGTTTATTGTTTTTGTGTCAGGTATCAATCCCCCTCTGCACATTCAAAACATAAAAGTATGAAGTAGCACAGTATAATATCTAATATATATAATATGGGATACTTAAAAAGTAAAAGTGTCATAGCCTCCTGTACAAACATATGCCCCTTTCACACACGCATGCACCCATAAATGTTCCAGCAATTTTCTGCGTCAGCATGATCTGTGAACTGGAGCACGAGTCGATTTTCCGCGTAAGACGTTCCTCCAATTTGCTGGGTCAGGACCTAGTCAGATAAACGGTATCAGTGTCCATGCTTGACATGGCTTTGTCTATAAGAACGCCATTAGAAAATTGTAATTGTCTCACAAATTGCTTGCGTGCCAGCACGCAATACTTCTCCCTGGTAAACATCTGTATGCTCTTCCAGTTTTAAGTTTTTTTACCCAATGTATCAAGCTGGCTTGCGACACATATCAATGGCAGATATAGATAGCTATTTAACTTGGCTAACAGAAATATGTCCGTTGTATATTACCTAAAAACTCTGCATTTAAGTATTGATTTTTAGCTGATAAGGCATGCTTCCATTGTTTATCTAACGTTAGCTATTGGGGATCATATAACTGAGCTATGTTGGCTAAAGATGTTACCATAAGTTATCTTAAAACCATCACTCTTCAACTGTGTTGTGTTGGTAGGATTAACTTCTCAGGGTGTGTCTCAGTGGCGTAGCCAGTATGAGCACTGTGCACATGCTCATTGCGACCCTCAACGTCGGTGGTCGGTGGCCATGCAACCTTTGTTGCACCTCTCTCCCTCTCTCTTACTCCCATTCTTCCTGTCTCTGTACATTCTGCATTCTACATTCTCTCCAATATTGCTGAAAATCCCTAAGATATAACTTTAAAAAACTATTACTCAGCAAAATATCTGGCTGTTTTGAAGATGAACTAACGTAATATTGACTTTAACTGTCCTGTATTGCTTCGGAGGGTAGACATCCTGCCTTGTCTAGCCTATCCAGAAAGGTCAGACTCGACATAGAATGTTTCTGTATAGGAGACCTATGTATGAACGGGGAAAACTGCTGCCTAACCCGGATAACTGAACCCGGCAATGTTGCGTGTTCCATGTGTGAGAGGGGTCATATATTTACCCATACAAATAGCACCTATATACAGTTATGAAGGCTGTAACTGTGTGCAGACCTTATGTTGAACCTCTTGTCCTTGGACACACTGCACTCTGTCCCTGCTCCAAGGCCATGCCTCTGGGGTCACCCTGGCCCAGCTGTTCAGTGGATGGATTAGAATGCACACAAGCTGCCCTTCCACCATGACCCTGGTCACATGACAAGAGGGTGGGATACATGCAACCTTCTATCATTTATTCCCAGGCTCTTTGCGGATATATATCAGCACTGTAGAGATCAGAAATAGATTAAAAGGTTAATAAGTGAAAAGCACAGTAAGATATTTCGGAGCATGTATGCAGGCATCTTCTCTTTACTGCATGGCAAGATGGTGAACTAGGCTGACCCAGAATGAACTCCCCTGCATAAAGTTAATGTAATATTACACATAAGCAATTTATTTATTGTTTGTCACCTGTTCCCACCTGCAGTAGTGCTGCACCTGCAAAAAAGTTGGATGCAATCCATGGAACCCAGTGGGTCTGACCATCACCAATCATCTATTTGAGAGACTGAGGGAGAAAGTAAGAGTTTGCGAGCTGCACTTCTGAGAAGAAGGGAGGAGGGAATCACTAGCATGTCTCACTGTGGCTGCCTGAAGACTCACCCCACATGAAAGGGCAGGTCACCCTGCAACTCAGTGTCATAAGGACACGCAGGACCATCTCATCCTATTTGTAACACAGGGGCCCTGTGCAGGTACTCTCTGGATATCATTGTCAAACTTATTCACTGTAGCATACACACCTTGCTTTCACTGCCACCTTAAATGACAGCTGAGACCATTTTATGAAAAAAGTATGTGGTCAGTGATTTTAACTTGAAATCAAATTTACTCCTTCTAGAATAAGATAATGATTTTTGAAAATGAATTACATGGAAATTCGTGTCCCATGTGTATTTTAAGCATACTTTAATTTATTAGAAAACAGGCATATATGATTAAACAATTCCATATATGTTTCCATATTTCATTATATTACATTTTGCATTTTGCAGACACTTTTATCCACACAGATTCCATTTTTTTATATATTACATTACATTACAGGCATTTAGCAGACGCTCTTATCCAGAGCGACTTACACAACAGTCAATAACCAATATAGTATGTAAGGAAACATGCTATTATGTACCAAAGTCTGCCACCCAGAACCTATTTTGCTGTTTCCTGATGCAGGTCATCTGAGGCCTCAAAGAAGTGAACTACCCATAAACTACAATAGGCATTCTGTGAAAGCTGTCAGCAGAAAGTGCCAACTGACTTTCCTCTGCCTTTAATAAGAGAGAATGCATCAATATAATTCATAAACTCCCTTTAGCAGGGCCCATTCACGGTCCATTACTATTGCAAAATAAAAGGAGCGGACATAACATATGTGCGTAGTGCGTACCACATTATTCTTACATCAGATATTCCTGTTTGAAATCTAACTTATACCAAATGTTCCTGGTTCCAAACTACCCTTATATCTGATATTCCTGGGCCACACTGCTCTTATATCAGACAACCTGGTCCAACTTATATTAGGTATGCCTATAGGTACACACTATCCTTATATCTGGTATTCCAGATATTGCACCTACCTTATATTTGATATTCCTGATGATGTACTGCCAACCTCACATCTGACACCCACCAAGCCCTTGTTTGTTTAATGTGACATTTCTCCTACCGGTGCAGCTACTTCATGTCACTGGATCCCATATCAATCTTTATGAGCAGAGGTCTCGCCTACCGTCCACATTCCTGCTGGGGTCTCTGCTTCTGCCACTCCTCAGCTGTTAGTACACCAGTTCCACAGTTTTGACACTGCTCTGGCTCTGCTCTTTACAAACTGCCACTCTAACACTCTAGAACAAATCCATTGGTCACAGATTGGCATTCTGTGCAGAGAAAGCTTGGAATTTTCCAAGGCCTTAAAAGACACAACTTAACTGTCACTCCTTTTTACTGTGAGCCATGTGTGTGTATGTACAGTATGTATGTATACATGTATGCACAACTAGAACTTCAGTCATATGGCAATCAGTGCTGCCTGCAGAAAATGAAGATCTCCATATCACAAGCTTTTTACCAATGGACTTTATTTTTAAAACAATTATTTAAAATACATGTTAAAGCATTAGAAAAGCATATAAAGGCACTTTGTAATTTGCTAAACCAAAAAATAGTATACTATGGTGTATTTCAGAATACTTGAACCCTAAGGTTCATATAATTATACTTCAAATATGCCAAAGTACTTTTTTCACATGGGAAGTCAGCCTTAAATGAGGAGACCTGTTGTCTGAACATGTTGCAGTCACACACAAGTCAGGCTTTCTGAATCAGTGAAGGGGAAAAGAATACAGGCTACAAAAACAAAAACAAAAAACTCTTGGTGGCTTGGCTATCTAATGTAAAACTCCACCCCCTCAAACCTGTTATTCCATACATAACAGGATTCCTGGTTTTATAGCAGATTCTTGGCAGAGACACATATATGTTTACTTGAGTATAAAAGAATGTGGCCTTGTGTTGTAGACACGTATAAGAAAACCAGCAGCATGTTTGTTTTCTGCAAAACACCTTAACCAAATTGTTTCCAATAATAAAACAATAGGGAAAAAACATGGAACAATAGCGGGCAACAGCTGAACATTTTGGCAGCACTTTCAGGCCTCACCACTTCTACTTTTGGCTGCATCTCCATAGTTCATCCTGTCCGGGTTATTGATTTATAGCACGCTATAAAGATAACATATTGTGACATTTCTCTGACACGCCAGCAAGAATCTGGAATAAATAAGAAAATTATTAAATTAAACAACTCACAGTTGGACTTGGTATATGATCTTCTTACTGCAACCATAAGACCGTAAAACATATACACATAGCTGTCATTAGGTCTCTTCACGTGCTCACTTGGTTTACTTGCAGCAACACTATAATTATTTATATACAGTATAAGTGAAGATAACGCTCGTTCCCATGTCTTGTTGTCCAAGAGTCTTGAGCCAGAAATCCATTGACCACAGGGACCAAAAGGTAATTAAAGAAAACAAAATGAAGCAGAGCTCACGGTGTACGTGAGTCTACTATCGACAACTTGCCTCTAAGTGACCTTGGTCTTTTGTGCAGTGGGCCATTCCTTTTTCTTGTGAGGAGTTAAAATTTGTGGTTGTAAAGTACATGCTTTGCTATTGTGATTAGATCACACCAGTGACACAAATTACAATTCAGGCTGTCCTTAATTATATTTCAGATGGGGACAATGCTTTGCACAGCATTTGCAGTAATTTATGAGAATTCAACATTTTAAATAAGATTTTTACTGCAGACATATGCTTGTAGTAAATAATTAATATGGCACAGGGGGTGAACCCCCAGCAGATGGGGTACCCCATGCCTTATTTTATATGCAGTTCAGAGAATCCAACTTACTTTCCCCTTTCCCTTCTAACTGATTTTAAATATTCTGCTGCTACTGGTGCTACTGCACCACCCTGCATGAGTCAGACAGTGTTCAACTTCAGTGATCAGACTGGGCTCCGAGTCAGAACTGTATGACTGTAGCTTGAGGGATGGATGTACAGTAATTACTAGATCCGCTCACAGAACCTTAGTAACAGCAGGTCTATGATCACAGCTAGATGGAAAAAAACATATTTTTTTCATCTTAATCTGAAGATCCACAACAGTGATGTGTGGACCACATGTTGGGGCCCTGGAATGTTTACTTAAAAATGGATTTTAAAAAATGTAAAAAAATCATCATTATGATTAAAAAGAATTTCTGACTTGTGGGATTCAGGTGGGAGGGAACAGTAGTGCTTGCCTTAGGACAGGACTAGAGGTTGTCTAGGACCTCGGTGGACGCCACACCCTTGATTCCTCCTGTCAATCTCCGCAAGACAAGAGGCCCTTGAGTCAACTGTGTAATCTTCTGTCATTACAGGAAAAATAATAAACTAAGGAAAAATCCTGGCCACATCATGTCAACGTACATTTGTGCCACGTGCTAGTCGTTTCACATGGCTCCCTGGAACTTGGCACCGGATCCAAGAAGAAAAAGAAACAGCACTAATTCTTACTTTGGTGAAAATGCACAATTTGCTGTGTTAAAAAAGCAAAAAGGCACAAAGGAAACAGGTTCAGTCTGAATGTATTAACCACAAGCCAAAGAGACACATGCACAACAAAATGATAAGAGTATGTTTTAACTCTGATAGTGTACATTATATCACTGCTGGTATCATATTACTGCTGTTACAGTTGAATGAACTCTGACTTCCTTTAGCACTGAAAATTGTGTGAACATGTGTTCATGTACAGTGCTCTCCACATTTATTGCCACCCCTGGTAAAGATGAGTAAAAAGGTTATAAGAAATTCACCTTTTGGTGAATTAGTTTAATCTCACACTGAAATGAGAAAAATCCAACCTTTAATTGAAGTAAATTTATTCTGAGAAAAAAAAGTTTTTTTTTTAACAAAACCATGTGTGCCCCAATTATTGGCACCCCTAGAAATTCTTATGAAATGTAACCTTTCCTGTCATTTCACCACAAACGTAAGCGCCTGGAGTTTGCTAAACGCTACTGGAACTTTGACTGGAACCGTGTTCTATGGTCAGATGAAATGAAAATTGAGCTTTTCGGCAACCAACACTCAAGGTGGGTTTGGCGTAAAAAGAAGGATGGCTATACCGAAAATAACCTGATCCCCACTGTTAAGTATGGTGGAGGTTCCATGATGTTGTGGGGCTGTTTTTCCTCCAAAGGCCCTGGGAACCTGATTAGGGTACATGGCATCATGAACTCCATGAAATACCAGGAAATTTTGAATCTGAATCTGGCTGCTTCTGCCAGGAAACTAAAACTGGGTCGTCGTTGGATCTTCCAACAGGACAATGATCCAGAACATACATCCAAATCAACACAAAAATGGTTAACTGAACACAAAATAAAGCTTCTGCCATGGCCATCTCAGTCCCCGGACCTAAACCCCATTGAAAACCTGTGGGCTGAGCTGAAGAGGAGAGTGCACAAGAGAGGACCTAGGATTCTGGCTGATCTGGAGAGATTCTGTAAAGAGGAATGGTCTCAGATTCCTTGCTCTGTATTCTCCAACCTTATTAGATGTTACGGGAGAAGACTCAGTGCTGTTTTATTGGCAAAGGGAGGTTGTACAAAGTATTAAATGCAGGTGTGCCAATAATTGTGGCACATGTGGTTTTGTTAAACATAATTATTTCTTGATGAGGGATTTTTTTTTCTCAGAATAAATTTACTTCAATTAAAGGTTGGATTTTTCTATTTTTTTCAGTGTGAGATTAAGCTAATTCACCAAATGGTGAATTTTTTATAACCCTTTTAACTCATCTTTACCAGGGGTGCCAATAATTGTGGAGGGCACTGTGCATGCAATGATCAAATTTTTAAAGGAAATGGAATGCTGATACATATACAATTTGTTTATTTTATAACAAATACTGCTTAAAAAAGTACATTTCAGACTTTAAATGAGAGAAGGATCCTTCAGTATAATATTCGTAAATTCATCTGCAAGTGGTTAACAGTGGTTTCTGTGTGAATGGCTCTGTATGTACAAGAACATTTCTATGGGTAGTTTTTTTTCTTCATTTTAAAAAGAAACTGAGGTATACACTTTCATTCTGCAGTGCAATAAAAAATAGGATTTCTTTTTGCAAGCAGAGCACTTTGGTGGAACTTGGAAACTGTTAAGAAAGTTCATAATAAAGGTAATGGCCCCTTACTTACCTCAAGAGTTTGCTTACCTCAATTTGCCGGCTAGTGTAAAGGATCCACACACATACATACACTCTCATGTGATCATGCACACACATTGCAGAAATAATGCTCACAAAGATACACTTCCCTTACAGGGAATATCAGTATAAGTGCCTGACTGTGAGTGAAATTATTTTGTGCTTATACGACAATTCATGGATTTCACAGTGGGTCACTACATTAACTGAGAGAAAGCAATCTGAAAAGACATCTGAAGTACCTCTGCAGAGTACACAATGTAAGTACACTAGGCTACAGTTGGCAACCAAATTTGGGCAAAGGTATTGAAAAAGAATACTGTCAGGAGGAATATCCACCTCTCCACAGCAGTGAGAGTAGCCTTCACTGGACTGTGTGTAAATGAGCTCTGGGTGTTTCATGCATATTATTCTATTCTAATAGCACTATCAGGCATGAAGTCAGCATATTATTACTAGTCCTTTCTATACCTAACTGTGCACTACAACATATACATGTGCTGTTCTACATTATATATCATTTGATGCAGTGCGAGCAGTAAGACTGCGTTTTTGGTAATGTTATGTTTAAGGGTTAGGCTTATGGATGGGGTTCGGGTTTTGAGAAGACACTGTATGTACAACTGCAAAACCTACAGTAAATTTTAACACTGATATGTTATCAGCTTCTCAGCACTGTCCCTGCACACCATCACAATTGGTGCTGTATGGCAATACACAGTTAAGTGTAAGCCTAGCACACTGCTTGTTTGGATTTACGATTGGGACACATTGCACAAGAATGGCCTTTATATGGTAAACGTCTGTTTGCAATCTCCACCGCATACTTTCCAATATCCCCATTACAATTCTTCTTCAGGATACAGAAGTCATGGAGAGAATGTTTACCAAGTAAATTAATTGTTGATTTGCTTATAAAATTTCAGTTAACACCCTGCAGTACCCATAAAATGGACACCTAAAGATTGTGCAAACAAACACATTGCCATCTCCTGCACATGGTTGTACTGTATAGATCAGTGAACTTGTTTAAAGAATTAAAAACGAACATTTGAGACACCAAGCTTATCTTGCTTTGCTCAAACATTCCACTGCCAGCTTGTATGGCAGTCACACCAAGGTAGTCACAATAGAAGTGGCTGTCAAACTTGCTCAGTATAGTGCCTTAAAGGTTTAATTCATCTTTTGGCATCTACTGCTTCTTCTGTGTGTGATATGAACACATTTGGAATGGAGGTAATTCAGAACTCCTTTTCTAACTTTTAAAGTGCTATGGAAATACACCAGTTTTAGGAATCTGAGTCCTTTACTGACTCGGATTGTATCCTTATATTAAAACATTAATCTGGCTTTCTGAACAATACTCCCCTTTTCCATTGCATCTTTTGACAATTGTTTGAGTTTGTTCTTGTCTTTTTTTTATAGCAAACACTTGATATTTCCACACTGTATTACGTAAGACATGACACTTTTTCAAATTTTGATTAGAATTTTACTTACAATTCTCATCAATTAAAATCTATTTCCATTTAATGCTTTTCTTGCTGCATCAGTCGATAGAAAAGCTGTGATAAGTCGATATATATTCATTATACACAACAATATATCAAGTTACAGATAATATTGAGGGGATTCCTTTGAATATTTTTACATATTTGCAATCTATTTTGAACTAGTCAAATGAAACTTGTATGTCCTGAAGCTCGTTTTTAGAAATGTTTTACATCTCAAGACCTTAGTGTCTAAATGGGGTAATTTGTTTTGTTTAATAAAGTATGTGTTTTTCTTGGGTCAATTCAGTAGAGAGTAAATTGCATTCTAATCACATCATATGGAAAATACAGCCTTCAGGCAGCTTATACCAACACTTCAATGTTATGTTGACATTTTGACACTGGTGTTTTATGGCCAGGGTCCAAATTCAAACAACTTGTGTAAGTATTAACTCAGCTCTGCTCTCATTACAAAAGAAAACATGTCACTTTATTTTCTCTCATTGCAACCTAATCAAACTGACATTTGTGATCCAAGAGACCTTTGCAGGTAATTACCTTTAAATTAACTTTAATTTTGAAGGAGCCAAACACACCAACCACGCTAAAACCTACATTGTAGTGCAGGTAAAATTATTAACTGCCCGTGAAATATACAGTGCACATGTTACAAAGAAGGTGATGCCAAGTTTTAAAAAGAAGTGATCTGACCTTGGTCATCATATTTGAATACTGAATGAGGAGACAACAGCTAAAGCAGTTTGTCATACATTATACTATACAAGCAGTAAAATGTGTAAATACCTAATGGTGTCACTCACACAATGTGAGGCCTACTTCACCAGTGCCATCCAGCTCTCTGTGAAATTAAGCCAATATCTCGATGTCCTGAGAAAAAAGTAGGCTACACTTGGGTTCTAAGCCTATTCTGCTCACTTCTTTCAGGCACGTAATTCAGAACCCTAAAACTGCAGAGTCTAGACTATCATAATGTTAATGGGCCAATCAGGAGTCCACAGCATGGGGACACAGTTAGTCTCAACCCATGTTGTCCTATTGCCACCATAGGTAGGGTGGTTGTAATCCACCAAGATTCCTCAGGTTACTGTGGCATTAGCTCCTCCAAACCATACGCAAGGTTACCACTGGCCACCAGCTGTCATCAATGAGAGATACCTCTCTGCCATTTGCTGCGCTGTCTGCTGTAGTTCTGCGAGGCCACTAGAGTGCTAAATAGTCACTGGCTTGCTGATGAAGCTGTTGAACGAGTGGACAGACTTCAGCTGCAGTGCCCTTTGTGTGGGAGTGTGCGCAATTGATTTGGTGAGAAAAAAAGGAGGGATTTTATAGCCTTGTCCTTACCTATGCCCCAGCGTCAGGAGAAAGGTGCACAAACTACTGGGTCCCGTATGCCTGGTAATTTTTAATAGAGAAATCAGAGAGGCTGAAGAGAGCATGCTCTATAGGATTTTATAAAGTGACCTGTAATCTCCAGCTTCAAAATGAATACACGAAATGCGTGATCTACACAATTCAGAGATGCATTCCTAATTCAGAGATCATTACAAATGTGCATGCATGTTTATTTTCTGCTCAGCTGGGATATATCACTGCCACGTTTTCATAACAGGAAAGGTCATGTTTATTGCTCCAAGGGGCTAGATAAAGTTTTGTGAGTTTCTGCCCATGAGCTGGATCCACCCACAACCCCGTCCCAACATCCCTCTGTGTTTTTGCTGGAACTCCTCCAAATGCAGGGGTCACATGATCAGGCATTGTTGGGTCTCCCTGTGTGTATTCAGAGTGACGCACACTCCAGCAGCAAGGGTATTCCTCTAAACCAACTGAGTATTCCCTTTAATGTGTCATGATAAACTGTAGCATGCCAACTGATATTAGAGGACAAACACAGTATTGTTCAACAAACTGTGAACTGAACCTTTCTTAACTTTCTAAAAGGTTTTACATCTATTGTGAGATGGGGAATAATGAGTGAGTCATGTATTTTTTAAACAGTCTTGCGTAAAAAGAGCACTTATTTTCCTTAGGTAAGCATTTGCGGGCACTCCATTTTTTTCTTCTGAAGCAGTTCTTGGCTGTTGAACTTGGCAGCGAATCTTATCGTTTGAAGTCAGGGTTGGTCAAGAGAAACTACAACACAGGAAGTTTACCCTGCTTCTGGCCTTTCTTTCAGAGCTGATATCAACAGCCTCCCCAGGTGACCGTAAAATACTATTTAGTTCCCTGTATTTGACTAAGCTGTCTATAGGTAGTGATATGCAGGTTTCAACCATTCAGCCCAATTACATTTACTATTATGTGATTGGGCTTTTTTTTAAATCAGAGTTTCGAATCAGAGTCCAGTAAACATTGTTCAATACATGCCAGAATGTTCCAGTTTTGGGAAATTCAGAGTTGTAAAGGTTCCAGTGTGGCTATAGCTCTTTTGGAGAGAGCTGGGTGTTCTATAGAGAGATTACTGGGCTCATTTGTGCAATTAACCAAGGCAGTGTGGAACTTTCCTGTAAAATGGAACAACCTGAATATGATTACACTGAAATGCAAAGAGAAGCACATCTCCCCCCTTCAATACCTATATTTATATAACTAACATGATGAATGATGTCATATCATCCCTAAGTACTGTGAAGAGTAATGCAGGTGAACAACCATGGGTCCAAGACACTTAGAGCCTCCTGTAGATACAGTAACTGTTTCAATGATGTTTGCTGTGCACTGGTAACTGTATATAAACCAAAAAAATAAAACAGGGATTATGTGGGTTATTGTAAAGGGAATATACTGTGATCTCTTGCCTGACAGCACCTATAATTAAAAGCTAGGGTTCAAGATAGGGCTAAGATGACAGCTTGTTCACAGCTTTGACATGGGTAAGCAAGAGAAAAGCCCTCTAGAAACCTGACTCTGTGCTAAGTTTACTCAAAATGCACAAAGTTTCTGGCACAGGTGAAGACAAGTGAAACGTTAATGCGAATGCCCCATTGGATATTTCAGTCTAATCCTTAAAGAAATCAGCCATCTTCTCATAAGGCCTAACACACCCTTCCTTACATACACTTTGACAAGGTGTTTTTGCTAACACAAGCCTGTGCCAGACATCCGGCTTAACTTTTATTTTGCATAGGTACAGAGCTTTCAAGAGTGACAGGAAAATATTAACACTGCTTGCAAGAATAATAGAAAGAATGGAGCCAATAAATGCAATTTCAGCCTAATTTTGTAAAATGTAAATAGCATAGTAAAGCATGTGTTGTTTGTTTGCTGTGACTGCAGGATCCTCCCTAGTAACCAATGGGATTTGGCAAGGGCAGGGATGGGTGTATTAAACCAGCCCTGCCTTGGAAGACCACACAGCCAGATAACAAAGGTGGAGGCAGAGTTGAGCAGTATATGACGGAGCTTGCAGTTTGATTTGGGCTTGGTAGCTGGATTGTTGGCCTTTGGTTTTTTCCACATTCAAAATGTATGGGAGGTCCCCTTACCTGGGAATATGAAGTACAAGGATATGGCAACGAAGCCTCTAAGGTGGGAGTACATTTGATAAAGACTTGCCATAATATGAAACATTTTTAACAGCTACTAAACAAGTCATACTGCTTTCCATCTTAGACAGCAATGACATGAAGTAAGATCTTATAAGATTTTTTAACAGACACAAAAAAAAGGATATATAAAAGCAATCCATTATGTCCCTTTGGACAAGCTATACTGGAATACAAGCTAATTAATTTGTGCACCTTTGACCCTCAAGGAGCCATAAGTGAACTTGCCAGTCACTTGATACCTCACACACCAGACAGACGGGGAAAAAAGCCCCATGAGCTCCGGGTGTGTAGGTATACAACATTCATATTCCCAGAAAGCCTGCTAAGCTCATTAATCACAACTAGACTGGGTTCCTTACAATAAGATCTATCATTACTATTATCAACATTCTGAACACAACAGTGTCTTGGTATTACAACATAAAAACAATGTTATCAATCTACTGTTGAAGCTGGAGCATAATTTTCAATATTAATCCCCTGATAATTACTATTACATTTTTTAAATTTCACTCACTGTATTATCATCTTTCTCCATATGCATACATTAGCCCAATATGACAGTGTTCCGGATTTGTTTTGTTTTAGGTTCACAAAAGGAGTGCTAGATCTATAGAATATGTACAAATAATTAAGTATAAAATTATTTTTAATGTGACTCCCGCACATCAGTGTTTATGGTTCAGTACAAATATTTGAACCTGGGTGATGTGCAGCCCAAAGTATGTTCTTATAATTATAAACAGTTTGTCATATTTGCCTATAAAATTTTCACATTATAAAAAGGCGTACCTGTAAATACATGCTATTTATTATTTGTGTTGCAGTTTCTTCCAATTTGAGAAAAAAAACAGATAAACAGGTATGGAAGCTTAATTCTTAAAATATTACATTCATACTTAATTATATTGTTCACAGAAGATGATCACTGATTCCCTTCTTAGCTGTTTGGTGGCTTTTAACAGGTTGCCTTCAGTGAGGCTGACCTTGGCCTGTTGATGCTTTGTGCTGGGAGCCCTCTGGGAGGTAAAATTAAAGAGCCACTTCCTTTGACCCGATCTGACAGCTCAGATGAAGCAGTCTCTTAATTGCGTCGCCGAGCTGGCAGACGCTTTTTATGTTCCGTCTCAGACATGAAGGCAGAGCCCATGGCCCTCTCCCCACCACGCCTCTCCCTTCTGGAGTTACTGCTCCTTCTGGCTCTACCCCAGGGGGATGTGGGCGGCTCAGTCAAGCACACCGATAGGTAAACATCAGCCCTGCTTCTTTGGTCAGGCTATTTGCTGAAGTGAAGCTGTGCCATATAAGTTGGGGTACGTCCTGCGGGAAAGAAATAAAAAATCAGTAGATTATCCTATAGATGAAAGCGATTAACTACTTTTCAAACTAGAAATAAGCAAGGTGTTTATCTTCACAGCCTGGAATGGTCTGTGCAAAGAAACCGCTTTGCAGTTTTGTATTGCCATCGAACCTAATTTGCCATAGTTAAGAAACAACACTGATGTCAATGTCTCGATCTCCTGCATTTCCAAGCAATCCGGCAATGGGTGGGGTGGATTTTATTGCCCAGAATGATGGCACTGCTAATATTCAAAACAGCAGCAGCACTTGAGGCTGCCGTTCCTGGAAGATGATGACAGTGTACACCGATGAGTCAGCTGTGAATGATGAGCCATCAGCAGAGCTCTGAGCTCAGCACAGAGACCCCAGGTTATTCTTGCTCCTCATTTCACCATTCTTTTATTATTCCCCATCTCCATTTGGAAGAGGGCTAACAGTGTTCCTATGCTTAATGAGAGACTAACTCTATGTATGTATACTCTATGTATATGGAAATGTAAAAAGCAAAATGGAAAAATACATTCCAGATACAATGTTGACACATTGAACTCTACATTGAAGCACCAAATTTATATATATAATATATATATATATATACCTGTACACAGTATATCACTCAAGACGGTTCTGAATGTTGATCGTATTAAGTGTCTGTAGTGTCTGCAATACAGGATTATGCATATGCTCATGCTGATAGCCTCTGCTCTACTCCCTCAGAGGTCCTGCCTCTGATTTCCATTGCCAATGTGATGAAGAAGGGGAGAAGAGCACTCTGTGTTCAGTATTAAAGTAAAAATGCAGATTGCATCCAATAAAATAGATTACACTGATATTAATTCCCCATGGTGCCAGACTTTTATGAGTCCCCATGAATAAAAAAATATATAATTTACTAATACAAAGGACCAAATGCAAAATAAAAACGGATATGTCTCCTTCTAACAGTCATTATCATCTACATAATAACCATAAATCCTTCTGATTTCTCTCGTCAGTGTCCTTGAGCCCTGTATGGAATAAGAAGTACTTAGCCAGCGATGACCTTGACACACTGGCCGTTTACAAAGACATTAATAATGTTCCTCTCACCGTAACCCTATAAAGATATCAGGAGCAGCACAAATTCAATTAGCCCTGCAGTGGGGTCGGCGGAGGGGTGGCAACAGTAAGGGGTGGGCAGACTGTTATTGATTATGTGCTGAGCCCTGAATCCACAATATACTATGAAACACTACCACAGAACATGTTTTCCTACATGTTTAAACACTATTTCTGAGCTGTGTTTCTGAATGTTTACACCTGTGGAAAGTACTGTATTTCCTTATCATGATTACATTTTGAAAAGTAACTGTAGGTATTTTGTATGCACTTGCCCTTATTCTCAATAAAGTGATCTGACTTTGTTATTTATGTTTTTTTCTTATCAGGCCTTGAAACAAGAGCCCTCTCCACTGGAAAGTACCTGGGGCATGAGCAGTTGATAAAACAAAACAAAAAAAAAACATTTAAAAAAGAAAAGAAAAAGATGCACAAGAAAATAACAACTGACTAAATAAATAAACAAATAAAAAGAAACCAGCAATAACTGCACAAAGTCCAGTGATAATAGGTTGGAGCACACATAAAAAGTTATTAATAACAAAAAACTACTGTTTAAGTGAGAAGTTTGGCTTGGACAAAAGCCGCAAAAGACAGGAAATTCAAATGAGCACTACCAAGCCGAGCTCTATAGGCTTTTCCTTTTTATATCTGCCTGCTATACAGTTTTGAAGCTGTGTGTCCTACTGTATTTCAAATAACATGTACTCATCACTGGGCAGATTGGTTCAAACCTTCTTTCAAATAGCCTAATTCATACTCTTCAGAGTGGTAAGTGACCTACCACTGCTGTATTATAGAAGTCCCACTAGAGTATGTTCAGGCTATAAATCTATTTGTACATTTAAGGGCGACACAATAGTATATAAGTACAGACGTGCTCAAATGTATTGGTACCCCTGGTAAAGATGAGTAAAAAGGGTTATAAAAAATTCACCGTTTGGTGAATTAGCTTAATCTCACACTGAAAAAAATGAGAAAAATCCAACCCTTAATTGATGCTCATTTATTATGAGAAAAAAAAAATCCCTCATCAAGAAATTATAATTTTTAACAAAACCACGTTGGCCACAATTATTGGTACCCCTGCATTTATATATTGAATAAAGTAATAATTTTAAAGACTTGATATACAGTATATATGGGTATATACAGTATTTCAAGAAATTAGAATAGTGTGTCGAAAATCAGCATTTACTTCAGTTATTTCAGAGAATGAATGTTTTAGACTGAGTGTCACACTATCATCTAATTTACTCAAAACACATGCAAAGTTTATCTCAGTTTGGTTCAGTATGGGGAAGACTGCAGACTTGACAATTGGCCAGAAGACCATCATTGACACCCTCCAGAAGATGGGTATGCCACAAAAGGTCACCGCTAAGGATGGCTGGCTGTTCACAGAGTGCAGTGTCCAAGCATATCAATAGAAAGTTTAGTGGAAGGGAAAAATGTGGCAGGAGAAGGTGCACAAGCAAAAGAGATGACCGTAGGCTTCAGCGGATTGTCAAGCAAAGACGATTCCAAAATTTGGCGGAGATGCAGAGGGAGTGGACTGAGGCTGGAGTCAGTGCTTCAAAAACCACCACGTACAGACGTATCCGGGACATGGGCTACAACTGTCGGATTCCTCGAGTCAAGCCACTCCACTCATTCTCTGAAATAACTGAAGTAAATGCTGATTTTCGACACACTATTCTAATTTCTTGAAATACTGTTTTGGGGGTTTTCTGGAGCTGTAAGCCAAAATTATGCCAAAAATTATGAAAAATGAAACAAATAAAGGCTAGAAATATTTCACTTTGTGTGTAATGAATCTATAATCTATGAAAGTTTCACTTTTTGAATGGAATTATGGAAAAAAATAAACTTTTCCATGATATTCTAATTTCTTGGAAAGGATCTGTATATGGGACTAGATTTAGCTGTAAATTATGCTGGAACACTATGGAATACATGGTTGGTAAAATGGCTCTAAGTCATCAAGGGTCTGAGGTATCAAACAAGCCTCAAACCATCACTCTGCTGCCAGATATATAGTAGATATCGATGGATCACTTTAAGGGTCGTTTCTCCTGACAAATTTTCCTATTGAACTCTATGGAAAATAAGTCAGGAGAACAAACCATTCAAGTTATCCATCCATATCTACTGTATTTCTGGCAGCAAAGTGATGGTTTAAGGCTCGTTTGATACGCCAGACCCTTGATGACTTAGAGCCATTTGCTGTTGCTGTATTCTTGCTAGCTTTGTCAGTAGCTAAGTTAACGTTAGAATTTGGAGTTGTGCGAAACTGTTGGTGATCACTGATATGGCAAAATATCTTTTAAGCAAAATATCCACCTTGCTCACTCAAGTTGATGTGCCCCCACTTCTTGTGATTCAGAAAAAACGTTAAACCATACCGTAAAATTCAAAACTCGCTTTGGACTTTTAGGTTAAAAATAGGTAAAGTTAGTATGGACAGTTTTTGTGCCATGGAAGTATAATGAAGTCTATAGTCCCTTGCACACATGCATCTTTCTGTGTCATCTTCATGTGTGAACAGAGCTGGAGTCTATTTTCTGTGTAAGACATTCCGGCAATTTTCTAGATCAGGACCTATAGATTTCTGGAAATCTTCCACAACGGCTCTAATGTGAATAAAGTAGAAACATTCTTGGGTAAAGCACACAAACGGTTACAATGTTCTTACGCAAAACCTTTTGTTTCTGGCAATTTATTTAATAAATACTTTACTGAATCTGGCCTCTCAACAATTATTTCACAAATAAGAGAAAGAGACATTGAAGATATTGGAGCTGGATTGTGTGATATTACATGGGAAATTTTAATATTTATTTTAGGAATGGACTAAACAGTTTTTCGTACTTGCTTGTAAGAACACCATTAGAAAACTTGCGTCATTGCCTCATAATTTGCTTGTGTGCCATGCAATACGTCTCCCTGGTAAACATCTATGTCAGGTTCTTCCAGTTTTAATTGCTTTTTTTAACAAATGTAGCAAGCTGGTTAATGCCACGTATCAATGGCAGATAGGCCTATAGCTAGCTATTTAACTTGGATAACAGGATTATTTTTGTTGCCGTTTACCAAAAACAACTCCGCATGTAAGTATTAATTTTTAGCTGATAAACCCCAATTCCATTCTTAAAGGGGCTATATGTAACGTTCAGAAAATCCGTCTCATTACTGATACTGGTGGCAGTAAGTGAACTGCAGCCAGCAGCTTGCTGCTGGCGCACTGCCTCACACCATAGACTGTATAAAATTATGGACAAAGTCACTGTGATGTCACCCATTGCCTTCCCATGGCCTCTTAAAAAACAAATTGAGTCTCCGGAAGACTTTTTTGCCGCCCGTTTTTACAAACTGCGGCTGCTCCGTGGAGCTGAAGTGACATTGTCGGGAGCAGAGTCAACCGAATATGGTCTTCATGGTCCAGGCACAGTATGATTGACAGTTCAGGGTGGAGAAGCCCATTACCTGACCAAACCCACCATTTTGCAAAACGAACTCGCGGTAAACTTCCTTAAGTTGCTAATGTTTTATAATATAACATTTAATTCTCATCCTCGATTTTACTGTGTCATTTATTCGCATTGAATGTGTGGTATTCGTCACATAATTAACGTTCATTCAGTTATCTTCAATGTCTATTCAGTTAACATCAGCTAATTTGATTAGCTAGATAGCATTCCAGCTGAGCTCGGTAGCCAAGCTTGACGCACTGCATCACCAAATACGGACGAACATAGATAGGGTAACGCTATTGCCATCAACTGTATTGACGGTCACATATGTTATTTTGACAAGACTACTTTTATTATAAATGTCGCTAGCGCCACTAGAAAGGTAGCAAGCTGTCCCCATAGTCTTAAATGAGCAAACCACCACCGTCTTTTTGGCTAACCGCTAATTAACTCAACTTTGACAGAGCAGTCTGTCACGGTTTTCTGCAGCATGAAACCCGTTCTGAAAACTGTTCCAGATAAAGTCAGCATTGTAGGTTAGTGGGTTCACATGCTAGCTAAAGCATAGTAACCTACATTACATCGTAGCTGGCATTAGCTAACTTTCATCTGCATCCTGTAACCTAATCACAAACATTGCAAACACTTCTCAAACGCAGACTCCGTGTTCTTTTCCGATAAATTATTGGTTTTATTTTAAACATCCCCGTATTGAGTCAGTACAAACATACCGCTAACACGTTGGCACATTTTCGTAATTTTTGGGACCGGAAAAAAATCTATCAGGCGTAGAAATGTCCGGTTAGGGTTCTAGTTGGAGCAGCTGGCTAATGTTAGTAACGTTAGCTAGGCAATCACGGTAATCCAACTTATATGGCCAGCAAGGATGACTTTAAGGAAGTCGAATAACTGTTAAATTAAAAGGGCTTGCCATAAGCTCTCGTAAGCTTGCGAGCTAAATGTTAAAACGACTTGCCGTGAGCTATCGTTAGATTGCTAGCTACCTAACCCAGCATTGCTAAGCAATGGTAACATTCATGGCAGGGGGAGTACAGCGATTGCGTACGGGAGGGGGTGGAATAGCTAAATTAATATCTAAATTAATAAGGTTGTACAGGTATGGAGCAATCAATTTCAGATACTTAACCCACAGTTTGGCTGTAGCTGCAATATCCCCTGCTGTCTCTCATCTCACTAAACAGTATTTTGTTTCGTAGTAGACACATAGCTCGCTTCAAAATGAATATGTGATGACAAACATGTTGAAGATGAGCGCGTAAGGCAGTCAATTTATTATGTTACGAACTGCATCCACAAAACAACTGCTTGTTCACGGTAGGCTACTAAGGGATGTTCTCCATCGACTTCCACTCAAAAATACAGTGTGTTCCACTCAAAAATACACCGAATTCTTTACATAAAAGTCAAGTCGGGGAAGGTCTAATTTTTTAAGTTACATTAGAATCTGTTCATACATTGGAATTGAATGCGATTCATGCATGTAAAAATCTTACATATAGCCCCTTTAATGTTATTCTGGACTAGTGCGATCATAACTGAGCTATATTACCTAAAAATGTCACCATAGGTTTTATCTTAAAACTTGCATATATGTTGCTAACATTTGTCTGCCCCATGTTAAGTCAATGGCTAATTAATTTCCGGTGTCGTAGAATTATAAAGGTTTATTACAAAACTGTACCATACACAAAAATGTGACCGATCGCATTAGTCCATGTCATGCCCGACATATCACTATGTCTACTTTAGCTATTAGTTGTAGAATTTGAGTTAGGTTTGTGGAAAAAAAAGTCTTAATCTTAATGCAAACAGACCAGTGGCAGCGTGGAGGATGTGTGTCCATCATCTTTTGCATAAATTAATGTACAATGTACTGATTTCGCATAACTGGGATCAAATTGCCAAACTAGACATTGCAGATCAAACATGAATCAAAATTCAGCAACTGCATGGCCTATTCTCACCTCAAATATTTTCAGAAATGTATTTTAGTGGACTGTTTAGGTGGAATAAGAGAGTTTATGAACAGGCCGCCACTTTGTTCTGGTTTAAAAACGTGGAGCCGAAACCATCAGGTGCCGGCTATTTCCGTTGTGAGAAACAATCATCCATATGATGTAGAAGTACCTCCAAAGAGACATCACTCTGACATCACAATTGGGGCAGGGGCAGAGTGGGGAGCAGAAAGAAAATTTCAATTAGCCAATTGCAATCAACATCTACCAAGCAAGCCTTTGGCGATTCCCAAGAATTTAGTTGTTGTAGCTGCTATAATACAAGATTTTATGCTGTTAAACAGTCACTATGGACACTAACTACCCTTTGGCAAATGTTACAAATATTAAATGTTAGCTATTTGTTGGGATATGGCTAAGTTTGCTAGCAAACATGTTAATGTTAACTTTAGCCAGTTCTATGATTGTAGCTAGCTAAGTCAAAAGGGATAATCCACTCCCTGGAGGCAACCATCATGTCAGGTAGTTCTTTGCCTCTGTGACGTGCAGTTCAATTAATATAACCTCAGTGTGGATTATCCTGTTTATGCCGTGGTCACTTGCCAAAAATTAAAACAAGAGACTTCACTTATTTTGGTTATTAAGCAGGAGAGCTGTCATTTCCATGGGAACGTATGAGGTCCAGGCTAATATCTGGAAAACAACTGCTATCCTGTAATAAACATAAGTTTATGATGCAATGAAAATGTTACTTCACGATTTCAGCAAATAGCCCAAACAGTAGATACAACCTAGCAACCAGACACTGACTCTAGTCTCTCTCTTTCTAGTCTAGCAAGCCTGCGTTCTAATAGGGTCACTGTCAATCGCCGAACGTAGTATGACAGCTATATTTGATCTCGGGTCAAAATGGTCTCACAGTTTTCTATCAATCTAGCTAGCCATCTACTCCATTTCCTTAAAAACTAGAGCTATACTTTCATAGCAAAATCATAGTGAAGCTGTCTTCATTCAATTGAGCTACTACTGTACGTATGTGATGAGATGGGAGCCAACATAGCCTAACAATATAGCACAACATACTTTGTGGACACTCGCGATAAAATATTCAACGTAAAACGTGTTTTTCTCAGACATTTCTGTAATGACACGTTTATGTAGACCTTTTTAAAAAGTTATTTTGTATAACTTACAACAAATATTTGTTGAATACATCCCAGAGACCCTCAGTGCTGTATTTGCTAGACCTGAGTAGAATAAGCTGGTTATACCTTGTGGAAATTTAAAAACAGCCCATCAACATCAATGGGTGTTTTAACAGTGGTTTAAACCCTAAAAAGTGGTAAGCCCTTACATGGGCTTACAGGGTGCAGTAGTTTTATTGCATTTTATTTTTGAATAGGTACATTTGTATATAATCCTAATTTATTTTTTCAGGGGTGGCATCAACATAGCCCTTGAATCTAACTCAAGGAAGAGCAGACATTTCCATCCGCAACAATGTACAATAATATTTGATCATTTTAATAGATCGTTTCAATTTTCATATTTATATAATTTTTTACGAAATGAGGTTCATGTCAGGTAAAAGGAGGGCAGGAACTGGCAATTTACCATCCTATTTGTCTAAGAAATTAGTCCAAACAATAGGACCTGTGAGCTGCGGGAGTGTTCCAGTCCCAGCCGGGAGGTGACAGCCTAATTGCACCCTGATTCTACAGACCCAGAATTACCCGCTCTATTATTTATGGTTAGGGAGAGGAGTTGGTATTGAGAAAGCTATCTGGTTGTTGTAAATTTACAGTACTGGGTGCTTTCACATATTTTAGGCTGTACTGCTCCAAACAAATAGTGTGTAGGTGTTTTCTCCACTCAAGAGCACTCTAGTTTGTGCATCAAAAGAGGGTTGGACTGCATCAGTTAACCGCTCAACTGGCACTGGCCCAAGTCGTTTAGTTTATTTGCATTCATTGTGTTTTATTTAACGGTGAAATTTTCAATCAATCTGGTTGCACAATATACTGTTTGAAAGTGATAAAACTCATGGTTCTATCGCTACATACTATTTTGTGATCCCAATGTTATAAAACAAGCTCGATCAAAATGACGACTCCATACGTTCTATGTGTTCTGGAAAGCCACAGATGACAAAAATCACGGTAAAGTCAGTATACTTAATCCGGCAAAAAAACAAAACTTTTAGGCGAGAAAGATCATGCAAGTTTGTGTTATCACATGATAACACAGCGGTGTGCTTGAGCTTCTCTTACTTTGCTTCAGTAATACTTCAGTAATAGTAGGCCAATTCTGACTCTTGGAAAACAAACTCCTATGAGTTACATTATACATAAGAGACCAGGATTATGCCTGTAGTCAAAGGGGTTCAAGAACTGTAACCATTTTATTTTTGGGCTTGTGTTCTTGAAAGGTGTTGCTTGGAAGCTGGAATAACCCTAAGATCCAGTGTATCCATTTGTGGGGGTGAAAACTTTTGCGGTTTTACAACTGTTTAGCACCCGGTTTTGAGCCAGCAATGCCCATATTGATCAGAGCAAAACTGTGTTTTTAGAACCCTAATCACAGCCCTGATTGCCCAGTCTTTTTGGCTCATTTTTTATTTAACTCTGCAATAAAGAACCTCAAAAATACACGGTATAGCCTGAATGGCTAGCTCTGGTGGAACCATATTAGTCTATCCATAACACATTGTCCTGCCTTCCTTTGGTTAGTTTTGATTTGACTGGACTCAACCAGGCTGTAAAATAAATGCAGAAGGCACCAGCTGAGAAGTTTGACGGTTGTCTTTTCAAGGGAGTTGTGAGTGCAGTATGGTATAGTACAGAATGTCCTATAGAACTTGGGGATCAATGAACACTTACAAAGAGGAAGGGAAAGTTATCCTACCAAAACCCTTAATTAGAGAACCAAACCAGTAAAACAAGACTTGCTACAGCCTGGAGTGATCCATAAACCCATCACAGAATTCATTCCAAGCCCATAAACACAAACATTCATGCAAGAAAGCAGAAACATGTATAAGCATGGAAACTATTTGATGGCCCCTCATGCATCAAATATTTTACTGAAAGGCAATTCCTTTCCATTATATTTTTCAAACTACAGTGTATGCAAAATGTTTTACAGTGTATTTGCCAAATGTTTGCAGCCTCAGATTTTACAAATGCCCAGAATCTACACAGTCAGTCCAAAATATTTCTGCGAAAACTATGTGTTTTCCACTTGTATTAAAAACTTTTTTGCATATTTGGCTAATTAAAGTAGCTTTTTGCTATATTTATGTGTATTGAGGTGCCCTTTTGGTGCTTATAACCTTTTAGCACCACTATTAAACACACATTTGATGGCATATTTGTGACCTTGATATAGATGATGAGAATAATTTTGTTCATTTTTGGTACAATTTTCTAGAAAAAATCTAGACTGAAATTTTCTGATTTTCTAGACTCAGGTCAGCCAAGCTGAAGAAAACCTGTGTAAAGTTTATTTGCGATCTGCAAAGATTTTGTGCAGATCACAAATTACAAACATGGCAGGTTTAAAGATTACTTTTTTTATCCCCAGTTATTGTTGATGGCTTGAACTGGTATCTTTCTTCCTGTAAGCACAAACAACCACAAATCAAAACCATGTGTGGGCGTGGCCCCATCAACACCCAGTTCAGGAATTACCAGAGACCCAACTGTTTGTGACAGAGCAGGTAATGTAGACTGGAGTTCTACAGAAATCAACAGATGATACCACCTGAGCGTTCAAGGACCATTTTAAATGCTTATTTAAAGGATGTACTATTTCAGCCATGCCTCTAGAAGGGCACCTTGCTGAGAGACAAGGACCTTCCTGCCTCAGCCACTTCAGATGGCTGTGTCACCTCTTTGCCAACCATATATACCAGTAAAAATAATGTTGCAGCACCCAAGACACTGGATCCTGGCACCAACAGTGCACAGGGGAGGCGTCTGAGCTGAGGTGCAATGCTCTGCCAAGGCAATTTGAGATATGTTCTCTTACTCTGTCTTGTCATGAGGGCAACTTTCCACTCTTGCCCTGTTCAGACCTGCTTTGCATTTTAATAACTCTTAGTGATTTATGGCTGGCATAAGCAACCAAACAGACTGATTAATTATAATGTGGGAGATAAAAAGGTTTTTAAAAAATCATTCAAATGTTTGCAATTCAGCATTTTCTCCACCCACCTCAGTCTGGTGTTTCCACAACAGATAGAGGCTAAAAAAGACAGAGACACTTTTCAGATAATACCAAGCAGGTTCATTTCTGGTCTCCTCATTGTGAATCTTCATCAAAAATGTATCTCCTGTCTCCCATCCCACCCTTCAATCTCCCATCCCCCCTTACACAAATCTCTAACAGAACATTTAAAGTCCTGTGGATTAGAGCAAAATAATAAAAGTTTTATAATCTGTTTGCTAAACATGCACCTGAGGTGCACTGTGTACTTGACAGATTTCTATTTTTTAGATTTATTTTTAAAAGGACATGTAATCCCTGCAACAATGTGCAAATCTGTTGCTAGCTGTGCCCCAGACTTAAGAAACGCTGAATTTCAGGAATTCTTGTGTTAAAAATAGTATTGTATAAATCTGAGCCGTGTGGATTTTGTGTGTGATGGGACTGGAGCGTGTGCCTGGTGTTACTGGCAGCCACGCCGTCCCTTCTGCCTGTGGATCAGGGTCACAGACGGGGACAGCTGCGGCAGGCTTCACTAGCCCCTGTTCTGGGAAGCAGGATTTGGCAGAAGGGAGCGCTTCCAGTCAGTCATGTGACTAGCACTGCAGAGGGATCTCCCGGTGGTCACGTGATATCTCGCTGATTCATGCCCCCACCCCCTTAAGGGGAAGGGGGCCCTCTCAGTCAGCTCCTCATTTGTCAAGAGAGAAAAAAAAAATCCCCTGAGCATTACACCCCCACCACCACCCCACCCCACCCGCCCCCTCCCGCTATGCTTGTTCACTAAATAATTCAGGGCTTGTGTGCGACTGACCACAGAAGGCAGTCTACATGATAGCCTGAGCTCTGAGTCCCGTAGGTGGGGAGAGGGGCCGGGTAATGAGAAGGGGCTTTCTGGTATCGCACAAAACAAGAAGAGTGGCAACGTGGTGAATCTCATGTTGCATTTGACCGATTCCTGGTCATTTTAACAAAAGCTTTGCTCCTGCACTGGTAATTTTCAAGAACCATTATTTACAGTAATCTGATCCCCTACTGAGCTGTTCTGGGTATTGTTTTGTCCTTGCTCTGGGTTTTCCCCACAGCTCACTAGAGCGCTCGAACAACAGGTGTTTGTACACAGGCACACTAGAGTCCCTCCCTGGGAACCCATCCTAACCTCCCCAAATGTGCATTACAATTTAACGTTACTCTCTCCCATTCACTATGTGCATCACAATTTTTTTTTTTTTAAACGCGAGCAGACAGTCTGCCCTCCTTTTATATATTTGTGTTTTATTCAGACAGGTAGAAAGCAGAGAGAGTAACAAATAGAGGAGGGATCACAGCAGAGAAGGTGCCATAACAGGGGATCGAACACCTGCCTTCACTGGGGCACTCGCTTATGATTGAGACTCAGATGCCGTACGGACTGTGTTACACATCTCACGACTGTGTTACCATTTAGCATGTTACTCCCTCCTGGGTACTGTATGTGCACTAGCATTATGGCCTCTTGTTCTCTGTGAACATTTGCGGTTG
Source organism: Synaphobranchus kaupii (assembly GCA_029718625.1). Classification (NCBI taxonomy): domain Eukaryota; kingdom Metazoa; phylum Chordata; class Actinopteri; order Anguilliformes; family Synaphobranchidae; genus Synaphobranchus; species Synaphobranchus kaupii. Next base: position 102,477,960 of record CM056377.1, on the reverse strand, counting down.
TGCATCAGCAGAGCAGACTTTATATTGAATTGAATTTAAGTGAATATTGCTTGAGAACAGTAAAAGGTGGCCAATCATAAATGGGCATTTCTGCTTTAAGTGGCTACAATATTCCATGCTGTGGAGATAAGAATAAACAGGCCTGCTTCCCAACCATGGCTTTAGGCTAACCAGAAGAAACTGCAATGAGAAACAGTACAATGACAGGGGACATGTGAGGCAGTACAACTCACTGTTCCATAGATAGCGTCATCATGCACAGTTTAGCTCTTCATTAAGGATGAAGGGAGGCATGGGCCTTTTTTGCATGGGTTTGATTTCTTCTTGTTTGCTTTTCAGGTAAGAGCGTCATATGGAGAAAATGGCACACAAAGGTTAGGTCGTCCCAAGAATGTTTAACTACAGGCGATCCACATCAGCGGGCAAAGCGATTCAAAGAAATTGCAGGACGATGCAAAGAACGAGGCAGATTTCAAGGGAAAGGGAGAATGGCTATTCTAGTGCCGCAGGGCTTTGCAAGCAAATTATGCCCACTCAAGTGCGCTGCTCTCATCGTGTCATACTGCTGAGTCAAACTGTCTGGCGTTGAAGAAGTAATGTGCTCTGGACTGGGAATAGGCGGAATTCCTCTGGTGTCAGTCATTCATTGTGGAGACTGGCCAAACCAGGGTCAGATTTTTGCCGCTCTCTCTGGCTTCCACTAGCCCCTCCCCCGACCCCCATGTGACTGTGCAACTCCTTTCCCGTCTGTGGTGTCATGTATATTGGAATCCAAAGGATGAAGTCTGAAAACAAACACTTGTCTCCTTGTCACAACCTTCGCCAGTGAGATTTGTACAGCACTGTCATATCCAAAGGACAAAGAATGAGCGCTTCAGATCCCTTGTACCACATGCAACTGAAATCCTAAATTTTCAGTGTGGTGAAACTGACCAGCGAACCCTTATCTGATAATGAAGGGACCAAGGGCTGCATCCTGCAGATTTTGGCCAAGTGCAACAATCATGCTGTGCTTCAGAGGTACAAGGCACGGTCAGCAACAGTCATTTAGAGAAAGCTTGCCCTCTCATAACAGCTGTCCTCTGTTTTGTTCCAACCAAACCCACAACTTGAAAAACAACTCACCAAACACATGTAGGGTTTTTGGTGCTTAATTCCCGAAGCAGACTCAGTGTAAATTTTTTCCTGTTGGACAAACACACAAGGAAGTTTCCACTGAGCGCACGCAGATGTGGTTTTATCTAATCTATCTACAGACGCTTTCTCCCTCACGACACTTCCCCACTACAGCCTGCAGTGTCAACTTTGCCCTTTCCCACACTGATTTCTCTGCTCACGTACCTGCTCTCTGTTATAGTGGAGACCACACATGGCTGTATAGTCCACTGATACTGTCTTAATGTGCTTGTTCACAACGGTGCTCAGTAACAACAGGGCAATGTGCCTCTGAACTAGGCTGTAGTTCAGTGCTGTTCAGAAATGAGCTAAGCCGTATAATGTACATATTTACAGGTGAACACTGAAATATGACTCCCAAAGCCATATAAACATGTGTGGCTGAACAACACCTCTTATTACAATACTTTGATCAGTGGTTTTGCTATATTTGCCATGGTAACTCAAGCATAATTCAACATCTTGCTTACTGAATCTGGGCTCGTGCCTATGTGCCATTGTCCCAACTTCTAATAATTTATGGATATAAAGACTAGTAAAATAAACTAGCAAAAGCACAAAATCACACATTTATTTGTAAGTGTACTGTAGCATGGGCTGCGAGGTGGCTCATCTAGTTAAGGCACTGTTCTAGTGCATGGATGTCTCCCATGGTTTGGTATCAAATCTGGACTGTGCCAGTGCTGACTGTGGCTGGCAGCCCCACAGCTTTGGAGAAAAGTCTCAGGTCATTATAAGTGAAAGAGACCCCTCAAATTTGTATTCATGAACGGTGTATGTATTTAGTATTCTGCAATGTCAGGTCACACCATGCTGACACGAGGCAGTTGGGAAAAAAAGCCTTAAGGCTCATGGAACCTTTCATCATAATAGCCCTTTGACGACGTGCTTGCTTGGATTTGAAGAGACCCATGTCCCCTAAACCCCCTCTCCAGACTATGCCAAAGGCCTCTCTCTTGAAGCCCTGCCTTCAAATCCAAACCCAGACAACGAGGGAAATCCAAAGGTCTGGAAATTATGCACATATCTGAAATGGAGAGAAGGGTCCGCCTGTAAGATGTTAGCCAGACTTCTTTATAGCCTAAAGGCATTGCTCTGTCATTTGGGCCTTCTCAGCCACTTCAACCCTCCCTTTGACTGATTCCTTTACTGAACCTCTGGGCTCAGTTCACAAATAAATACATAGATTTATAATAAATAACTACAATCCATGGTTGTTTTTAATTATCACAACAGTCCAACCTTTGCAGAATGTAACGTAAGTTACAATGGAGTATTTAAGTACAAGTTTAGAGTAGAACCTCAGGAGATCCAAAAACATCAGGGATGCAGGTTGCTTGAAACTCTTGTTTGTCATTTTGAAAGTGATGTGAAAATAAATCAATGAATTCTTTGTTGATTGAAATCTTACTGTAGCCTTATTTTAAAATGGGATACTCCCATTTTGTAGCTATCCCCTATAAGTTAATAGCTAATAAACAAGCAGTCGGCTTTCCAAGTATTGTATTCTTAAGCAATAATGCTAAGATACCCCACTTCAAATTTTGTTCCCATTTGATTCTTAACTTTTCTATTAGTAATTATGAAGAGCTTGAGCAGGCATATATTAGGCACTATTTCTGGCTTCACAGCCTTTTTGTTTGACTGTTCAGTCCATAACAGTGAGGTTTGTATTTCTGACATTCTATTGTATTACTAATTTCACTTATCTGCTGATGTTAAGTGACTCCATTTCATGCAGTCCTACCAATAAAAGAATGCATTGCCATTAAAGTAGTAGTTTGAGGTATTGGGTACCTTTGTAAAATATAATTTATCTGCCCGGGTAGAGGTTGCAAAAAATGTCAATAACCAAGCAACAGAAAAGCAAGAAATGGGTTACTGAAGTATGTCATGTAGTCTTTTAGTTCTCTACATACTGCACTGTAGGGTGTGAACCTTGCAATGGCTAAACCTTTGACTGAAATTGTACTGTGAGCCTATGAAGTTGTTGTTTGCTGAGTATGGGGGTTTTAGAATTGGAAGCTGGGCTACAGAATTGCTGTGCATGATGACAAGCCCATGATCAAGGAGAGGGGGAGGGGATCCGCTTTCAGCCACAGTCTTCAGTTACCATCTACTGCTCTGCTCCAGGATGCAGAAGGATCAGGTTCACCCCATAAGCCTGAGTCACTGTCTTGTACCATGTCGGCCTCATCACCAATAGCGTCTCTCACAGCTACAGAAGACTATAGCTATGCCTTCAAAACACAAGAACAAACAGTCGAGCTTCTATGGACGAAAGAAGATTGAGCTGAAGACCATACCAACTTGAAAAGTGAAAGTGGCAATATGCACACAGCTTCAAATCTCCAGAGTTGGTCTGGTGGCTGTTGGCAAATATCGCAATTAGACAGAGTGAATTAAATAGAATGAAAGAGTGAGCAAGAGAAAGAAAGAGCAAAAATGAAAGAGGTTGATTGCTGCAGCTTGGCACACAAGCTGGAATTGTAAGCTGAAGACTGAGTGAGTGTTTTAACAGAGAGCTGCAGGTTTCAGTGACAGGCTGTTGACTGAGATTTTAGATTACTTTCAGATAGAGGAGATAATCATATTTTAGTAATCACTGTATGGCACCTCTAACTTTCCTTGCATAAAGTCAGCAGATATATCACAACATGCAAGGAGTTTCATCTGAGTTTCCCTAGGGCCCTGTGAAAATTCCAGAGCCCCAAGGTAAACACAACATCACAATGTCAGCTTTGTCTATAAATAGGTGAATGTTGCTTGGAGCAGTCCAGTTGTTTTCCAGTGGTTTTCTAAGAATAATTTTCACACCTGGTCACAAGGTTCTGCACCACACGTCTGGATTGTTTTTTGTAGAAACAGCCTGGTGGCAGGTGCCCAGAGAAGTGTAGCAGGCAGGGATAGAAGGACATCTAATGAGGAGGACAAAATGCCTTGCAGCATTGGTGAGGTTATAGACCCCATTTGTGAATCCTTTGTCTAATTACCTCAGTGCTTCAGGTTAAACCACATAATTGCAAGCTGGTGCGGCACAAAGCATGTTCTTCATGTTGTAAAGAGTAAGAAAATCTGTCAGCCCACAGCTAAGGGGAGTGTTTAACAAATTACAAAGGGTTCATCCAGAGCCTGTCTGGGACAGCAAAGGAATAGGCTCTCTTATATTGAACTGGACTGAAAAGGTAAACTGAGACTAAAGCAGAGAAAGATTCCAAGATATAACATTGGTGGTAACTGCAAAAAATGTGAAATATGCCAGAGAAAATATTTTAGTTTCATGGCAAATTTGCACAGCGTTATCAGACCAATACCATTCAAGGTCACAGATATGTTTGGCTGGAAGTTCAGGTTTGTCAATGTGTGTGAAAAAGAAAAGGCTGTGGGGGAAATACACTACTCTCCACAGCTTGTGAAATGAGTTCCTGGGTTATTAATTAGCCATGCTGGAATCTCACCCTGGCTGGAATCTCACCCTGGCCTTTGATTAGGCTGTAATGTGTAGCCCCCATGCTGAGCTACAAGCCCTGTGAACAGAAAGCACTGTGAAAAAATTATGCTATCCACTGGTAGCAGGTCACCGTGAGATGATTGGGTTTTAAATTTTCTTAAACTATAGTCACAGACAGGCCTCAGCAGTAGAGACTGGAGAGGCCTGTGAAGAAGCTTAGCATTTAGTTTCAAATTTCTAGTTCAACAAAAACAACATTTATTTGCCCTTCAAAGAGTTGTATCGCCTGATGTATATGGATATAATATACGTCTTATTCCTTCTTTTACCCAACAAAAGAAAACATTTACAAAAGACACATTTACTGATTTACCTCTATGTATGACAGGCAAAGGTACTCATAATTGTTTTTTTCTGTGTGTGCACTGAGCTTTTTTAGAGGGCATCAAACTGAAGTCTCTCTCTCTCTGATTACATCTGGATCATTACTCTTTCGTTTAAGCAAAAGCAATACATTTTCTTTCTTCATGTTCAACATGCCCATACAAACAGCAGAAGGTAATACTTTCTGGTCTTATCTCACTAGGAGTTCTGGCCCCCATTATCTTGAGTAAACCATGATGTCTTCTGCAAATTGAAAATTGATAGCTGTGTTAACTTGTTGCAGTTAAACTTTGTATTTGCTTACAAAAATCACCATGGTACCCAGTCACTAAACAAAGAAATCAGGATCTTGCCCGGAAACCCAAGATCACTAGTTGCAGGGATCAAAATTAGAATTCTTGAGACTTAAATTGTTGCTGTACATTGATGTTAAAGGGCATACAAATATGTTGAAAACTCACAACTATGAAACCATTAATTATGCACGCTCATGGTTTTGATTCTTAAAGGAGAGAATCACGAGTAAGTAATGAAGGAGAAAATATAGAGCATGTATAATAACTTAACACACATTTGCATGCAATTTCTACTACAAGGTATAGAAGATATATTCTGACACAAAAGCTAGTTCTGGGAGTTATATGTCTCAAAATTGCCTTTTGAGAGACTTTCAAGAGCATTGCCAGGGCAATGCCAGAGAAAACTATAGTCAAAACATGGAGGTAAGTGGTGCACATGTGCACTTGTTGGTGTGAGGCAAGTCCATTTCAGAGCCCTACAGGCACACTGTGAGCTGCCAAGGGCTGTGTGACTGAGGTCACTCACTCAAAGTGACCTCTCAGGATCTGAGGACAACATGGCCAACAAGTCACAGTTTCAGTTCCAATGATAATCTATGTGTCCATTTTCACCCAGGAAAAGAGTGTAAATACAAAGAGTTTCTTTGTGCAAGTGCAAAGGAAAGCTGTCACATCTAGAGTCAATTTCCTGATTTAGCATCCATGGTAGGATGGCATACTCAGTCTACCCTGGTGACCCTATCAGGTCCCAGAAGAAGGGTCAATTCCAGCAGTGAGAGAGTGTGAGAAAATGACAGGACCACATGGTACCCCCATTCTTCAGGCCCATGGTACCCCCATTCTCCTGGCCCTGTTCCACAACAACAGCGAAAAAGTGTTGTGAGATCCTAATGAGACACAGATGGTTGAATAGGGAGACAGTGGTTAAATGTTTATGATGGGTAGACAGACAGATATATAAAGATATATGTACAATCTCAAATATGTCAGTGAAAGGGGTTCTGACTCAACCTTTGATCCCCAACCCCTGCACTCAGCTGGATTCCATCAAAACCTCAATTAATTTATCACGTTTGTTGGTGAAAGAAGGATTGAGATCATTAGAAGAAGGGTGGAGAACAGGCTATGCAGCTGGGCGAAGGGAGCTTTTAGTGACACTCAGCTCATATTTGGAAAGAGGACATTTGGCACTGTTCAGAGCCTAGAAAAAAAGCCTTTAATAATTTATCTTGTACATTAAAAACAAAACATATCTACATGCTCAAACACGTTGGAACATTCTTCTATTATATATATCCTATGGTTAGGGGAAGAGAAAGTGTTTTTTTAATGAACTTTTTCTCCTGCAAATTGAGATGAACTCAACCTTCAGCTTTTTCAGTCAGAATATTGTTTTTCTTACTTTCCAATTAGCGGAGTTAAGCATGCTCTTTCAGTGAGGCCTTGGCTTGCTTTGTTATTTGCGTATCTTAGCAACAAGGCTGTTTTTGCTTACATCCCCCCACTTCGGCAGCCCACAGGCAGTTTCTCAACACTAAGTTCGGCGGTGAGCTGCTCTCACACATCTGTTTTGGATTGCAGAGAGCTCAAGACTGCCTGCACTGTAAGCTGGGAGATTCTGTTTCACAGAAATGAAAAAAGAGAGGGGAAAAAAGCAACGAAAAAAAAACCAACCCCAGCACCACACCAGAGAGCATCAGCACGTGCAGCAGAAATGTGACTTTTAAAAGAAGAAAGGAGAGAGAAAGAGAAAACGTTGACATTCTTTATTGCTCTGTAAGAGTTTGCACTGTTTCATTTTTACTACCCGGGTTCTATCTTTCCTGGTTCCTCCGCTTCTGCAGGCTGCTGGCCAAGCGAGGCCCTGCTGGGCTGAACTGCAGCGAACCCCTGGCTCTTGCTGTCAGGATCCCTTCCCAGAGTTCAATGGGTTTGTTGGGCCTGTACAACAGCTGCCAGTGCTCTGCTATTTTAATGGAGCTTTTTATTTCCATTCTTCTATCCACCCTCCATAGCCATCTCTACCTCCAAAATTTGTTTTTAATTGTCAATCTTTGACGAGGACCACATGTGGCTTTCTTTTATTCTCATTAACATTGTTTGTGTACCCATGGCAAAAATAGTTTGCAATTGGCTTATGTTGATTCAATGTTTCAATGTTTGCTGAAGCACCTTGTGAAGGAAAGCCCACTTAATTGACGTACTTATCTGTAGGTATCTCCAGGTTTGAGAAAATGTATTCTCTCTCACAAAAGCCATAGGGTTCACTAACACTTTTTTTCTCTTTAAAAAAAATGCTTTAAACATTATGGGCATATTACAAAACATATGAAAGTTATATCTGGCAATGAAATAGCCCTAAAATTTTGTTTCAAAGAGGTCAGGTTGATTATTACACTAAATGTCAGGTAGAATATTACACTAAATTAATAGTCCAACCACTACAGTTTTGACTGGAAAAATAAATTGATTTTATTTTTCAGATGGTACAAAATAAATTCTGGTTTATGGAGTCTGGTTTATGTTTTTCTGTTGTCAGGGGAAAAAGGAAAATGTTGGATTTTACTGTGTAGCTCAGGGTTTAAGTAATTATTGTATTGGTCATTAGATTGCAGTTCCTTTTGGGGTTCCAAGCTTACATGTGTACACTGTGTCCTGTCATGCGCATCAAGTGATGGGCAATGACTTGTTGAAATTAGTGATATTGAATAATGTATCCATGTATTCGAATATAAATGCATATCATAATAATAATAAAGCTTTTATATTTTAAGTTGGACCTGATCAGGGGATCCAGCAATTTTGACTGTTGCCTATGGTTGCCATTCAGCAGAATCAGACAGACATACAGTAATACTGACAGTATACTGAGTTCTGCTAGTCATACAGCCTCCCCCATAAGAAAGGGGTAATATGTATGATAGGAGAGCTTCAGTGACAATCTAGTGGTCTCCCCCTGTCTTCCCTCTAATTGATAGAAAAGCACACGGAGATAAATATAGTCCACCACAAGATAACTAAAGGCACTGTATATTTACTGAGCATAACATCTTGCTCTGCTGTGAGCAAGGACATAATATTTGCAGAGAACGAGGAAATGAGCAGTGCGTGTGCAAACGCAGCACTGAGCAACAACACAGGGTTTCAACAAGCCACCGCCCACTCCCCCCCCCCGACCAGTCCTGACTTGTGCTCCCATCCGCAGGCCGTGGAAAAGAGTGTTGTCATACAGAGCATTTCTTATACCACAGATATTCATTGCGACTTAAAAGCCCTATTGTGTTTTAATGCATGAAAAAACAACAAAAGAGTTTATCATGTTTGTACAGCTGCAAGCTGCCATGCATTCCCTCTGCATGTACACATATCTACAATCTGTTAAAAAATATATCAATATCAGGTTGCATAATAATAAAGTCTGTATAAAGGAAAGAAATGAAAGGAATGTTGCAGGTCTGCATTCTGTGCATCTAGTGCTGCACACATAACTAGAGACATGCTTCATGCTAGGAGTTCACAGATCTGGTCATTTACGGCTTGTTTCCCCATGACCTTTTTTTTTTGCTTCCCCACACATGGCTGACGTTCTTAGACAGGACCTTATAAAGGCGCAGACAGCTGGTGTTTTCATATCGGTCCATGACTGGAGACTATGGTTACCAGAAAAACACCACATTGCACACCCATCACCCTGTGGCTTTTGACCCGTGGTCCTCTTAAAGGAGAGGGGGGGGAAAGGAAACGCAGAGCAGCCGATAACCTGTTAATGTGAGGCTCAGCCAGTGTCCTGTGGGCTGGAGGGTCAATGCAACCTTATACGCTGTCTGCCTGCCACACCAGGCCGACCGGCCTGCCCCTGGCTGGGAGCTGGCTTTTCACACCACTGATCTAGTGCGCCGCAGCCCACTACTCCAACTTCAATCATCTTACTGCCACTACACTACAACTCACTCACCTCTGCTCAGCGGGCTCTCATCACTGAGAGCCTCTCCATTTCACTACGGCCGTTTGCTTTTCCTGTAGCTGCCAGCCCACGCACGTCTTCTTTCTGCGTTGTTTCTATGTATCCTTTACACTTCATCTACTGTGATCTTTCAGTTTACCACTTAAAAGTCAGGTCCATTTCCAATGGACCTCTGGGCTGGCACGTGGCACACGGCGCAGTTCACATCCACCGGGCATATCTTGTCAGTAAAAAGCCCAGAGTAACATAAGTAAAGTCCAGATGCTCTCAGCTTTCCCCCTGGAGCACTCTACGTCACGTGTGCTTCAGCTGAAGGCCAGAGCTGATCAGGAGAAAAGAGCACAACAAATTCCTCATTGATACATTACTGCACATCTGAACAAATGAGCCACTCTGGGGTATGCCCCAGGGGACAGGCAGCTGGACTTTAATGCTCTCAATCAATAAACTAAATGGAAAATATCTCTTTTATTGGACACAGAGGCGATTACCACAAAACCTGCCTTTTATTTCATTATCTGTTCTCCCAACGGCCAAGACTTGTATTACTTGTAAATTGTACGAGCATCTATTTAGGTTTATTTCACAAAAGCAATGAGCAGTGTTTTGCTTACGGGAAACAGGCATTTCTAAATTACTTATAGCTGCTGGGAAATATGGTTAGAAAAAAGTCTAATCTAATCCTGAACCATAGTAGTGACTCAGAGATTTAGTGGAAGCTTTTTTTCTGGAGAGGACTGGCATACATTGGAGTCCTTGGTCCTTGATCCATGTGTAACTGTGCAAAAGCTCAGGCCGGTCCTTCATCTTCTTCACACAGTCACAACTCTCTGTATCCCCCTGCCTCAACCTGAAAGGCTCACAGAGATCAGTGCACATGAGATCGCACACATGCCATCACTGAATATTGTTGAGAAAGGGGATATAGGCAATACAAATGCACCAAAATGCAATTTCCTACTTTTTGAACGCACAATACATGTGAAGTTTATCAAAACCCTCGACATATATGATACTGTTGGCTAGACTTGCAGCATTTGGAACTTCTCAGAGGCTCAGAAAATTCAATTTTTGAAGTGAGAAATGTACTAATCATCACCCCGACTGTTGACCAGGTTGGTAGTGCATGGCATCTGAACCGGGCGGGTCAGCGGGAGTCTCCATGACACAGCCACTAAATTACACAGACATACTGTATGTGTGTGTGAGGCTCAGTAATCCCCATCACAGGCTGTTCCAACATTCTCATAATGTCAGAATTCACATTAGCTCCACAGAGCCCTCTCAGCAATGGCATTAGGGCACTGCTTTCTCCTCCAGTGTATCTGGCTGGTATCGGAGCAGCTGGTTCCTCATTATAGGTCTTATGTCATCACTTGAGTGGTGACAGGGTAAGATCACCCAGGTGGTACGGCCCAGGTTCAGAGCAGCTGCTTCAATAGCGAGGGACATACCGTACGTTACCATCTACGAATTGTTGGGACTACCTGAAGGCTAAATACTGATACACTGGTGCCCAGCAGTGGTACAGGAAATACTAACACGTTTCAATATGCCTCTATGAAATTTACTGTAAGCCTTTAATAGCAACACAGAGAGTGCTCCATTTTAACAATTATTTTTTCTATGTCTTTACCATAATATTTGCTTTAGAAATTAATGATAAATGAATACATCTACAGTACATCATAGATTGACACCTCCATATTTAATTTAGTCAGTGACATACATAACCTAAAATTCTACTAGGAAATAATCAATGAGATTGTTAAAATAATAATCAGTCAAAAACTGTGACTCTTTAGAAATAATAATGATGTAATCAATTCAAGTTGTTTTAAGTTATGTTGAATCCATCAAATGTTCCTAAAACAGTGTAGAACACACCTCAATAAAACTCTTTGCTTGCATATTTGATTTATTCTAATTAATTTATAATAATAATAATAATAATAATAATAATTATTATTATTATTATTATTATTATTATTATATGGTCAGAGTGACAATTGGAGGAAGAGGTAGGTGACACTTTTGTAACCTATGCTGGAATAACGTCAGTGGATATCATGGTAAATCAGGAATCCCAGAACTTTCTGTAGCCAAGTGCCAGCTCCACAACAGGGTCTTCTGCTGTGGTTACCAAGGAGGAAGCCCCTCATTTGCACCAGGACGGCATCTCAGCAGCCTGAACTAACACATCAATGCTGAAGTCTAGACCTGCAGTCAAGTTCAGCATCAGTAGTCCTAAACAGACTGGTTCAGGTATTTTTGGTTTTTGAAATCAACTACAGTATAGATAGTTTTCACACTGTCTGCAGTAAATAATCACAAGTATAGTATACAACTGCTCAAATAAAACCAGCAAATCTGTGTCCATGCACTGTCATTTTTTTTCTTAAAATATTTGGCACCCAATGAGGGGCTGAGCATATCCAATTCCCACCTCAATTTGGAATGGCCAATTGCCTGCAACCGCAGCCACGTACATCCGCGAACCCCACTGCCGATTCAGGAGAGTGTAGACATCCACTGTTCTCCTCCGAAACACTGGGTGTCACCAGCTGCTTCTTTTCACACCGCAGACTACAGCTCAGTTCACACAGAGTGGAGTTGGAGAAGTGACCTTTCATATGCTCCTTTGGCTGCAATCTACGGGCGCTCGATCGACCAGCAGGGGTCACTGGATAGCGATGCGAGCGGAACCCTATCCAACTGAAACCTCCCATTCCCTGGGCAACACAATCGTCAATTGCGCATCCCTCTATGGAGCTACCGGCCACAGTTGGCACTGGCACAGTCCGGATTCGATCAAAGGCTGTGAGACTCATCCATGCACAGTTCCTTAACCGAATGAGCCATCCAGCAGCCCCCAAGCCCCCCCCCCCCCCCACCCAACTGTCCATTTTTAAATATCTTTTCATCCTCCAGCTTACTGTTTCTCCCAATTTGGAATGGCCTGTCTCACTGCTACAACCTAATCTGAAAATTACACTCAAACACCCCAGGAAATTTAAACTTATTAACACAGGTAAGTTTGGTCTTAATTTTCTTCAGCAACGCTCACTTTTCATGAAGAAAGTATCGGCTCAGTGTGAAAAGAAGCAAGATTTCTCTTTGCATGTTTCAGTTTGCAGGCCTCCGTTTCTCATAATTCCAAGAACCAGAACCAAAAGTCTTTAAAAATACCACTATTCTTCAGAAAAGGAGAGATTGCATTCAATTGAAGAACTTCCCTTTTGTATTGAGGATGTTTATTGGTATATAATATGTGTAATTTTGAGGAAAAAAAACAACAACATGCTATAGACTAGTTCAGAGAGAGAGAGAGAGAGAGAGCAAAAGAGAGGGATAAGGGGGGGGGGGGGGGGGGGGCTGCTCTGCCTGAAGGGGTGATGTCTCTGTCAGTCCCTTGGTTCAGGTCCAGGCCAGCACTGATCTCAGCCGTCGTGTGCAGAGGCAAAGGACAGACATAAAGCCCTTTTTGATTCAGGGACAGAGTACTGTCTGGGAAGGCAAGAGGAGGGACAGGGAGGGATGCAGACAGCTCAGGGCACACTTAAAGGAGTGGCACTGGGAAAGCTGGTGCCACCCACTGATTTGCACGTTTGTTGACAAAGTGATGGCTCTTGCTTTTCTCGCTCCCGTCAGTCAGCCCCGGATTCACAAGGGACCGATTCATGGGACTGGCACTCTGCCCATGCTGGGACTCGAGCTGTGTCTGGTTGCTCAAGACTTGGCAAGTGAAAAATTCTGATGGACTGGCTTTCCTTTTCATTCTTTATCTTTGAACGGGTGGTAAATTCACATGTGGCATCTGGGTGCTTACCATTTATCGGCTGAATGAAAACTTCCTCCACGTTAATAAAAGCAAAACAACTCTTCTATTTGTGCTGCGTCTGAGTTTGAACATTTGACCATATGACGAGCGGACTGTGAATGGTATTGAACGTTTGACCAATGTAGCCCGTTTGCATAAGGAGCATGCATCTGCCTAAGAAATCTGAAACAGAGAAGGAATGGAAAAATAAGTATTTGAGAGGAGTGTACAGTTTTAACATACCGTCCTGCAAAGACACAAAAGTTCAGATGGCAGCAGGCAACGGCCCAGTAATAAGGGTGGGTCAGTTTGAGAAAGAAAAACAAAAGGGTCGGGCAAACGAGCAGCAGATGTTCTCCAGCAAACACAGCAGACATATTTGGAATCCCCAGTTCCTCTCCAAAAACTGAATTAGCACCCCACCCCTGCACACTCATATATCTGTATATAGCCTTGCCACTCATATATCCTACACTAGAGAAGAAATGCTCACAACAACAGCAGGATAATACTCATGTTATATCAATAGACATTTATTGATATTCATATGCTGTCATATGCAATGTCAGATGTATGCAAGGGATGAGCTCTGTATTTGAGCTCCTCCTATTAGGGTAATAGTCCTCAATCGATATCACTTCCATAGTCTAATCACTTGCACACACTAAATCTGACCCAGTGAAATGTTAATTATCCTGATTAGAAACTTCCCAGAACAATCTTCCAGGTGCACAGCCCCAACTGGCCTCCATATGTGTAGCTGCTGAAGCAGGAAGGTCCATAACGGGTTGATATCCAGCTGTCCAGTTAGGGATGTGAAGGAGGTAATATCTAACACCTGTGAATACACACTATATTACTTTATAGGTGGTGAAAATTAATTTATACTGCAGGAGAGAGAACATTGTTGATATTGTATATTGATATCATGATAATACTATCCCTGGGGGTAAGTGATACTAGACCCCAGGTTAGACACCAAAAAATGAGTGGGAAGGAGAGCGAGTATTATATTAAGAAGAGGAGTATTAGTGGACTCCGAGTAATGACTGTGGCTGAGGACTCGTCCATGACAAAACTCCAAAATATTGAACTACAATTTTACATTCCAGCTACTACAAATGTCTTCAAGAATTTGAGGATGGTAATCAGAACAACATTAACTCTTAATTTTTTATCATCTTCTTTGTCGTCATCAAAAAAGCTGATGGCAGGTTGATACCAAAGTAAAAAAAAAAACATTTTGTGCAGGAAACAGCTGGATGAACCAGGGGAAGGGGTATCTAAAGATAACCCTTGTACTGTTAGAGAGGAAACGTGGACTGAACGCCAGGAAGTGCAGCCTTTTCAGGCTTCATAAGGAAACCAAGTTCCTTTTACTGCAACAAATGAGGATAAAGCCCAGCTGTGTGGAGCAAAGTAGGCACCAAGAGAGTCTTCTTTTTTGATCAAGGGAAATTTATCCTTGCTTCACCTCTTGCTCCAAACTGCAAAAACTGTATGCTTGTTCCTTTCTTCTGGCTGTTGTTGTTTTTGTCAATTTCTATGCATGCATTCTGTCACACAATCAGATATAGCAGGATTGAGCCCATGTCTACCATACAATTTTCAGTGAGCAAGGGCAATTTCTTGGAAAGATTGCATGAAAAGAAATGTATCCGATCAGAAGGAACCCTCTTCAGTTTAATTCTTAGGCCTTTTCTCAGTCAAACCCTGTCCCACAGAGAAACACATGCCTGTTTTGTTTATAAAAAAATCAACCTTTTCCTTTTTGAGAAGAAAGTGGTGGCTATCCATTAATGCAGTGTCGCATTCTTCCTGTTTTCATGATGTCTCTAAATAGTCATAAACACATTTTTACAAGCAAACATCTTCTGAGGGAATAACAACAGTAGCATTTTTCCTGGATTTTTTTTAATGACATTCCAGAAAAATCTACAGAACTATATCTTCTGTATCCAAAAAGCCATCTGAATTTGTAAACCTGAAGTAATAATAAAAAATAAGAGCATTATTACAAACTGCTAAATATTGTCTTTTTGCTAAGCTGAATTATATTGCTTTATACAAACCACAAATTATGATGACATTATGATATCATTACCACATATGAACAACCATAATTAATTTGATAGACATACTGTGTATAATAACAAACATGCTTCTTATACAAACTTCACTATATTCAACATTATAAGGTATAGTATATAGATATTTTAAAAAATGTAACCTTTTCATAGAAATATTTCTGTAGAAATCCCCCTAAAACCCACCAGTTCCCACTTGTAGTGCTGTTGGGAGCTTGAGGGTTGGGGGGGGAGAACCCAGTTGTGTATCACAAAAAAGGTCCTGTTAATTTATTTACTCCAACACACATCACACCTGACCTTCAGCATGCTCAAAGAAAAGAAACCTGCGCACTAGAAATAACCAACATTGAGTGCTAACTTCAAGATATCAAACCTTACCTGATAAACGAAATTAAGTATTAAAGTTATTTGAGTTGTTTCTTTAATTTTATTTTTTTGCAAACATTGTGGAAGACAAAATTTAGCTCACGGTTTTCATATGCATGCAGGATCCATACCTTTCTCAGAGTGCCTCAATATACAATCATTCAGGAATTGTATCTGTCTTTCTACATTCTTATAGGAAACAGAAAGGGTTGGTGCTGAACCAAAACCTTCAGAAAAGCAGTTCAATCATTTTAACCACAGGCCATCAAGCCCTTTATTACTCCAGTTTTGATTGGCTAAACAGGGCACATATCTAATGGCCACTCCCTTGATATCCTGTCTATTCAGCATTTAAAGACTTTATTTCATAGTAACAGTTTTTATGTGACATAAAAACAGTCAGTTTCCATTTATATTAAATTCTGTCTTATTGTGTTATCCTGTCACAAGTATTTGGCTCAATTTAATAAATGCAGATGAAGTTGAATATTCTAAAGTTAAAAACTCTTAAAAGTACTTTATAATACCAATTATTCATGAGTTTTTTCATGACTTTGTTGAATGCTTTATCTTCCATAGAGTTCAACAGAAAAATTAGTCAAAAACCAGTTAGGAGAAACAAATCTTAAAGTGATCCATCGATATTCTACTGCATATCTGGCAGCAGAGTGATGATTTCAGGCTCGTTTGACACACTGACCCTTGATGACTTATAGCTATTTAGCCAACCATGTCTTCCACACTATTCCCATGTAATTTACAGCTTAATCTAGTCCCATCCCCCAATTCCCATAGAGATCCATTCAAATGCAGAGAGGTTATAGTATCCCATGTAATACTAGGGATAGTACCTGAAAATAAGATATCATAAGGAGGTCATGGCATGCCAAAGCATATGCAACCATATTTAATATTGTTCATTTGTCCAATTGCTTTTGGTCCCCTAAAATGAGGGGGGGGGGGGGGTCATCTAATATGGATGTAAAAACCCTCAGATTAAAGCTGAAAGTTTGAACTTTAACCTCATAGTCACTGTTCCATTTCAAAGTCCAATGTGCTGGAGTACAGAGCCAAAAACAACAAAAATTGTGTCACTGTCCAAATACGTACGGACTGCACCTGTATGCACAGTGAATTTGATTGAGTATTTTCCATACCCTAAGTGACAAGTATAGCCCATGGAGATACTAATACGAAATAGTGCATATTAAGTACGATAAATTATTATAAAATAATATTCCAGGAAAATTCTGGCAAATGTTCTAGCTTCAGGGCAAATCAAACATAAAAGATGACTGAGCCACCTATGAATGCTTACGCTACAGTTGTGAAATGCACTCTAAATGTGAAAATAATATCAAACATATGGCACAACACTTTGACGGAGTGGAAAAACTAACATACATGTTTGAAATATCACATGCAGTAATACATATTGAGGAGGAAAATGTCCCTCATGCATATTCCTCAGGCATAATCCTCTGACAGAATCAATGCTATGGTATCTTGGTAACTATGGTATCTTGTTTTGACCCACTTCCAAAATCCATGTAAGCAGGGGAGGATTTTCTCTATCCATGCTGATAAGTTAGTAAATTTGTAAAAACTTGCGAAAATAACAGGAAACAACTATTAGGCCTTGGTGAGCGTAAAAAAGACTAATAAAACTAGAAATGCTGTTATGTCCGGCTGTAAGTTATTGTTCAAAACATCCAATAAGACAAGGCAAACACAGTTGTTAAGGTTATAATGTCCTATATGGATAAAAGAGTTGTCAATGAAACCAGAATGAACTGGAATGAATGAGACAGGTTTGCAGAGCGTGGGGGGTATAATGCGTATATGTTATAAAGTGCTGTGTATTTCTCAAATGGATTGTCCCAGACAATAAATGACCACCTCACAATCTCTATGTGTATAACTAATGGTAGGATTGGATATTTATTTCATATTTAGTAGCAGATATTGATAATAGAACACATGGTATAATCACACCTGAATTTCACGTTTATTTTGCATTTGGGTTAGCAGGGATTTTCACGTTTTTTTTTTTTTTATGGCATACAATTGGGCTATTATCTCATTGCAATGACAGAATATGAATTTTTGGTGGTAAAAAAATATTTTTATGAACTCACACATAGACGCTATTGTCGACTGTGTCACGCAAGGGGTAGGTATTGCAGGCGAGACTGGGTGGGGGGTTACTTGTTAAATGGACTAGCTACGTGACATAGTGACACTTAGAAACTCCATATTCGGCAGATTTCTGTCATGACTTGTGTACTAATAAAGGTAAAACACTGATTTTGTTGCTTCCACTCATAGTTTGATTGCAATTAAATGAAAATCTGCAAAAATCATGCCACTGGTGCCATGGCCACTAGGGGATGGGTTAGATACATTTTGTACTGTTGTGAATTTCTGAACTGTTTATTTGTTGTGAGCTGTTTAATTTGTCTTTTCTTCATGGGGTGAATAAGCCTTAACAGCCCTTCTTACATTTGCTCAATATACAGTATTGTAGAGTTCACGTATTGCAAAGCTCATCATGCCAACCAATTTGTTATACAGATGGTTTGTGCCATTTTGTTCATATAGTTTGTTGTTAAGTATTTTGATTAAAACATGATATTGTTGTGTTTGGTTGTTCTTGTGTGTACTGAAAGCAGGGTAGTGAATATACTATATTGTCCCAAAAGAGCTTTTGTTTTGAGGAGTAACAGAGATCACTCCTTTTTTGTTACTGAAATGATCAGTGATGCGGCTCTGCATGTTCTTGAAGCCACAATAGTTTCACGTCTCCATAGCAGCCTCAACCACAGACACTGGCCAAAAATGCAGGGGGTGGAGTCTCTCTGACATCAGAAAAGTGGAACCCCTGGAGCTCTATGACGTCACAAACGCCCAACCGAGCCCCCCCATCAGAGGAAGGGAAACTTCTGGTGTCAGTGAGCCAGAGTGCGAGAGAGTGGGTGTAGGTTGCATGTCCATGTATTTGTGAACACCCACCCCTGACTCTGACATCAGTACTCTGTCTGCCTCTGCCTCTGCAGCTTGCGCAATGTGAAACTGTAGTCTTTCTGTGCCCATCAGAGAGAGGTTTTTAGAAATGAAGTTGATCACAACCAGGCCTTGAGCTTAGTGGCAGCTGTGTTATCACTCATGTCACTGATCTGTCACAGTTCAGCTGAACTGCTGTCAACCTTTTTCACTGTTTGATGAGCATGTAAGCCACTGAAGAGTGATCAACATAAAAGACAGTTGTAATGTTTTCTTTTAATTTGTGTCCACTCAAACTACTTCCTCCTAACAGGGTAAAATGACATCCTTCAGACTGCTAATGTGTGTATATCAGTGGCGGCTCCTGAGCTGAAAATTGGGGAGGCAGAAAACTTCCCTTTAAACTGATTATTGGTCTTAATCATTTTTCAATCAGTTTCCTTGATTAACAATAGGCTACATCAGCGTTTAATTCACCAATTACTCAATGCCATCAAATGTAGCCAGTTCTCCTCAATTAGGCTATTAGGCAAGTAATAAAATTATTTTAACTTGCATCGCAAAATTGTGCACATTTTAATCAACATTATAATTGTGGATACATGTGCTCTTCGTTCTCCGCACTCTTAATTCCGAAAATATCCATGGAAATTAAACGATCTGAAAGCTCAGCTTTTGTTAGATAATTTTTTTAATTATTTTTTAAAAATAATCTAACAAAAGATGAGGTTGTGCTAAACCTGCAATAAAAAAGAATCTAACAAAAGCTGAGCTTTCAGATCGTTTAATTTCCATGGATATTTTCGGAATTAAGAGTGCGGAGAACGAAGAGCACATGTATCCACAATTATAATGTTGATTAAAATGTGCACAATTTTGCGATGCAAGTTAAAATTATTTTATTACTTGCCTAATAGCCTAATTGAGGAGAACTGGCTACATTTGATGGCATTGAGTAATTGGTGAATTAAACGCTGATGTAGCCTACTGTTAATCAAGGAAACTGATTGAAAAATGATTAAGACCAATAATCAGTTTAAAGGGAAGTTTTCTGCCTCCCCAATTTTCAGCTCAGGAGCCGCCACTGGTGTATATATTTTTTGTCTCATTGTGGTGGAAATTGACTCATGTCAAAAATTGAAAGATTCAGCTTTAATTTAATTAAATCCTCAATTTATCACTAAATTGAGCACTTTTATTTACCTGTATAACATGACATCTCTGTGGAATACGAATGTGAAAGTTCAAATCAGATGGAAATTCTGTGGATCTAAAGTGAGAAATACCCAACCTGAACTTCTGCTCAGAGTCTCGAAAAAAAGGTCACCACAAAAACTTATAGAGGGGATGAATTGTGGCAAAGACCTGATTCTTCCCCGGGGCCCTGTTTGAGTCAGGGTTGTCTGGCTGCATTCAAGAGTCAGCCATGCTCATCAGTGCTCAGCCCACACTTGGCTGGGTCTGAAGTAGAGTTCTCAGTTTCAGCCTGAGCCCGACAGGGCCCAAAAAAGCCCGTCGGGTAGGGCCGGGTTCGAGCCGACAATTTATGCTAATTGGTCGGGTCGGGTAGGGCTCGGGCTGCGCAAAAAAAAAAAGAAAAGAAAATAATGTCTCTGTGTGTGTATTTAGCCTACAGTAGACTAATTTGCATTTTTAGCTACACGTGGTGCTGATTGCTCATTTTGGAGTCAAGCAATTGTCAAGACTTTCTCTACTTGTTAAAATGTAGCTATTTATTTTATTCATCCAACATCTCCCGTTTGCTGTAACTGTACGGCGAATGTAGGCTTTCGAGTTGAAGTTGAAGTATCGTCTGCTGTGTGATAAATGATAATAGGGCAATAATAGGCTAATGAAGCAAGAACATGCGAACTACACAACAATAAAAAAGTTGAATCCCGTTCTAACGAAAAAACACTACTAAATTTTATTACAACATGGAAAACATTAAAACATTAGTACAAATCTAATTGCTTGCTTTCTGCAAAATTGGTTTACTCTGCTGCTCTCAATTACTAAATCTGTTAAAAACTCAAAAACAGTAGGGTAAAGACACAGCTAGTTTGTGGCGTTCCTGCTTGCTCGCTCCTTCTCTCTCTCTCTCTCTTGCTCTCTCTCACCCCATTGTGCTATGTGATTTGAGCCGCTGCCTATGTAAATTGTGCAGCCTTTTCTGGCAATAACCGTGTTTTTTTTTTTTTTTTTGGGTTTGGTATTGTATGTGATGATCTCGGGCGAGCCAGGCTCGGGCTTCAACTCACTCGGGTCGGTTCGGTTCGGGTTTGAATTTTCAGGCACATTGAGAACTCTAGTCTGAAGTCCTTTACTGGAGAATTCCCTAGGTCCTCCTGCTTCTGTCATCAGCCAGCACTCACATATTGCTGCCTAACATCCATCCATCCATTATCTAACCCGCTTATTCTTGGTCAGGGTTCCAGGGGGACTGGAGCCTATCCCAGCATGCATTGTGCAAGAGGCAGGAATACCCCCTGGACAGGTCGCCAATCCATCGCAGGGCACACACACCATTCGTTCACACACTCATAACGATGGGCAATTTAGGCTCTCTAACCTGCATGTATTTGAACTGTGGAAGGAAACCAGAGTGCCCAGAGGAAACCCATGCAAACTCCACACTTCCCGGGATTCAAACCCAGGACCTTCTTGCTGTGAGGTGACAGCGCTATCCACTGCACCACTATTCTGCCTAATAATAATAATAATAAAAAAACTGAACAGGACATAGAACAGACATTTTTATTTTGAGTTACAAAGTTCTCTTATCATTTTCATATAGTCAGGCATGGTGGGCTGTGCTGCCATGTTTGCAAAGTGACCTTTGTGAAAACTACAGTGGTGCAATAACAGGCTTTGTATGGAGACAGCTGCAAGGTCTTCAAAGAACTGGGCTTTTAAAAATCAATTTATGATTGAGGCTGAGCCTCTTTTCCTCAGCACATTTCCTGACCTGCAGCTGTTTTTCTTGTTGACTTATGGTTAATGAAGTCAAATGCAGTCCCTTGTAATGCGAGATAGGTACGATTAGTAAAATCCACCACCACAATGGGGGGAGATGAACAAGCAGAGAGAGAACAACTAGAGTTCACATGCCCACACACTGGTCCCCACCTAAACCACCAAGTGTGGCATGGCTGAAAAACACCCCATGGACAATGTTTCTAACTGCACAATAAGGAACACATCAATGAACCTGATACATCATGGGAAATTCACAATGCCATTTACTTCAGATATGTTCAGAAACTCCCAAGACAGAACAGATTAAAGAAACTCTTGATTTCCAATAAATGTACACTTGTCAGTGACTATTCAGAGAAGCAAATTATTTTATTGTTTGATGAGCTCAAATTTGTTTTTATTCCTCAAGACTCAATGAGTTATCCAGAACAGAAAAACAAATACCTCAGAAATATCATATAAAAAATTGCAATGGACAATTAAGGTTAACATGGCAGTTTAAAAATTTCTTGGTAGAAACATGTGTATTCATTTATTTTTAAAAGAACAGTTTTCGAGAGATTGCAATGGGTTTGAGTCGAGTACTGATAGCACTCCATCAGACAGAAATGCCTGTCACAAGTGTGCGTGCGCTTTGTGCTTGCGCTCAGTGCTGAGTTGATGACGGTGTTTTTAGGAGGCTTCTGAATAAGAGCTATGACTGGGACAGAAGGAGAGGAAGTAAGGAGATGAAGGGTGTGAATGAGTGACAACCGTGCCTGACTGCCTGTGTTGGTTCCCCTTTGCACTCTCAGGGCCATAGCTGTCAGGGCTCAACAGACCCACAGCCAGCTTGCTAGCATGACATACACATATAACAAACAAACAAACAAACACACACACTCACACATATTAAAGTCACATACTCAGTGCAGATAGTGGCCTCACTCTCCTCCTCTGAACCTGCCAATCATTTTCCAAGCATCTCCACTGGTGTAGTCTGCTCATTGCATTTGTTCTGCTATTGGGGTGCATACATTCGTACACAAGGGTCTACTTAAATAGAGAGCTGGGGGCCTCTTGCGCAGGATCTTACACTGAAAGGTTGCGTACGCACAAAAGGAGAGAACCGCGTACGCTAATAAAATGTGTGTATGCATGGGTCATAGTTTGCGTAAATGAGGCCCCTGGTCTTTTCATCGTCATCGTCAATTTGATTCCCCCCTCTGTGCAGTGGTGCGGCTCTGCATGTTCTTGAAGCCACAATAGTTTCACTTCTCCATAGCAGCCTCAACCACAGCACTGCCAAAAATGCAGGGGGTGGAGTCTCTCTGACATCAGAAAAGTGGAACCCCTGAGCTCTGTGACGTCACAAACGCCCAACCGAGCCCCTCCATCAGAGGAAGGGAAACTTCTGGTGTCAGTGAGACAGAGTGCGAGAGAGTGGGTGTAGGTTGCATGTCCATGCATTTGTGAACACCCACCCCTGACTCTGACATCAGCACTCTGTCTGCCTCTGCAGCTTGCGCAATGTGAAACTGTAGTCTTTCTGTGCCCATCAGAGAGGTTTTTAGAAATTAAGTTGATCACAACCAGGCCTTGAGCTTAGTGGCAGCTGTGTTATCGCTCATGTCACTGATCTGCCACAGTTCAGCTGAACTGCTGTCAACCTTTTTTACTGTTTGATGAGCATGTAAGCCACTGAAGAGTGATCAACATAGAAGACAGTTGTAATGTTTTCTTTTAATTTGTGTCCACTCAAACTACTTCCTAACAGGGTAAAATGACATCCTTCAGACTGCTAATGTGTGTATATATTTTTGTCTCATTTTGGTGGAAATTGACTCATGTCAAATATTGAAAGATTCAGCTTTAATTTAATTAAATCCTCAATTTATCACTAAATTGAGCACTTTTATTTACCTGTATAACATGACATTTCTGTGGAATACGAATGTGAATGTTACGACCCCGGAAGAGGACTGGACCCAAATGCACGACAAGGAGACAGAAATGCCAAAAACTCAATATTTATTATCTGCTCAGGGCAGTCCTGAGCATGGGGAGAAAAGGCAAAAGCAGTAGAAGTTCCAAGCCGGAACTGGACTCAACCAGCAGGACAGTATTGCTCCAAGCCGGAGCTGGACTTTACAGGTCACACCGGAATTGTTCCAAGCCGGAACTGGACTTTACAGACAGGACAGACTTGACAGACAGAGTGGGAGCGCTAAGCATCCAATAAATTAAGCTTCTAACAATACTCCTGAAGCGCAGGGAGAACATTAAATACAGACAGTCCAGTTATGAAGATGTGGGAGCAGTGGGAGCAGGGAAAGCCAGGGGTGATGATGGAGACAGGTAACCGGGTTGGTTGGAGCAGGGGATGAGCGGGAGCGGTAGAGCAGGACAGTGGAGCGGAGCCCAGGCAGGACGCAGGCGTGGCAGCAGGGCAGCGGCAGTAGCAGCACGGCAACAGCAGGGCGGCAGCAGCGACAGCAGAGGCAGGAGCGACAGCACATCAACAGCACCGCAGCACTGGCTGTGAGCGGGCACCGCCGCAGGGTGGAATAGCAGAAGCCCAAGCTGCATGCACACACGTCAGGTGGAAGGCAGGGAAACCGCAACACAGGCAGGGATTCATGGACAACTGTAGGCTGGCAGACTTTAAGCAGACAGGGTTGGTTAGCGAGACAAAACAATGAACAGCGGGTAAAGCTGTTCCAGACGGATCAGACTAGGACTTCACAGAATAGCAGGGCGGGAAAACACTGACACAGAACTAAACTGTTTGACAAGGCGACTAGACAGAGAACCAGACAGGACCAGAGGTTTCAGACTACGAGCATTAACGAACTGGCACAGGACAGAAAACATCGGGTGACTAAATGCAAACATTAATTGGAATCAATTAGGAAACGCGTGCGAATGTATGCGAGAGTGATTGAACAGAGCGGAGAGTGAGGAATGCATGCGAAACGGGGGAATGGGATAGGCTGAGACAGGAGTGGTGAAACAGAGTGATACAAACGGGAAAACACGCTCAACCTGCAGCAAGGGGGAAACACGGACAATGGAGAGACAAACACGAAACAGGGGGAGAGGGAAAACACGGAGAAACAATAGGATGGGAGTGGAATGTTACAGTGAAAGTTCAAGTCAGATGGAAATTCTGTGGATCTAAAGTGAGAAATACCCAACCTGAACTTCTGCTCAGAGTCTCGAAAAAAAGGTCACCACAAAAACTTATAGAGGGGATGAATTGTGGCAAAGACCTGATTCTTCCCCGGGGCCCTGTTTGAGTCAGGGTTCTGGCAATAACCGTGTTTTTTTTTTTTCCGGGTTTGGTCGGTCTCGGGCTCAGTATTGTATGTGATGATCTCGGGTGAGCCGGGCTCGGGCTTCAACTCACTCGGGTCGGTTCGGTTCGGGTTTGAATTTTCAGGCACATTGAGAACTCTAGTCTGAAGTCCTTTACTGGAGAATTCCCTAGGTCCTCCTGCTTCTGTCATCAGCCAGCACTCACATATTGCTGCCTAACATCCATCCATCCATTATCTAACCCGCTTATTCTTGGTCAGGGTTCCAGGGGGACTGGAGCCTATCCCAGCATGCATTGTGCAAGAGGCAGGAATACCCCCTGGACAGGTCGCCAATCCATCGCAGGGCACACACACCATTCGTTCACACACTCATAACGATGGGCAATTTAGGCTCTCTAACCTGCATGTCTTTGAACTGTGGATGGAAACCAGAGTACCCAGAGGAAACCCATGCAAACTCCACACTTCCCGGGATTCAAACCCAGGACCTTCTTATTGTGAGGTGACAGTGCTATCCACTGCACCACTATTCTGCCTAATAATAATAATAATAAAAAAACTGAACAGGACATAGAACAGACATTTTTATTTTGAGTTACAAAGTTCTCTTATCATTTTCATATAGTCAGGCATGGTGGGCTGTGCTGCCATGTTTGCAAAGTGACCTTTGTGACAACTACAGTGGTGCAATAACAGGCTTTGTATGGAGACAACTGCAAGGTCTTCAAAGAACTGGGCTTTTTAAAATCAATTTATGATTGAGGCTGAGCCTCTTTTCCTCAGCACATTTCCTGACCTGCAGCTGTTTTTCTTGTTGACTTATGGTTAATGAAGTCAAATGCAGTCCCTTGTAATGCGAGATAGGTACGATTAGTAAAATCCACCACCACAATGGGGGGAGATGAACAAGCAGAGAGAGAACAACTAGAGTTCACATGCCCACACACTGGTCCCCACCTAAACCACCAAGTGTGGCATGGCTGAAAAACACCCCATGGACAATGTTTCTAACTGCACAATAAGGAACACATCAATGAACCTGATACATCATGGGAAATTCACAATGCCATTTACTTCAGAAACTCCCAGTTGATGATGGTGTTTTTAGGAGGCTTCTGAATAAGAGCTATGACTGGGACAGAAGGAGAGGAAGTAAGGAGATGAAGGGTGTGAATGAGTGACAACCGTGCCTGACTGCCTGTGTTGGTTCCCCTTTGCACTCTCAGGGCCATAGCTGTCAGGGCTCAACAGACCCACAGCCAGCTTGCTAGCATGACATACACATATAACAAACAAACAAACACACACACTCACACATATTAAAGTCACATACTCAGTGCAGATAGTGGCCTCACTCTCCTCCTCTGAACCTGCCAATCATTTTCCAAGCATCTCCACTGGTGTAGTCTGCTCATTGCATTTGTTCTGCTATTGGGGTGCATACATTCGTACACAATGGTCTACTTAAATAGAGAGCTGGGGGCCTCTTGCGCAGGATCTTACACTGAAAGGTTGCGTACGCACAAAAGGAGAGAACCGCGTATGCTAATAAAATGTGTGTATGCATGGGTCATAGTTTGCGTAAATGAGGCCCCTGGTCTTTTCATCGTCATCGTCAATTTGATTCCCCCCTCTGTGCAGTGGTAGCATGTGCAAAGCACAACTTTACTGAGGGTTACACAAAGCCTATGAGGGAGACCATTTTCCATTGCCTACAGTGCTGTGCATGCATAATTCAACATGGCCTCCAAAACAGTGGTTCCAGAGTGACATGCAGACATCTGGCACAGTCCATTCTGCCAGGAGAGAGGAGAGGCAGAGTAATGCAGCACTTGGCACTGAGCCTGGTAGGTTTGGAAAGAACCTGAGGTTTGATTGAGGTCGGATTGTGAGAGACAAAGTTGGAAAAAAATAAAATTTGCGAGACGCATCTTTTCATGCTTCAAAAGGAACAAAAAAAATGTATATCAGGAGATGCTCTGTTTCTGATGCTTTTTGTGTGCTCAAATATTTAGCAATTTCAATAGATCTAATGCTGAAAGCCTCGGCATCTCAAGTTGAGCTAAATGTGTCCTCAGATTACCCATATTTAATGGTAGGAGCTATTTTGAGTGACTTGTTCCCTCCACTGTTTCATCAGTTGTTTTTTTTTGAGAAAGGGAGTCTGCTCTTGCTGCCTTGGTATATAATTCGGTTATAATTTAGTTTTCCCCGCACCCGTCTGAAGTTGCACAGACCTAAATAATTGCACAAATATTCTTCTGAAACACTGAACAGAATCTTTCTCCCGAGGCTTAAGTTAATATAATTAATTATGCGAGACATCACAATGACAAAATCAGTCAACCACAGAAACAACCAGGAAACAAAGCACCCATAAAGTGTATGGCTTATCTAGGTAGTTTAAGACAAACATTATTTATTTTCACACGACTCCAGTCAACATGAGATATGCTTTATGCCTTATATTAAGACATTAAATAATGCACAGTGGCAATTAATGCCAAACCTTGTTTGTTCTCTAATAAGTACTGCAAATAAATGAACACAGGGAGCCAATGTTAAGACTTGCTTGAGTGGACTCCTTCTGTACGTTCTCTGAAACTCTCTTCCTGAAACTCCATCACTGCATTCCAGCGAATGTGCAAGTGTAGTTTGACTGGTTTGTCAGAGAGGGAAAGAAATGGTGAAAAACAGCAACCCGAAACTGACCTCATGATGGATGGGGTGACAATTCATCCAATCAGCTGAGAGGGAAGAACATACAATAACAAATCAAAGCACTTCGTTGAGATTTTTGGTTTGCCATGATTAGGTTCAGCATATTGGCACAGAGAAACTATGGAGCAATGATTGACTAAGGATCCAGGAAGCGCATATCTCAAGTTCACTGACTGATCACCCCCCCCCCCCCCCCCCCCCAACACACACACACACACACACACACACACACACAGATGCACGCACACACAAACACACACACACACATCTCAAATAAAATTTGCACTGAAATGCATGTACAAATGTACACATGTGCCATATATAGACACAAATATATTCATTAGTATACACATGCACTCACACGCAGAGGAAGTGGAGTGCAAGGGTGAGAAGAGAACACTGATGCCAACAAACATGTCATCATTATCAGGACCATTGGACAGCTCTACTAAGTCAATGCAGATAAATCAGTAAAAAAATAAATCTAAATTAAAAATGCCATCATGATTGTGTGAAAGCCCTGCCAGTGGAACCTGTCCCTGCCAGACAAGTAGTAGCATTGGAGTAAATTCTACTGTGGTTCTTGGGGTCAGAATCCACACTGTGCGCCATAAAGTGAGCTGCTCAGGGGTTTGCAAGGGTCAAAGAGAAGTTATGCCCAGAAAGACCAGCATGAAAACCCCTCCGACCTCCCGCCATCAGTCAGTTTTTGTGATGTAGTGCTGCAACTCATGTCACATGCAAAAAAGACAAAACAAACAAAGCCAATAATCTGTTTTGGGTTAGATGTATTTACTTGGCTCTCTTACATACAGCAAAGAGAGAGAAATGCAAAGAGAGGTCATTTATGCAATTTTCTCTGGGCTTCAGGTAAAGTGTGACCTTTTGTGTTCTGAAAAGAGGGATATTAACACGACCCCCCCCAAACTCTTTCCTCGCCAGAGTTTCCCTCCCTAAAATCCTACACACTCATTTCAATCTCTGTCATTACCGTGAGGGTTATCTATGCTTTCTGTTTTACATTACGTCACAGTCCACCTTCTACTTCCGCTTCCTCTGTCGCTCTCTCAGCCTCTCCTTCATTGTCTCTGAATTGTGTTTAACTTGTGAATGTAATCTCTGAACCTACATCTAGAAGTATGCCAAGAAATAGCCAGTAACACAGACTGACACTGACGTTGTCATCAGTAGGGAATACCACAAGACAAAAACAAGTACACAATTGAAACACAAGTATCGTGATGATGGTGATGATGATAATGATATGCTAATGATCAGAAAAATTGGCTTTTCTGTGATCACCTTGGTAATCCGTTGACATGTTGAATAATAGAAAAAAGAGCCATAGAATGTGCATCCCTATAATGGCACTGCAATTGCAGATCTTTGTTCAGACAATGAAGCACATGATATTTTACACATGGGCTCTAGATTTGCTGCATAAAAAGCAAATCCATATTTGGTCATACTGCCCTGAATTTCAAAACATTTGCAGTACCTTGCCGTCCAAACATGCACAGACAGGCCATGGACTTGATGGGCACGATAAGTCAACAAATATAAACCACAAGCCCTTTAACCATCTAGCATGCAGCGAATCACTCATAACGCCCGTCTCATAAAGCAGGGAAAAAAAACCCAAACTGCTTATACTATGCCTCCAAAAACAATTGACTTGTTTTATTACTATTTTATCACATCTTTCCTGCAGGTGTATTAAAATTACATTTTTTTGTCAATAGACATAGCTTACTGGTCAAATTTTATTTCGGTTGTGTTTACCCTTTGCTGGGATTGGCTCGCGCATTACAGGACAGGCACATCATTTTATCATAAAATTGTTTAGGGGAAATTAGCACCTTGCCAAAACCACTAAACACGGTCTGAAGACTTTTTAGACATAAAACATTATTTCAGGTGCCACACATTTACAGTGACACTGCAAGACTTGACTTCATCCTCTTCTCAACAGGCCTCTCAATTCTTCACAGTCTCTCTACAGCACCTGCTAGATGGGCTGAGCTACATGCTTTCTGAAGGCATTAAGCACCCCTCGTCTAAGCAAATCCTTGCCCTGGCAGCCTTGCGGGGCAGCTGCTGCCATGACGCTTGTATTTTAAAGCTATACATATGACAGACTGACACTGTTTTGGTTTCTCCTCAATTTCAATCATGAAACCATGCATTTATCGATAGGTCACTTGTTCCCATAATATCCCCCATTGCACAGCTCTGTACTCTTTCCAGCTGTATTCAAACACATTGCAGTGACTTATATGGATCACACTTCAAAGTAAAGGCATGTACGTTGTCATGGTTTATGACCTTTTTTCCCTTGCCGTCGTGTTCCTCGGTCGCCACACATGGGCGCTGCTCCGTTAGTGGAGTTTTGGCTCCGTCTAGTCTTTTCGCGGAGAAGTCTCGTCAGCCTTCACAGGTGTGCGTGTTTTACCGGTGAGCTATATAAGCCCATGTTCCCTTTGTTCTGGGCTTCGATATTGATTGTTTGTTGTTTGTACTTTGTATTTTTTGGCATTATTTGTGCTATTTTGTGTGCGGTTTATTTTTGCCCTTTTAAAGTTTTAGTTGTATGATTAGGTCTAAGTTTTTAAGGAGACGGTTTTGCTCCGTTGTGTTTTTTTTGGAGTTTTGTGTGACTTGCCTTTGTGCTTTCAGGTTGAATTCCTTTTTTGTGTGCTCGTTTCAGTCTCCGCTTTCTGGTCTTGCCTTTGTGTGTCTGTTGCCTAGTTCTTTTGCCCTTTTCTGTCTCTTTCTCCTCTCTCTGTCTGCTGTCTTCTGTGAAAGCTAGAGGAGTCTTTGTTTGTGTGTATTTGTATGGTAATTTCTTACTAAGAGACAGGGCGTTTTTTCATACTGACTTTAGGGCTTTGTTTATTCTTAGAGGCAGGGTGTGTATTTTCGATTGAGCTTGCGTTAGCCGGTAATTCTGGAACAGCTGTTCTGTTCGTCCTTCAGTACCTGTCTTCCTATTGGAGGACTGGGCGATTTTGTTCGGAACTGTAGTTCTGTTCGCCCTTCGGGTACGTCTCCTCACAGGGAGACTGGGCGATTTTGTTCAGACAGTAGTTCTGTGCGTCCTTCGGTACCTGTCTCTGTACATGGAGACTGGGCGATTTTGTTCGGAACTGTAGTTCTGTTCGTCCTTCGGGTACGTCTCTCCTCACAGGGAGACTGGGCGATTTTTGTTTACATGTTTGCGTGTGACTGCGAGTCTATGAGAGTAGCCTTGGAACGTTAGATCTCCGTTCCTTTTGCCTCCTCGTATACTATTTCGTATTATTTTGCAGTGTTTATTGGCTGTGTGTTTTGTTTGTGCTATTATGCTACTCGCCTGTTATTATGCGTCTTGTTTACCGAAACAGGGCGTTTGTTATTTCTGGCTCGTTCTTTTGTCACTTAGCTCGTAGAAGTATGGGAGCCTAGTGCTTTGTTTCCATTCCCCTTGTTTGGTTTTCTTACTGAAAAACCTGGCGTTTGCGCTTCTACTCATTGGCGTGTGACAGTGAGCCGGTTGGTAGCCTTGGTGTGTGTGTTTCCCTGTCTTGTCTCCTTCCCTTAACTACAGGGTTTCCCATCCTAGTGGCCTAGTGCTTAAAGAATCCCCTTGCTGCGTTTGGCTCCTCCTTCCTCACACATCACGCCGCATTACATACGTATATGTAATAGTGGCATAGTCTACTGTAAAACTGTTACCAGAATTTCATCAGGATAAAAGCTGTTTGGTTTTTTTTTTTAAAGTAAAAAAGACAAATTCCACCAGACAATGGGTCCTATCTTACACCCGGCGCAAAGCGGCGCTAACCCAAACGCAAGTGTCTTTGCTATCTTACACCCGGCGCTAGGTTCATTATAACGCCTAACGCTTACGTCCTTTAACTAGCATGTATTCTTGCACCCATTACAAGTGAACTGGGTGTGTTGGTCTTAAGATGAGGAGTGGCCAGGATTCTTTTTGGCGTATTGCTATCTTGAGCCAGCAGAAAGCGCTTGCGCTAGAACCACCACTAACCTGGTCTAAAGTCATGTCGCAGTTGTTCACATGTTATTTTAACGGCGCATATAAGTGCGTCTACATAGGCGTGGGCACAACGCGCGTACCCTCCTGTCTGTTACACACAGGGGCGCGCACAAGCATGACTAAAATATCTAGATCACAATGTGAAATATTATTATTGTGTAGGCTATATCAAAAATGCATAATAATAAAAGGTTCCATAGGTCCACATACCTTTCCCTTGGCGAAGGGAAACGATGCCACATTACATTGCTCTCAGCCCACTCCATCAACATCCAGGCGATGTGCGATGGTATGGGACAATGGCTATCCATTAAAAAGGAGGTGATAACACCTATATCAAGCCTAATGCGCGAATTGTCATTTACACCAAATGCGTGAATTATCATTCAATGGAAAACTCGCGCACTGCAATAGACGGACTTTTGAGTTCTGAAAATGCGCTTCAGACGTCATTACAATACAGCTCTGTTTATCTAGGAATACAGCCTGTAAGTAGGCTAAATAGAATGGTTTGTGACTGAAAAAAGTTCAAAACCTTGTCCAGTGAATATTGCTTTTATTGTTTTTCAAATAGCCTAGGCTACAGCGGATTCGCTGTGCATACATAAGGTTTTTTCGATAGCCTATGGTTAAAAAACTGAGATAAATGTCACATGTTAACTGAATTGTAACCTTAGCTATTCTTCGTCCTTCATATTTTTTAAATTACAGTGACAAGGTTTCCATACCCTCAGCTTATAAAAACCCCGCTGATTTCACCTGTTATTCCATAACTGAACAAAAGATTTTAAAGAGAACTAAGCGGTTAATTAGAAACAAAATTTGCAGCACGTTACAAAATTAATTTACAATTAATTGTAATGCCATTATCTGCATGTGGGCTTTACAGGAGCAGGTCTGTTTCTTCTGCTGTAAATCGCACTTTTTACGGTCTTCCTGGGAAAGTGGATCGTTTTAAAGCATTACGCTACCAGTAAAATAGGTTGGTCGCATTTCCATAAGCAGGACATTATAAAATAAGGGAAAATATGCTGAACCTATGGGTTGCCAACCTGACAGATTTATTATATTTAGTGTCATCATTAAGGCAAAATAACGTTATTTATGTTTGTAATCAAAATTAGAATGTAGGTAGCCTAATGAACTTCGGATGAAGCTTGAATATGAGTTCATTGCATAATCAAACGAAATTCGTTAAACAAGCAGGCTAATTTGGCGTTTTCTGGTGAGACGGAAGCAATTGGTCACTTATTCTCAGCTGTTGCAGGTGCTTTTAACGAAATTTAACCGCATATATTTTGTAAACAGCACTGTCAGGAATTACCAGGAACTCATAATGGTTAACCCGAATAATATTGATCATAGGCTACTATTGATCCATATAGCCTATTCCTTGATCGCACTAAACACGCACGAGCATGTCTGTTTCGCCATCATAAGCAATCCGCCAAGGTGGAAAAGCAGGCTTTTAAAGGGAATATAACATTTTGATTGGTTTATTGCATGTCACGCCCAAGACACACCTATAATTAATGAAGAGACTAGGTTCAGCCCAGTTGCACCTTGCGCTGTGCTTAGCGCCCAAAAAACACGCCGTTAAAATAGCAAAAGTGGACTTGGACACGCCCTAAATGGACTTAGCGCCATGCGCTTAGACCAAGCACCAAGATCGCCAAGATAGGGCCCAATGTATGCTTGTGGCATTTCGGCATATGGTGCATAACATAAATGTCAACTACTTAATCATATATGCTAAAGAACTGGGTCAATTTATAGCATAGCATGTGAAGTATATTTTCAGTGCATGGCTCCTGCACGGGGAAAATATATTCATACCGTCTGGAGCAACATCAATCAGCTCTTTTAATACACCTTTCATCCTCCAGACTACAGCTCTGGCCATGTCGGGGATCAACAATAAATCACATCAAATAGAGGACCGTAAAATGTCCTCCATGCTTTTGAGTCAGCCCTTAATGCCCAGGGTTTGGAGTAACGGACCACACCTGTTGTGCAGCTATTGTCTGGCGATTAAGTCAGATAAACATTAAAGAGCATGAAGAGTAAAAGCCATTAGCTGGTCAGATCGCTCAGGCGGGGAATGCGCTGCTTACTTATTTATTTATGCACCCAACCAAGATATATTTGTGCCATTGTGTCTAACCAGTGCATGTTTGGCAGTGCTCGTTATGTAACATGGCCACAATGCATCAATCAGAGTTACACAAAACTGACAAATGGTTATATTTCACGTTCTAGAACCTATAAGCTTGTTTTTACCATTGGTGCATATAACATCCTTGCTGTTCACAACCATCCTTGCTATTCACAACATGCTTACATTTAAAATGGCCAAACGATGACCAAATCTTAGGAATAGTGCTACTTCTAGCTACTCTTCATTGGATTGAGCAGAGTTGTAGAATGTGTAAGATTGATAGCTGAATATCCTTTTCCAATTGGTTCCTTTTGTTTTTATCCTTCAGGAAAGGTTTAACAATCCACTATGTTCTCTGCCTGCTGCATGTTTTGGCAAAATAAAACATGAATAGGCAGTGTGTTGTTGACAATTCAGTATGTGCTGAGATACAGAAACCACTACAATCAGAAGTTTAAATGGTGAAATGTGTTGAAAATATTTAAACGACATATTGAAACTGCACCGTGACTAAGTTTGCATAAGAGACCTAGAGGGATACATATAATGTCCTGTGAGGGATTTGCATGTCAAATAGATACATTTTTTATGATGGCATTTCAAACATAGTATGGTCTGCTTTTATTAGCTCACCACCCACCCATGTTGCATGTTAAATATCATAAACATCCTTGCCCCTCCAGATATAACTTTGCATTCACGAACAGCATGTTCCTTTTGATACTGCAGAGTCAGTATTCATTTCTTATCCTTTGTTCAAAGTGATTTTTTATTACTGTGGTTGAGGAAAACAGTGTGAGTGATTTACAGTATGAGGAGGCTCTGCTGTACTTTCTGAGATTTGTGTTAAGTGCCTATCGCGGGAAGAGCCAGACTCTCCTGGTACTACCCAGCAATGTCAGTCTATATCATATCTACAGCTTACGTCCACTGTGTGTGTACGTATGTGTGTGCGCACGTGCGTGTGTGTGTGTGTGTGTGTGTGTGTGTGTGTGTGTGTGTGTGTGTTTCAATGTGTGTGTGCGTCTGTGTGTCAAGGGAGTGAAGCACTGCTTTAGCACTGTTTTCAAGTTCAGTTCCAAGAGACAAAGAAACCATTCAGAAGGGGAGAGGGATGGGAGGGAGGGGTAGGGAGAAGAAGAGTGACAGAAGAACTTTCCAAAACATTTGAGTCTGGAATTTTGGTGGAAGGTGTTACATAGCTCCAAATATTTGTTATTTTGTAGCCAAGGCAACCCCAGCCAAGGACTTTAATAATGAAATTCAACATCGATACTGCCATGGCAATCAGCTCCTGATCCAACCATGAGAACAGGCAGGCAGTTTGTTTGCATTTCTGCTCCACAGTTGTTCACTTTCTGTTGTGAAACAGGAGCTGATGCAGGTGGCGACAGTTTCCTTCAGGTAGAAACTCCGGTGACCAAGAAGGAATGGAGAGCAGAACAAACAGCTGCCACTCAATCGTTCCCCTTCAGTTCCACTTCATCCATCCCCTACTACACACACACACACACTCACAAACACACGCGCACACACACACACACACACACACACACACACACACACACACACACACACACACACACACACACACACACACACACACACACACACACAGACCCAACACATATGTGCACACACAGAGGGCTGGCTATTATTTTAGCAATGAATTAAAAATATTGGTTGGCTAATTAAAACATCCTGAAAATGGCTTAATTTGTAAATATATTAGAACAATCCAGAGAATGTTTGTAGTCAGTGGGTGGAGACAGAGAGTGCTGTTAGAGGATCAGAGAAGTGTCACAGAGGTTCTTTGAGAGGCACAGTGTTCCAGCCCTGAGGTGAGGATGTCCCGGCATATGATCAGGGAACAGTAAACCACAATTACCACAATATGCTTTCCAGCACTGCATGGGTCTGATCAACAACTCTGTAAAACCTTAAAAAAACAGCATAAAACTGGATGTTTAAAAAACTATTGATTCTACCCTTCATGGAACTGTAGGTAATAACAACAGTTTTGCTATGGTTTGAATCAACTCTATTCTTTAATTTAAGTTATTCTTTAATTTACAGGAGAATTGCATCGGGAAAATTTCAGAGTTCTCTGAGACACTTATACTTGTGCACACATACTCACATCTCAGCTCAAACACACACTTTGCACACATACACACAATATAGAGAATACAATGGTGAAGAAATTAAAGCAGTTCAAATGGAAAGGAAATCAATGATATACAATGTGCAACTGTACAAAACAATTGCATATCAGAAACAAGATATAGTCTTTGTGTCCATGGGATTTAAGATTATTTGAATGCTCAGCCAGTAGTCCCCAGTGGGTCTAGCCTCGTAGTTTGATTAGAGTGTGGCTCAAGGCTTTGGTGACACAGGGACCGGCCAGGAAACCTGATCCCAGATCAATATGAGGTCGGGGGAGAGCAAGGTTTTTCCTTTGAAGAGCCATTGGCGCCAAAACCTTGCCCAGGGGATTGGTAATCCTCCACAAGACACCATAGGCCACACAGTACAATCTGTTTATTCTGCTTAACCATGGTATGCCAATCACGACATTTGAAATATAACAGCCATTCTGTGCTCAGCTA
Source organism: Synaphobranchus kaupii (assembly GCA_029718625.1). Classification (NCBI taxonomy): domain Eukaryota; kingdom Metazoa; phylum Chordata; class Actinopteri; order Anguilliformes; family Synaphobranchidae; genus Synaphobranchus; species Synaphobranchus kaupii. The sequence continues at coordinate 102,441,602 of CM056377.1, read as the reverse complement.
TGAAAGACCAACCACAGACCGTCCCTATTTATTCTCTCTTCTCTGCATACACCCACACTTTGTTCAGGAACAAAAAGTTCTAAGCGTTCACAGATTGCCCATTTTCAGGGCTCACCGTGGAGTAGTACTTTTACAAAGACTCCCAAGATGTTCATATTGCAAAGTTTTCATTAAAACTAGATTTCACAGCAGCACATATGTTTTGACATCACAGTTCATCATGTGCATTACAGTCAATTTTACTAGTGATGGGCAAAGCGCAAGCCATTTGAGCCACAGTCATTGCTTCATAAATGATTGACTGAATCAAACCAATCAAAGCAACTTGCTTGAGAGGACAAAATGCTTTGTTTAGTTGAAATCCATCAATAATTAATGAAGAAATAGAATCAGATTAGTGCTTTACTAAGGCCCACTTTTTCCCACAAGGGTTAAATAAATCACGTATTTATATATGCACTTAAAGTCTAGCAAGTGTGTGGTTTGCTCTTTACAAAATAAGAAGTTTCATGCAACTGGTATATTGCTGTTGAAAGATGAAAAATATCCACTAAACAGCAACAAAACGAAAGTAGTAATGAAAAAATGTCAGCCCTCTGCCATGTTCAGTGCTGCATTGGTAGTCATGACCACAATCACTGGAAAGCATCCATGGGAAAGCAGATGTCTGTATGTGGGGCCCTTTCATGTGCTCTCACAACTTGCTATAAAGCATATCAGGTTTACATATGTCACAAAGCCAGGCTGTCCCAGGCAACCCCACACTCCCCTGGCTTGGTAAGACACCAGGCTGTTCCCATGTCACTCATTAGCCTCTGCACACTCACAAGTCAAGTCTAATGCTTAAATCAAGCATTTAGGCCTGTCTTACATTCTAACTTTTTATGCTCCCCCACATTTTACTGCATGCCTCTCTGTGTGGCTTAACCACTGACTCTAAACACAAACCGAACCAGATTTGGGTCTTTTTTTTAAATTTGAGATGTTTAGGGTGTGTGGAGGCTGCCACGATCCAAGGTTAAATGGTGTGGAAAAGGTTTGGACTACGCGCAACATTGTCCTACACCTGTGCAAACACAGAGCTACATCTGGGCTCAGTGGCAAGCTGCACCTAATAGCTATCGATCATTTCTCCCGGGCACACTTGCCTCCTTGTTTTGGGGCTGACAGAAGCTGGTGAAAAATCAAACAAGCCCCGGATAAAGGATCCGAGTTGCTGCCTGTCACGTTTTGGCGGAGAAAGCGGCTCCCGCCACTTTCCAACTTGTCGGGCTGCGGCCAGTGTTGGCATCAAGGGAGCCTTTCAGGCCACAGACACAGTGCCAGTTCCCCTGTAGCATGATGCCATTATGTGACCCTTGGGTGGGGGGGAGGGCGGGGAGGGTGTGACTCCACACTCACAAAGTCCCACAGTGTGAGCCAGGGATGCAGGCCTGAATGAGTGGAGGCCTCTGCTGTGTGTGGCGCGGGGACACATTGGGACATTATACTTAATACGATAAAAGTAATCCGTTGTAAAGTAACAGTATTACTCGCATTGCATTGTGTGTCTAGTTTCGTATTGTAAAGAATGCAGACACACACACACACACACACACACACACACACACACACACACACACACACACACACACACACACACACACACACACACACACACACACAGAGAAATGCACCCACAGCTGAGTTACATTTCTAGAGGTCAGGTGAACATAAATATAGCTAAACACATACCAGGCATTTGTACAAAGTCTCAAGTGGCTGAGTCAAAGTTTTGATTTCATTCCCGTCTAGGTGGTTCTGTCACCTGCTGGACATTCTCTTGTTTGGCCTCTTGCTGGAGGCCAAACCAATGCCTCCCTCTGCTTTACAGTTACTAAAGGTCTCTCTAGAAATTAAAAGCATTCAATGATTGTTGTATTGTCAAATAAACATTGGTCTGTAATGAAGTGACACACACAGATCTTTATGCCTGAAAATGTGTCAACTAACAACATCATCATTAAATTACATGGGACTCTCCAAAATCAATGAACAGTAACTAAGCAGCCTTAAAATGATAGCACCCACTACAATAGCACCCAAACACCCAAAGTTTTGTTCATCAAGTTCATGGCTATTCAACCACCACTTGTCAACCTTCCATGAGCCCCCACTTGCAGACTTCTAGCTCTTTGCTATCAGTGTGCTAGACAAATATACTGGATAGAGCTACCTATATTCAGTGAGATAAGTTAGCAGAGTACCATGATTCCTCTGATATTCCTAAAACAGTGACCATAATCGCAAATATTTCAAAGCTAGTCAATATCTAGAAAATCTTGATGTCTCAAATTAAAAGTCTTTTCAACCAAATATGTTGAATGGCTTTTTTGAGGGAAAGGAATGAATACTGCATATCTCCAAAGGTACACTCAAACAAACAGTGACACATTGTCCCATTCAAAAAAAAAAACAAAGCTTAACCAGCTCTTCTCCACTTCACTGTCTATGACTCCTTCACAAAATAAATCTGATACCTTCTGATACCTTCACAAAATAAATATTAGCCCACTACACTACAGTAGAACTTTAGAGATATGAACACATTGTTCTGAACTCTTAAATGTCCCTAATTTACATTTCCTTGCATTACAAAAATATAAAATATTCCAAACTGTAGCCTTAGTTAATGTCAGAAAGAATATAGGTTACGTGTGTTGATTACAGTGAAACTGAAAGCTATTAAGCAAGAAAAGTGCTAGACAGGTGCACAGGTGGAACTGCAAGTTCAAAGTAAGCTAGTGATGATTCTTGCCATTCCATAAACGACATGGTGTTGGTGAGGGGGACATTTAAATGTGGGCAGTAATCCGCAGATGTGACGGCGACTTCAGACAACCCAGTTTACCTTAAACTGCTTTTAGCACTGTTAATTAATACATCTAGTCAGAAGAAATAAAGAAATGCATTAAAATGTGTTTTGATGAGCACAAGAAATTACCATTTTGTTGTCACTATTCTGCTCTTTTAGAACTAGCTGATTTTAGATGAAGAGCCTACCCACATGCGGTTATAGAGCAAGATATTTTTCTTTTTTACATTGAATAGTGTCTCATTTCTGTTTAATGCTATTTTTGTGTAAATCATATTTTTGTGCATCAACATGTTATTTTCACCACTTAGCAATGAATGGTAACGATTGGTCAAATTCGGGTAGAAATCATTCTGTGTACAATGAATTATCTGTGCATAATATGTGTATGTGTACATTCAGATACACCCCTATAAAGTAGAATCTCTTGGTAGACTTGATAGTAGTGACACACCAGACTGTCAAAATCTGGCTTTTTACCTATCTGAGGTCTTCACTCAGTACATTTTCCACAGTGCATAACGTGTGCTGAGAGGGTCGAAACAGAAATGTACAAAAATGTGCAATAGAATCCAATTATATGAATCTTTATTGTAATTAATTGTGGCAGTTAACTGCAATTAATTGACAGCGCTAATAAAACAGCGAAGAAGACATTACCACAGACGGTTTTCTAGGACCTGCCACCCATTTTATGGGTACATTAATTAAAACATATTCTAAAAACTCAACATGTCATCAGACCAGATGGAGGTACCACATACTTATTTTCTCAAAGGTGAAGGGCATTGGAAGACTGATGAAATGTCAAGCCTGTAGACGATATCAATAATGTAATCTAGCTTTAAATTAGCTCTTTATGGTAGTAAAAAAAGAAAACCTGCCTAAGAAAGACACTGGGGTGGAGTGACTGGTGAGATCTCCCTGTAAAGTAAAAAAGCACATTGCAGGATTCCACTTAAATTATATTTTATCATGCAATATAGTGAACCAAGACAAGATAAAATATGAATCTGTCACTTACCATATTTTTTTATTTTAAATAACAACCTGGACACTGCCTGTACTCAAATATTCATTGGGTATTAAATGTTTTATGTGGCAAAGAATCTGCTACTTTTGAGTTCCTGAAATCCCTTGTGTTCCATCTCATCCCTAAACATGTGGCATCCTCTCAAGTAAAAACAACTTCTCACAAATCGGTTCAGTCACTGCCCTCTTCCATGCAGTGATGTGTGACTTAGCACAATAACACCATTATGTTTCTATGTTTGGCTACATTAGCTTTCATATAGGGTTAAAACGAATGCCTGCCTTTTTTCTTAACCTTAAATCTGCATACATATTATAGGACTGAGCAAGACTGATTTGCGTGATGGACTGAGCAAGGCCTAGAGGTTACCCTTTTGCTCAGACCTCATTGGTTCTCATCAAAAGCTGCAAGCACTTGAATCACCCACACAGAGCCAGTGCCTGGCCCTGCCCCAATGGCACAGAGGAGGTGTGGAAAAACTCCTGCAGAGACAAGGCACCTATCGCTCACAGATTTCATTATGGAGACCGATGACACGCAAAAGATAACTTGTTGACAGATACTTCTCTCTGTCATCTTTCCTGTCCTGGGGGCTAGTTTCCTATCTCCGGCATTCCTCCACTGCTCACCTATCTATCTGAGATAGCAATTTTTCAACAAAAGAAAACTGATCCACATGATCTGCAGCCAGGTTTAGATTACAAAACTTTGGATAGCAGACCTCTTCTCACACTGAGGGAAGGGATACAATGAAATTATTTGCATGTCCTCAGAAAAGTGTGTCTTTCATTCCTCACAACTCAGTAAAACAGCACAAACAACACCCTCTCTGATTACATCTCATGAGTTAGTAGTGACTTGGCAACACAATGAACATGTGAATTCAGTGTTTTGTCAAGATATGAAAATGGCTCTCTGTGTATCTCTCATTAAACATTTTTTGTTAATTTCCATCAAAAAGATGGAAGTATGGGTTTCTAAAAACAATATCTCCTCGGACAAAGCTGGTCCAGAAAACAATTCATAGAGGGGCTTTTTCCCCCTTTTTTCTTTAACAGCTGAAACAACAACTGGTCTTGAGGGGAAGGCCTTTGTGTAACTGGTAATCATTTTGACATGCAGCCAAAGAAAAGAAACTGAACCATGCGTCATAAAGTCACAGTCTCCCAGGCCTACACACGGTCAATTCTTCACTAAACTGCTTTGTTTCATTTAGCCTACATGCTCCTTATTTTCTGATTCATCTTCTGCCTGTATGTGCACAGTAACATGTTATGGTTTAAAACTATAATTGAATAGGTTAAGTGATAAAAGACCCATATAACTATACTAGTATGTGTATACCATGTTTTTCAAAAAGACTCGAATCGAAATGATAAACCAGGTGGAAATCTAGATTTAAGCAAATGCACACACACACACACACGTGCACGTATACACGCACACAAAGACACACACGTGCACGCATACACGCACACAAAGACACACACATACAGACACACAAACAAAATGCATATTCAACTGTGTCCAAGAGTTTTGCGAGGCGATGCATAAGTTACCCTATCATTGCCTCAGAAGGAGGGTTCCTGTCAGCCAGGCTTCCCCTGCCACATCATGCAATGGTGACTCCTTTCCTCACCTGAGTGTCTGCAGTCTGCCTATTCCTGCTGCATCGGATGTACAATCTTCCAGAACAGTGGCAGTGCGGCTCAGCTAGAGGACTGCATAATGAAAGGTGTCAGAGGCGTGTGCCCTCGCAAAAAGCCATTTCAGTATGGCCTACAACTATGATTGGGCATCCCAGATTGATGAATAAAGAAATAAATTAGGATTCTCTTACTGAACTCAATGCAAGATTAAGCACATCATGTTTGCCCTCTAAAAATGCTAGCTGTATTGCAGTCTACCTCACATAATATATGTATGGAGTTCTCAATATAGAACACCTGTATGAATGAGTTCTTGTTCCTGCCATGTGCCCATCCTGGGCTAGGGAAAAATTCTTGTTTGACAGAGGAAGTAACCTCTGTTGTGTGTGTGTGAGCATTATTCTAGAAATAACAGCACTTAAGGATAAACTTTTTTCTTTTTGAATTGGAGCATTCTTCCCTGATTTTCAAAATACCAGAGGCATAGAAAACTCCCCCATATACTTGGAAAAGAATGCCAATGTTTATCATTGAACTTGACTATGTTTTACTCTTTCCATTTTCCAACTGTGATCATCACATGTATGACTGAGAGAGAAAGAGAGAGAGAGGAGAGAGATGTGTGTGTGTGCCAAGAGGGGAGGGTGTGTTCCTGTGTTGTGGAGGTTTCTTTCTGCGTTTCATTGTGTGTGAGGTCAGAACCCAGCGAGTAAGCGGCCACAGGAAGAGCACCCGCTCACACGTGCTCAGGGCTCCCCTGGACAAGAAACACAAAAACAATAGAGTGCAGCAGAAGGGCTGTTCTGAACGCAGCAGATTTCCTGCCTGTTGTGGCAGTGATAGTTGCTCATGAAGTTGTGAGAAAAAAGAGATGGAGGGAGGGAGAGAATCCATGCAGGATATGTTAGGCATTGAGCCATCTTGAGAGGAAACAGCTTCCCCAAATAAACCCAAATACTGAAAACAACTGCAGGCACGAAATATAGGGAAACAGAAAGGGAAAATGTGTTGACTGTGAACTCAATCTCCAAGTGTCCATGCTCATAAAATCAGAGGTCACACTTTCATTTGTGTGGTGACATTAAGTAAAAGTACCGTGTGTTTGGCACAACAAAGCCAAGGTAGATAAGCAACTGTGTTAGGCTCAGGATAGATAGGTGGTAGAGAGCGAGACAAATGACCTAAACTTTATGATAACAAAATCAAACTCAGTCAAATGTGATGTGCAATGGAAAATGGTATGTGAGGATAATAGTTTTGGCCTATCAATAAAAAATAAAAAAGTACCCTTAAAGTGGAAGCTCATACACAGATAAAAGTGCAGCTGGGCTAATGAGAACATGTGTGTGGATCAGACAAATCCAGATTACTCAAACAGCACCTGCCCTCCTGAACCAGGCACTCACTGCTGTTTCCTTCCTACTGTTTTTATAATAATCAAGAAAACAAATGAGTTGATTAGTTAATCTTGTTGATATTTCAAAAGACATTTTTAAAATAAATGCACATACTTACATTTATTTCATTATTGCACAAAAATGCATGTCGTGGTCTAACGTGTTCAACCTATAGTGATATGACTTTTCTATCACTGAGCAGACAGTTTCAGTAAACAAAAATTTCCCCTCAAAATTACATAAACCTACTTACACTCCCAGACTACATTTTGCACATGTACTCCCAGCACGAGAGAATAACAATTTTACACTCTGCAGGACACACAGTACTACAGAAATTGTAGTGATGACATCTGGTACCACCTGGCTCATCACTGGGATGAACAGATAACCCTAAGAACACCTTGGATTTAACTCCCCTGGAAATACAAGGTCAAATGTGTCCCGTCCGGATGCTTACTGTCATCTTGACAAAGTATGGATCTGTCATTTGAAATCAATTCCCCAGATACAAGCCTATCATATTTATGGGCTTGATGCATGAGAACTTCC
>CM056377.1:101229117-101231617 GCA_029718625.1 Synaphobranchus kaupii | reverse complement strand
ACAAACGCCCATCTCCACACAGATGAGATCTGTTACACTGCACCTCTGATAGCACTGCACAACGCCCATCTCCACACAGATGAGATCTGTTACACTGCACCTCTGATAGTACTGCACAACGCCCATCTCCACACAGATGAGATCCGTTACACTGCACCTCTGATAGCACTGCACAAACGCCCATCTCCACACAGATGAGATCTGTTACACTGCACCTCTGATAGCACTGCACAAACACTCATCTCCACACAGATGAGATCCGTTACACTGCACCTCTGATAGCACTGCACAAACGCTCATCTCCACACAGATGAGATCCGTTACACTGCACCTCTGATAGCACTGCACAAACGCCCATCTCCACACAGATGAGATCCGTTACACTGCACCTCTGATAGCACTGCACAAACACTCATCTCCACACAGATGAGATCTGTTACACTGCACCTCTGACAGCACTGCACAACGCCCATCTCCACACAGATGAGATCCGTTACACTGCACCTCTGATAGCACTGCACAACGCCCATCTCCACACAGATGAGATCCGTTACACTGCACCTCTGATAGCACTGCACAAACACTCATCTCCACACAGATGAGATCTGTTACACTGCACCTCTGACAGCACTGCACAACGCCCATCTCCACACAGATGAGATCCGTTACACTGCACCTCTGATAGCACTGCACAACGCCCATCTCCACACAGATGAGATCCGTTACACTGCACCTCTGATAGCACTGCACAACGCCCATCTCCACACAGATGAGATCCGTTACACTGCACCTCTGATAGCACTGCACAACGCCCATCTCCACACAGATGAGATCCGTTACACTGCACCTCTGATAGCACTGCACAATGCCCATCTCCACACAGATGAGATCCGTTACACTGCACCTCTGATAGCACTGCACAACGCCCATCTCCACACAGATGAGATCCGTTACACTGCACCTCTGATAGCACTGCACAACGCCCATCTCCACACAGATGAGATCCGTTACACTGCACCTCTGATAGCACTGCACAACGCCCATCTCCACACAGATGAGATCCGTTACACTGCACCTCTGATAGCACTGCACAAACGCTCATCTCCACACAGATGAGATCCGTTACACTGCACCTCTGATAGCACTGCACAAACGCCCATCTCCACACAGATGAGATCCGTTACACTGCACCTCTGATAGCACTGCACAACGCTCATCTCCACACAGATGAGATCCGTTACACTGCACCTCTGATAGCACTGCACAAACGCCCATCTCCACACAGATGAGATCTGTTACACTGCACCTCTGATAGCACTGCACAACGCCCATCTCCACACAGATGAGATCTGTTACACTGCACCTCTGATAGCACTGCACAACGCCCATCTCCACACAGATGAGATCCGTTACACTGCACCTCTGATAGCACTGCACAAACGCCCATCTCCACACAGATGAGATCTGTTACACTGCACCTCTGATAGCACTGCACAAACACTCATCTCCACACAGATGAGATCCGTTACACTGCACCTCTGATAGCACTGCACAAACGCTCATCTCCACACAGATGAGATCCGTTACACTGCACCTCTGATAGCACTGCACAAACGCCCATCTCCACACAGATGAGATCCGTTACACTGCACCTCTGATAGCACTGCACAAACACTCATCTCCACACAGATGAGATCTGTTACACTGCACCTCTGACAGCACTGCACAACGCCCATCTCCACACAGATGAGATCCGTTACACTGCACCTCTGATAGCACTGCACAACGCCCATCTCCACACAGATGAGATCCGTTACACTGCACCTCTGATAGCACTGCACAACGCCCATCTCCACAAAGATGAGATCCGTTACACTGCACCTCTGATAGCACTGCACAACGCCCATCTCCACACAGATGAGATCCGTTACACTGCACCTCTGATAGCACTGCACAACGCCCATCTCCACACAGATGAGATCCGTTACACTGCACCTCTGATAGCACTGCACAACGCCCATCTCCACACAGATGAGATCCGTTACACTGCACCTCTGATAGCACTGCACAACGCCCATCTCCACACAGATGAGATCCGTTACACTGCACCTCTGATAGCACTGCACAAACGCTCATCTCCACACAGATGAGATCCGTTACACTGCACCTCTGATAGCACTGCACAAACGCCCATCTCCACACAGATGAGATCCGTTACACTGCACCTCTGATAGCACTGCACAACGCTCATCTCCACACAGATGAGATCCGTTACACTGCACCTCTGATAGCACTGCACAAACGCCCATCTCCACACAGATGAGATCTGTTACACTGCACCTCTGATAGCACTGCACAACGCCCATCTCCACACAGATGAGATCTGTTACACTGCACCTCTGATAGTACTGCACAACGCCCATCTCCACACAGATGAGATCCGTTACACTGCACCTCTGATAGCACTGCACAAACGCCCATCTCCACACAGATGAGATCT
>CM056377.1:101131617-101224117 GCA_029718625.1 Synaphobranchus kaupii | reverse complement strand
GCTATAAGAATAATTGAAGAGACTGCAGCCTTGGGGCTCTGAAATAAAGCTTCTCAGCATGTTGTTAGTATGCTGCTATAGAACAGGCAAAACCCACTAAAGTCGCTCATCTGCCAGCCTCATATTGAGCTGTTTTCACTGCAAGCACATAGACTGAGACCCTGAGCATCGCAAGGCGCCTGAACACCAACCCTGCAAGTGCAGTCACAATGGGGGGGGGGGGTTACTGACCCGCACACAGAGCATTACACCCGGCAGAGCCTCCCTGCGTTGAGGTCCAAGCATGGGGTCTCTTTCATTAGCTCTCCTGCAGCTCTGCCAGACCGACTCCTACACAACTGTGGGCCTGATTAGCATTACTAGGACCTCTAGCGTGTACAAAACCTTTTAGCACATGCAAATCCAATAACATGACCAATGACTGGTCATGGTATTTGTTTTGTCTTATTAGTTTTGTGTGTGCTAAAAGGTTTTGCACACACTGACGGTCTTACTAAATCAGGGCCTCTGTCGGGACATTAAGGTTTTATGAGAGCTCTGTAATAAAAGGACGGAAAAGTCAGAAAGTGTTGGGAGTGTTCAACTCTTGTGACTTGTGTCTGGTTTCTTCTCTCTTGTCTTTCCTTGCCTGCAGATTGCGGTTCAGAGCTTTGCAGGGGACACAGAGGCCTAGCTCGGCAGCTAGGAGAAGCTTTGGATTAAATATGTAAGACAGAAAGCATTCCATTTGATCACTTTTCATACATATCAAGCGCAAAGCTGGAGATGCGTGAGCAGGCCTGCTAGGCTCAGCAGCAGGGGTCCGCTACTGAAGTGCATGCTGGGGGCTGAAAGATCCCGCGCAACCCCAAAGTTCCCGGGCCAGACGGTGAACTCAAGGTCAGCTGTTGAGAATGCAGCTCAAGTCTGGGATCGGGTTGTTTTTCTCCCTCTGGTGTGTTTCGATGAATGCATCCGCAAACATGGTCCCCCAATGCCAAAAACACTGGAGCTGAGAGCGGGAAAAAGCTGTGGCCGCAGTACAGTCCCATGCGTGGTCACTGAGGCTCTGGCCCAGCTCTGATTGGTTAAGCCGCTGGTCAGGCTCTGAGACCAGTAATCCCAGGGGGAGGGTGGGGTGCAGTACTGTGGGCAGAATGCAGTAGGGGAACCCCAGGCCCTGCCTGGGCTGTAACCAGAGCTCACCGCTAGCAGAACAAAAATACCTCAAGGAAATCCACAGCACGGAGAGAGAGAGAGGACCAGAAAAACTGCAAAGAAGCCTTTCAGCCTTTCTCTCGCCTCAACTGACAACCGCAAGTTAGGTTTCGTATTTCCACAGGAAGCCAGGCCGCTTCTGACATGAAAGGACAGTGCCTATGCACAAGCCATGCACAAGGTGCTCCGATCGCCTGTCAGGGACTGCTCCCATAGAGGTTATGAGATTAGATTTTTATTTTTTTATACAGACATAGCTTGTGTACACCTTGTAACACTTTTCAGTACTACAAAACATGCCTCCTCTTCACAGTGATGTATTCTTGTACTATGCAGCTTGTACCAATATACAAATGCACTGAAATGAATGGTTACTATGTGTGAATAGTAATAATAATAATAATAATAATAATAAAGATGCAAACTAATTCTTATACATCTCAATTTTCTCTCTGTATTTTCCTTCATGTTTATGCCCCAGAAAGATTTCAGGCTATATGAATCAACCACGGTAATAAACAGTATATGCACACAGTCTGCAAGCATGTGTATTGCTATGCAATAGTTTGCTAGTTTGCAATTGCTCTGGGAAGCACAACAAAAGCGGTTCCAGCATCCCCATTCTGCACGCAAGGCTGTGAATTCACCACTAACGGTCATAAATTACTTAAAAACTTCATTACAGGGTTTCCAATTCACTGCGTGGCTTACTGTTAATTAAATTCCATCGAGGAGAAAGAAAAAATTCTGCTGTTTCAACACTTTGTGATATATAATTCATGTTTTACAGAGAGACTAAAGAAAAAAATACTTTCAAAAGAAATACAATGACATTTAAAAGGGTAGCTATTACAATAAATTGAAAGACTGCAGCATACAGGCCTGCAATAAGGGGACTCTGCATGTGTTTGGCAGAGATGGAAAAACTACACTGTGCTATACTATTCATGCATCTCTCGCGTTTAAAAAGCCGTAAATTAAGGTGGTTCAGAAGGGTTTGAGAGGAAACTGCAAGTCACAAGGCCATGGAAATCAATGCCTAGAAATCAATTAAAAAGCTAATTATTTCTACATCAGATGCCGGGCAGCCAATATTTTCAGGGCTGACGTTTGGGCTGTGGGGTTTGTACAAAGGCAGAGCTCAGGTGACCTATAGAAGACTGAGAGAAAGTAAACACTGCCTATGCCCCTGTGCATCATGGTCCTGCTCTGTATCTGTGTAAGGGCAAAGGTGAGGAGGAGCTGTTATTTTCCTCTTCTATGTTGCTCAGTTTTGATTTTTCCATGGTTAAGCACATGTGTTTCCAATTAAAAGCGAGGTTAGTGTGTCTGTAATTGCTACTGAATAATTAGTTTAGGGTGTTGAAACAAAACAAAAAAAAAGCAACAAAAAGAACAGCAATAATATGCTTAATAAAGCCATGCAGGGTAGATTTGTTACCGGGGGTCACAATTTAAACTTGTCACAGATGCCTTTCCTGGGTCCCTGAGGATAGGCGGGGTTTTCTTCAGGAAGAAGATCCCCTTTAGTCCCACAGGTCCAAGGTACCCTGCTTTATTCCAGCCTAAGTCTTCAGTTCAGCCTGGTTATCTGTCTTTACTGCATACATCAGTTCACACTGATGGTTTGAAGATGCATTGAAACAAAGGTATGTAACGAGGCAAAGGGTTTGACTTCAAATGTACTGCTGCCACTCATGATTTTGTACACGCACCAGAAACGTTGGTGCAATGCTATTTTCAATTAGGAAATAAACATCAAATTAATTAATTAGTTTTGGTTTAATATCAAAAGTGGCGCATTTTTCCACCACTTTAGTGGCTGTTATGAATTTTGTCCACTAGTGCTACTCTCGATAACACTCATGCATCTCTGACAGACAGAAAACATTCCTGATTAATATTTATATAGCCCCACTCCTGCACAACATAAAGGACAGCTTTTAATTCCCCTCCCCTGGCTGTACACAGTATAATGAGCGATGGACATAATTTCACAGAGGAGGAGTCTCTGGTGTAGCATCTGTACTCACATAAAAGCAGTGGAAAGCAGCCCAGATCATAAAACAGGTTAGTGGAGTGAGGGAGGGAGGGTCCGAGTGCTAGGCCTAAAGTAAGTTCATTCTGGGTCATCACATTCAAGAGACAATGAAAAAACACACTTATCAAAGACGCGCAAGCCTTTGTCAGTGTTTTATCTCGAGAACTGTGGCCAGCGTGCTCCGTCTTCACCATGGCAACAGCCTCTATCTTACTTTTATCATTTTAATTATCCCCTTGGAGACCAAAGCAGTTTGTCGCTAGCTCATTAACAATTCCAGCGGGGAATCGGATAACCCTTACGCCTCCTTTTTTTTCTCCTCATCATTTCATCAGTTTTTCTTTTCTTTTCTTTTTTTCAAGCCACACGCAGTCACAGGCAGTCAAGTCCTGGAGTCAAACTCCGGTCATCAGAATCCTTTACATCACATGGAATTGACAGGAGCTGAAAGCCTTTCAGATCTCAGACTTTCAGCTTTGAAAGTTCGAAACTGTAGGGAGGGGGAAAAAAAGATGTGCTGTATCCTGTTAAAAGTGAAGTCTTAACGGGGAAGTTGGCTGCTCAAATTAGACTTCTCCAAGTTCACATCCAAGCCATCAAGTTAATAATAGGGAAGATGGCCAAGGCTGCAGTTTCAAGCCATGCTGGGTTCACTGCTCTCTCGAAATGGCGCAGATACTGTAGATCTCTCTCCAGCCCAGACTCTTTTCAACACAGTCCCCTTTAGTTCTCAAGCTGAAATAAAGCAGGTTTTGCTCTCACACTGCTGGTAGGCACTGGAATTAAAGCGAAGAACAATATAAAAAAAGTTTTTTTTTTTTTTCAACTTAATGAGACCCCTCCTCAAAAGTACGATGGCAGTGTTCCAGTCTGGGCCCCAAGTAGCAGCTCTCAGGTACTACTGGATACTCCTGCCAAAATTCACAAAAGCTTAGGTCTCTAATATCCAGCTATTAAAATGAATCTGGCCATGGACCGCCTCCCCTGGATCCTGATTACTCTGCTAATCTGGAAGATCCTGCTCGCTCTCTCTCTCTCTCTCTTTCTCTTTCTCTTTCTCTCTCTCTCTCTCTCTCTCTCTCTCTCTCTCTCTCTCTCTCCCTCTCCCTCTCCCTCTCTCTCTCCCTCTCTCTCTCCTCTCTCTCTCTCTCTCACACACACACACACACACACACAATGACAAACTGGTTGATAGATAGAGAATGTCATGCAAATGTATGCAATTTGTTTATTAGAAAAACTTTTTCAGAGAATGAAAGGCAAAACAAACAAGACAGACTTAAAAAAGGCCAACTCTATCCAGAAAAAAATGTACAATACACAACAGAAGACAAAACAGTGGTATGTGGCAATCAGAATGTCCAATGCAATGAGGCTGACAGAAGATAATGAGACAAACTGTATTTTTTTCCCTTTGAATTTGTATGAGGGGCCAGAAGGAGCACACTAAATTAAATTCTCATTTTGAATCTTGGCAAAATATTATGCAATTTCTGTCCCATCAGATGCATGCTAGCTTGTCTCAGGGATAATGGTCCATGTCATCCCTACATATGCTTTTTGCATAAGGACTTATGTTCTCCTTACATTTTCAATTGACACAATTCTTATATAGAATAAAATTTTAAATGAAAAATTACCCCTGGTAATTTTGGCCCCTGGTCAACTTTTATCAGTTGATCTACCCAGTAATCTACAGCAGACTAAAACATCCTACAGAATGAACAAACTCCTGCCGACACTGTGTCCGAACTCTCTGGACAAAGAGAAATGAAGAAGAGCGGGAGCAGAGTCGCGGGACCAGAGTCGCGGGAGCCCTCGGCGACAGAAAGAAACCCAGCGTGGAAAAGGCTACTGAATCGTTCATCATGAAAGTTTAATGCGCCTTCTCGGGGCTATGTTAATGACTGAAATTGTTTTGGTGTTTATTTAATGTTTCCATTTGCAGCAGGGTGTCCTCTCGCCGAGCGCTGGACGCCATTTTCCGGGGCTGAAGAATGGAAGACAAAATGAGAGCAATCTTTCAAACTGCACCCGTTTTTTTTTTCCCTCACCGCGGTCTCTGAATCCTTGGAGTGTTTTTTTTCTGGATTGTATGGATAGTCCTTTCTTGTCAAGCGCTTTGAGATATACCGGGAGTCTGCCTTATGATCGCTCTCCTGAGACAAGCAAGGTTGATGGAAGAAGCACCAAATGGCAATAGACCTCTGCTCACTGCTCGAGGGGGAAAAAAAGCTCTCTCAATGTTTCTTTTTCGTGTTTGAGTGCAGAACCCGACTAGGGTCAGTTCTAATTAAAGCTACAATTACAACAGCCTTGTGGATCAGGCTCACAATTACAGCAATGCTTAATTAAAATACAACCTGGCTGCCAAGATTATGGTTGCGAGAGGAAGCAATAAACACAGACTTTTTAATTGCTACTAATGCAAATCCCCCTGCCCTGTGGATCATTTATCAAGGTCTAAAATATCAAGCAGAACTCTGGTGTAAATGGAATGTATTAAAAACATTATTCTAATTGGATGGTTAACTGACCCCGGGATTTGTTACTGATCACATCCAACTGACAGGAATTGAACTGAAAGAGTTCTGTTCCTTTAAATTAAAGAAGGCTTTGCCTGATCCCCAGCGGGGCAAGTAGCAAGCTGGTGGCGTTTGCCCTGGGGTCAGCACAGCACACTCCACTCACACACACTTTACCGCATTGTGTCCCAGGGGACAACAGGGGCACAGGGCGATTGGGGCCACTGCACCGGCGGGGGACCAGGTAATCTTCCACAGGAAGAGGCAGACAGCAGGGCATTCTTTCACAGGCAGGAGAGGGAAGCTACTGTTTCCAGCGCTGACCCGAGTGTGTGAAGGGTTCCTGTGTTTCCTCAGCTTGTATAAACATCCTCTGTGTTCAGTCACTAACAGTGCGCACATACTGTAAATGACTGAGAAACTACTGCTGTTTCACAATGACACACAGCAGGCCCACGTGCATGCATTGCAAAAAGCAGCTAATACAGTGACCCCCCAGTAGCATCTAATGACAAGGAACAGCGAGGCAAGAGAATAACCCTTATAGACTAGGATTCTTAAACACAGTTCAGAATCGCATGCTTTTTAATAGGGGCCTTCACTCAGGGGACAGCATTGTACATCTAACAGTGTGTTGCCAATCATACTGTAGCTTCTTAACAGAAAACAGAGACTATGCTTCCTGTCTGCCTCATTCTGGCTGCCACAATGAATCAGCAGTACAGAGGGATGCTTGCAGAGCAGACAACCCTTTTCACTCACCAAGATGATCGAACAAGGAATCAGAACTCCAAACAAGGAATCTGAACTCCACATTGTAATCTGAACTCCAAACTGGAACCAGAACTCCAAACTGGAACTAGAACTTCAAACTGGAACCAGAAATACAAACTGGAACCAGAACTTCAAACTGGAACCAGAAATACAAACTGGAATCTGGAATCAAATAATAATAATAATAATATAAAACCTGTAGCAGTGTTCACAACAAGTTTAATTGCATAACTGCAGATCAGGAGAATTCTCCCACTCTCAAATCTATAAAGCACATTAAATCTTGAAATATTCTGAGCGCTGATATGTTAAGATATATCTTTTTATGGTAAATTTACATGTCCAGTAATGATTTCAGCCCTTTTATAGGCCTTCAGAGTCAAGCCTCGTTGAGCAAGAAAAGCCCAGTGAATTATGGGCTGTCTGTCTGTCTGTCCTTTTCACACTAATTGTGACTTCTGTCAACATGTGAGGCCTCTACAGTGGCAGTAAAAGTGCGTTTCCACCAGCTACATCTCCGCCCCAGCTTGATGATTGCTCAAGGTCATATAAGGCCATTAAAGATGAGCGCAGCCAAGCTCCATGGTTTGCTTCCCAGCTCTTCTGAGAGGTTAAAGCGGTCAGTGACCCTGCAAGGCCAATCCCATTTATCACACTCCAAACTCCGCCTCTGTCTCCTTCACCTGACTTTGGAGCTGCCCGGGTTTTTCAGACTCCCAGTTGACCTGTCGTTATGCGACTTGGTTTTCACTGTATGCTTCTGGGAGGCCTCGCACGCCCCTCAGCAGATCTACTCTGACACTGTGACACTACACAACCCCCGCAGCTGCACACTAATCACACTGCGCAGAGCAGAGTGCTCCTCTACGTACTAACATTGAACTTAACACCTAATCACAACATCTAATGTCATATTAAGAAAAGTTAACCACGTACCTATTTGTTAATTAGGGTGTATCACATTTGACAGGAACAATGCTGTGTTTACATTTTTTGCCATGATAGTGGCAGATCCCCTCACCCAGATATCTCTGATGCTTATCCTGGAGGTTGCCCTTATGGAAAAAGAATATACTGCAGTATATTGTAAATATATCAAAATTATCATCACAATATATTTAAAATATACTGCAGTATATTACATTTCCATAAGGGAGTGGCCATTTTGTTTCCATTTCACCCTAAATCAGCTGCCTCTGGAGGGGGTATATGGAAACTGCTGATGATTAACCTGTGTCTTCCTCAAGGGAAGTAGGATGACTGATGTCTCAATGCTATGTAGGCAATGATTAAAATTATATCTCAAGGGTGTGCTGCTTGTCTATTCCCATACAATGTATAGGTTACTTGTCAATGTTATTGAAGCTTAAATTAGAATAAAACACATACAATACTTGCCCTAGTGTTTGACGAAATATATTGCTTGTAAGTTGTCACTGAAAGTTAGCCTTACTCATTTAATGTATTCAAGTATTTTAGTCACATGAATACCGTTGAGATATCCGGAAATATTGTTTTCTTGAGCAAGATAGGTTAATTATCAGTGAATACCTGGTGTCCATCACCTCCATAAAGAGCTTATTTTAGTTATGATGTGAAATTTAAACTAAGTAACAACCACACAAGGTCTAGCAGCAGTCTGCCCCTCCCTTAGGATAGTGATGGGGGATGGGGAGGGGCTCAATGTCCCTCTGTAATACACACACATAAGGAAGCTACCCTGGAGAGATTCTGTCTAGCACCCCTACAAGAGGCTAAATCTATACACCTGGCTGAAGAGAAGTAATAGACATCAAGGAGGCCTCAGAAAAATTGTTCAACATTCCAACCTAGACAGCATTTACATTTGCGCTTAAACTAAAAACTTGACATCCCTCCTCAATTCACATTTGTGACACACTGATCGTTTCTGTATTTCCATTAAGTCACAGGATGGATTTTAATATTTATTTTTTAATAAGTGAGCGAGACAGCCAAACAAGTTTTACCTGTGCCATCTCTTCCTTGAAGCATGCTGCTAATTGACAAAAATGCACACGGAACACATCACAATCCCAAACACTATTGAAAAAGGTCGATGAAAAGATTCCAAGAAAAAATATATGAAATAAAAAATAGTGGCAGGAGAAGAATAAATTGCAAGAGAAGTTGGGCTATTGATCTGCTTTGTCTCCCGACCACAGGTCTCTGTGTCTTTGAAGACACTCGCTCTCAAAGAGAGACACGTGGGGCTGATACTTAATTCTCCAATCAGGACACTGGTGACATTTTGATCTCAATTCCTCACTCCAGTTCACATCTTGAATGCAAATAGTCCCATTAATGAAGTACCCTGACCACAGTAATTTGCATGCGCAAGCTAATAATGGAGAGGTGCAGACATCAGCTGGACGTGGGAGCGATTGCACACACAGCCCCACGGAGCAGGACGATCTGCTGTGGCATTACAGACGCCACGGTAAAAATGATATATCTCATAAAGCTAAAACAGCCTGAATAATAGATGCACTCTGTGCCAGAATAAATATATAATATTAGCGATGAATAATTAATAGATTAATTTCACATGGTCCTCTGAGATCCTCCCCCCGGGAAGCATACCCCGCCTAAACGAGCATGCTGCACTTCCAAACCCCGGGGGGCTGCTTTCTATGTCCCTTCATGTTTCTGACTCATATTGACATATTACAAACCTGTACATCCTAGAATATTGGAAGAATGAGGCCACCCTTAATTAACCCTCTGTGTTAATTAGTGGCTCCACTGGTGGCTCACTGGCAGGTCTCCTCCTGTTGGATATGGAGATGGGAAGAGGAGCTGATTGGCTGCAGGGTCCACTCATTTGACTTCAGGACAGAAACAGAAACTCCAGAGAGGGCAATTGTTTGAAAACAATAGAGAAATTACAGGATTGGCAGTGCACAATCAACCTGTAATAACAGGGGATATGAAGTTATCCATTATATTCATACTAGGTGCTGATAAAGGCCATTTTATTTGAGTGTAACCCGGATGAAAGGATAGCAGACAATGGATCTAAGTGGCTTTGGGTGGGAGGGCCTACACTATCCTAGACCACCCAGCAAGAAACTCTTGCTTCCTGTCTGTGAGCATTTGAATAGTAATAGAATACAGTGGACCTCTCTATGACATCAGGGCCAGCAGGTGAAATGTTTGTACTGTCTTCCTAATTATCATGCAGCCACAACTATTTGAACTTCCGGAATAGCTACACAGGCTTTATTGCTGTTCACTCCACCCACACTGCAAACGCTGTCTATCTGGCATTTTGCTGGATTATAGATATGTAAGACTTAGCGCTTCACTTAGTTTTTGGGATATGGGACGAAACAGCAGAAAGGGACACAAAAGTCACATAATGCAGGCGGCCACCGGAATTAGAGCCATTATATTGCTAACACATATGAGCCAGAAGGATTTTGGCTCTAGAACAAATTGCACAATAGCGAATGGAATGACGTTCTTGAGCAGCTAGACCTTTTTAACCTTTTGTTCAAACGTTTCTAAGTGGATGAGGAGTTCAGACAGAAGAAGAACCCCAGGCGGTCTCTGAGATCAGCAGTCAGCCATATAAACCCAAATGCTATCACTCACAGTTATGAAAGGACAGCTCCAGTGCCTCCAAATTCTCTAAGGCGAACTAAGTAAGGGGCATACCATAAACAGGTTTTCAACAGATTAATGTTGAAGTTAATACTGGCCATTGGATGCATAAAGTTCACTGCGCACATTTATACAGCTCAAGCCAAACATGGGCACTAGCACATTATGTTTGTTGTCTTTGGAAGACTTGTAAAATTTCAATGTCATCTTTTTGGGACTCTGCTGTGCAATACAATGGTATTACGTATTTCACTTAGTCAGTAAGGCTAAACTGTTCAATTTTAACCTCACAAATTGTAATGTTCCACAGATACCCAACACTGTTCATTACAATTAGGTGCTGCTGCAGCAACAGTATGATACACACTGGTTTGTTTAGTTGTTGGCAATACTTTATTAATGTATTACTTATTATATTTATGTTATTCAACTTTTATAAGGTAGTTTATAAGGGTAGAGTTGATCATTGTTTTGCCTTTACAACACTTGAAATGACAACAGAGCTTGTTTACATGCCCCCCCCCCCCCCACACAAAAAAAATAAAAATAAAAAAATAAAAAAAGTTTTAAAATAAAATGAAAACACCCCTAAGGCCTACCCAGCACTGCCCAACACAATGGATTCTGTTGAAGGGAAAAGCCAGACACAGTGGATTGTGTGAAGGAGCCCATTGGTGGTTCTGGTGTTCATTGTGGGTTGTCTGTCTACTGAATTGAATGTCTTGGCGCCAGTCTATAACTAAAGAGTTCCTGACTGGGTTAAAAGGTTGAAAAATGGTATTACCCCACTTCGATTGAAAATTCTTTCCCAGACAAAAATTGAATTTAAACCTGGTTATGAGAATTTTAAAAAGTCAAACAGACTGTATAGCCAAGCCAAAATTTTGCTAGGCCTATAAAGACAAGCAGGATTGAGTGCTGCAGCTGCATCAACAGCTTCATTCACAGAATGTCTTTAAGCCTAATGTAGATGCAACACCACGAATTGCACAATTAAACACTAAACCGTTTTCTTTTGAATACACCAACCAAGGCACTATTTCCATGTGTCCCCTTTCTTTAGTTTACCTGAGTTTATTTACATTTCCTATTTATATCACTCCCAATATAATGTAATTCAGTGGGTACCCTGCTTGACTCAATGAAATAGCCACAATACATGGAGGGCAATATGGACTTTTTATTAAAATCGTCTTTAAGGTTAATTATAATACTACTGCAATCTAATTTAGATAATTCAATCCATAAACAGTATCCCTGTTTGAAAAACGACCGCTAAAAATGTTCTTTCTAATAATGGGACATCTCTTCCATGATTGAACAATGTAAGGAAACATTTTCCTCTACCTGAGCTGTCAAATCAAGGCAAGCAGAACACGTTTTGTGCATGGTCTATTTCATGTGAGTGTCAGCAGTAAGACAGTAGGCTACTAGGATCTATGATAAACTGACAAAAAAAAAAATGGGGGCGGGGGGGTGTTCATGTTTCCCTGTAGGGGCTTGGAGATAAGAGGCTAAACATTTAAATATATTGCAAGTTCAACTTGCTTTTCGCAGTTTGTTGCTTATTACCTTGTTGATCTCAATTGATCGCATTCGTTATTCTTTAACGCTTTACTGGGATGAATGTGTAAACAGTATATGTAAATTATCACCAATGGATAATAAAGTGTTATCAGTGTCATTTCTTAAAAGCAGTAAATTCAGCAATAAGCTATGGGAACACTTGACCGTATGTTTGCCCATATCCCCACGCATGATAAACATTGCAGTAGTTTAACGCTGGTGAGATTAATAGTGATACACCTTATGTATGCAGAAAACAACAAAATTTAAAGATGCAAGAAATGCTGCGATAAAGATTGAGAAAGATTGGACTAAATAAAATAGAAATTTGTCTCCTTCATGAAAGCTGATATTGGCGATGTCCAAAGTTATTCACAATCAACAGACAGCTAAAAACGGACTCACCCAGACTATCAAATATCCTCGTAGATGAATTAATTGTGATAGATAGCTAGCTAAAAGGAAGTCCCATGCATATTTCGAGCGGTAGGCCTACTTTGTAGATGTCTGTAACTTTCTCTGGAAACCCATGGGAATATTTTCTTGGTAAAGCTGCTGATGGTGAGGGATTGCTGTATATACAACACAAATAAAACAATACATCCACAAAAGCAATGTTGAACCATGCAATTACAGTGCCCTCCACAATTATTGGCACCCCTAGTAAAGATGAGTAAAAAGGGTGATAAAAACTTCATTTGGTGAATTAGCTTAATCTCACACTGAAAAAATGAGAAAAATACATCATTTATTCTGAGAAAAAATAATCCCTCATCAAGAAATAATTATTTTTAACAAAACCACGTGTGCCACAATTATTGGCACCCCAAGAAATTCTTATGAACAAAATGTAACTGAAGCATTTTTTCCATTTATATTTTACTTTTTAAAGTTGATCAGAGTGTTTAGGAACTTTCAAGCAGTAATCCATGACTTCCTGTTTCACTGGGGTATAAATATGAGGTGACACAGAGGCCATAATCCCTTATTCATATATCAACATGGGAAAGATAAGAGAACACACAAATCAAATGAGGGAAAAGTGTGTTGAGCTTCATAAGTCAGGGAATGGATATAAAAAAAAGTAGCTACTCATCTGAAAATGCCCATATCTACCGTTAGAGCAATACTTAAAAAGTTCAAAGCAACTGGAACTGTTACAAACTTGCCTGGAAGAGGACCCAAGTTTATTTTGCCCCCACGCACAGTGAGGAGGATCGTAAGAGAGGCAAAAAAAATCCCCAAGGATCACTGTTGGAGAATTACAGAGGAAAGTAGCATCTTTGGGTCATCAAGTCTCCAAAACTACCGTTAGACGCCACCTCCATGACAACAAATTATTTGGAAGGCATGTCAGAAAAAAGCCTTTCCTGTCATTTCACCACAAACATAAGTGCCTGGAGTTTGCTAAAACGCTACAGGAACTTTGACTGGAACTGTGTTCTATGGTCAGATGAAACGAAAATTTAGCTTTTCGGCAACCAACACTCAAGGTGGGTTTGACGTAAAAAGAAGGATGGCTATACCGGATGGCTGAGCTAAGAGGAAAGTGCACAAGAGAGGACCTAGGACTCTGGATGATCTGGAGAGATTCTGTAAAGAGGAATGGTCTCAGATTCCTTGCTCTGTATTCTCCAACCTTATTAGATGTTACAGGAGAAGACTCAGTGCCATTTTATTGGCAAAGGGAGGTTGTACAAAGTATTAAATGCAGGGGGTGCCAATAATTGTGGCACACGTGGTTTTGTTTAAAATAATTATTATTTCTTGATGAGGGATTTTTTTTCTCTCAGAATAAATCTACTTCAATTAAAGGTTGGATTTTTCTCATTGTTTCAGTGTGAGATTAAGCTAATTCACCAATCGGTGAATTTTTTATAACCCTTTTTACTAATCTTTACCAGGGGTGTCAATAATTGTGGAGGGCACTGAATGTTTTTTAATTGGTGCCAAAACTGAAGAAGAGGAAGTTAATGGAAAATAGAAATGTAAATTGAAAAAGGGAATGTGAATAAGATGGGCTTTTGAGTAGCCTAAGGTTAGGCAGGTTACACGCTAATGACTCCCCGGAAATGCAGTTCAGAGGCTTGAACGAAGGAAATTGAGATGTGGAAAATTGATATTTCTATGTCATGTCAAAATTATGTAATTAGGATTTTATATGATTTAATATGTCATAATGATGTGGTATTTCCTCACATTCAACACTTAATTATAATTATCCATTAGCCTATGAGAATTATTACTGCACAGCGCTGTTTTAGTATACTGTATAGTAGCCTGCCAGTGTAATGCTAACGTAACAGGTGGTAAATTGAAATGATCAGCTCTCTTTGCCACATAATTATTCTCTAAAATTCTCAGCGTAATACTTTAAACAAAAAAGTACTCTTCCAGTAAATAATGATAAACGTCACAGTAAAATTATTTTAAAGTTCAAAGAAAATCATTCAAGTACTGAAAATAATGAAGTGTTCATTTTTTATGCAACACTGAAAATCTTTACCATAAAATGGTTCACTTTAAATTCCTGCCCTCGTAAAATGAAACAAATACTAACAAAGCAAACCAAAGTCAAGCTATAAATTCCTTAAACATGACTATTTTTATTTTATTTCATATACAGTACTTGCAATGTATTCTCGTAGGCTAGTTTTGTTTTTGCCATGGTGATGGGAAAGGATACATGTTACAGTATTACTATAACAGCTATAGACACCAAATATTTGTGATAATGGAAATTAAAATTTTGCTGAGCAGGGTACATATTAAACAAAAAATATATATAACAATAAGATCTGTGGAGTGAATTTCCTCAGCCTTAATTCATTTGAGTTAAATGCAAGGCCTGTTCCAATTGTAAAGTGTAGGATACATCCTGAAAACATGTTTCCCATTATCAAACTATTTATAATAATGATTGCATAACCTCAGCATCTTAACACAGGATAGGAACAGCTCTGAAGGAGCACAGCTCTGGACTACACTCTCTTAGATACTATTGCATAAAATATGAGATCATTGAAAAATGTGAGTCATGAGTTATGACCTGCTCCAGGTGTTGAATAAGACAAACCTGTTTCCACTTTCAGGGATAATGTCAACATCCTCTTCATCATTTGGTATCATATTACCAAGGACTTCATCTCAAGCTCGTGCACTCTCTTTAGTGCATCTGTAAAGTGAAGTTAATGTTTGTGAAATTAGCTTTCTGCAATCAGTTTCTGGTCCCATGTTTTAGTCAGAGTTATGGCTAAAACATGGGCCCAATGGTTGAGTTGGCCTGAACAAAGATGATGGAGGATGTGATATAATGGAAATGTTATTCAGCAATCCAATCAAGCACAGTGTCCACAAGTTGGATATATGTTTAGACCAACCAATCTTAGTATATGAATATCTGCTTGAATATTGGAGCAGAATGAAAGTGTTAAGCAAAACAATGAGATTGAGAGCTAGCTCAAAAGTAAGCCTGTTTATGTCATGTAACTAAGTGTGACAGCATGAACGAATCCATTAAATTATTAAATCCGGCCAGGAAACTTCCAGAACAAATGTCAAACCTACTTCATAAATATGTATAAGAAAGGACTATATAGCATGGCGCCAGTGCCACATAAATGTATTTTTCACAAAATTGATCTATTGTCAAATTAGCATTTTCATCAGAATATGTTCTTGACCACCTAAGGCAATACTCATACATTTAAATATATGACTCCTTTAGCCTGTGAGGAAAAATAGCTCACTTGTGATAAGTTTGGAAAAAAATCCTATTGACTCATTCAAAACAGAATACTACTTCTTCTGCGTAATATTGCAGCTCTCACAGACAGAAAATCCAGCTAGTTGGCACTTTGCACTGCCTTTTCCTCTCTGGCTAGAATTTCTGCCTCCGGTTGGAGCCCCACCAAAAACAAGAATGTGAATAGTCAGACGTAAATGACCATTGCTTTATTAGCAAATCACATCCAGAGAATTTGGGCAGAGTGCTTGACTCATAGTAGCGTAAGGTAATGAGACTGACCAGTAAAGCTACCAAACAGTGAGGAAGGCTGGCTGTTCAGCACTGTTGTAGCAGGTGTTGCCATGCAAACATGCCTGGTGTGACGAGCTTTCGTGGGCTTTATTTTTTTCATCTGCTTATTTTAAGTTGTGTATCTCACTCCCACTTCTAGGCAGCAAATGCAGTCAAGCCACGCTAGCAGAAATGAACTGCGTTAGAGTATCAAATCAAGGAACTTCAAATAAATTTAATTTACAAAGACATTCATTTACATTGCCCCATGTGGTGACAGTGTGACATCAGGTCTCAGATGATCTGCAAGAAAAAATATAACATTTAAAGAATGCTAATACGTTTATTAATAAACAACGTGCCAATAATTACGCCTTCAAAACTTTGGTCTGCATTGAAGCAGATAAAAGAATATTAATCCCAATTCCACAGTCTGAAATCCAAACGGTGGCAGTATTTACTGCAACACTAATTTTCCAAGAGTGATCTTGTAACTGCACTTGTAATAGTGTCTCCACTTTAGATGAACACTGAAATTCTCCCTGAGCCAGGGGACGGAGCCAGAGAAACTCTTATGTGCAGAAAAGCCATGATGAACTGCGTTTAATCAAAGCCTTTCCCTTGCTCTCATATCTGGTCGTTTTTTTTAAGATGGGTCTATTACGAAATAAAGAACTAAACTTCTCATAAACCAAAACACAATTCTCACTCGGGAAAAAAAAGAAAACGTGTGTAAGACTGTTCAAGATGTGTCACATTTCAGCAGTCGTAATACACAGTATGGGAGAGGAGGTCTGAAGATCCTCCACGTCCACGTTGTCTCCTGTACAGTTTAAGACAGTTTATAGCATATTCTCTCAATGCAAAAGCATTTCTGAGCAAACCACTGGGAAACTGTGGGGCTTTTGTTTCCAGTCACATCAAATTTTGCATGGATGGGAGGAAGACATTTTTGTCTGAATCCTCAGCACTCTGGTTTTTGGCTGCCCTTCAAACCCCTCAACTATCCAGGCATAAGAGCCCTCTGTACATAGTCCCACAGCCTGGCCAAGTCATGTCTCTCTCTCTCTCTCTCTCTCTCTCTCTCTCTCTCTCTCTCTCTGGGACACTCTATGGGCCCATAGGGACAGTTAGGCCTTCCCATCTCCTCATAAATCAGGCTATGTACTGGACTGAATGCCATTAGTCTTCAGGACAAAAACACTCGTCCAGTAAGTTCTGAATTCCAACATATTGCATTGTTTACTGCCTTTGAGGACACATAAATGCAACATACTTTTTTCATTGTTAAAATCCTATTTAAAATGTTTTATTTTTATATTTTTTGATTTTTTAAATGTTAACACAGCTTAATAATTTAGTTAAAGGTGTAGTATTACTACAGCTACAGAATATCTCACTTTCACTTGACGTTCCTTCGTAACCGTAACTCTAGACAACAAAGCCACATGTAAACGAGCTAATGCAGTGGGGATTTTCATGTTTCTTAAAGCGATTGTAACTGTTAAGCAGATTTAATTGAACCATGCCCCAGCACTCTGAAGTGAAAATGATTAGTGAGACTTTAGAGAGATATGGAGACATGCTATTTAGGCTATAATCAGTGTAGTCCTATCTGACTTCTGACTATCAAATTGAAGATAGGAGTAATCAAGGATTCTCACTGCATAAATAGGCTAATGCCATTTGATGCTCTGCACAAAATCCCTCTTTCTTATCGTTAGAATTATTATCAAGCCTCCCTAGGCTTTTACTAGAAAATACAGTTACTTTAAAAAAAATAATAAATTTTTAAAAATGTTTATAAAGCAACGGTACATGGTAAACCTCCTATTGTAAGGACAGAAATGATAGCAGGCACAATAACAAAATGTCCACTGGGTGGCAGTATTAGATTTGTATAATACCATTCAAACTGTACAAATATTAGCCTTAATTGATCATGTGCATAATAGACGTTATTAGGTCTTCGAAAAACTTTTTCGAAAGGGCACTTTATATCGTTTAATTAGTTGATTTATTAATTAACTGAATTAGAATGATTTACATCATAACATATTTTTATGTCTTTATTTGCCTATGTGGCAGTTGATTTGGAGAATTGCTTTATTCAACACACAAATATTTGCTATGCACAGTATTGTACCTAAAATAAATCCACAAAATACTTGTTCTAAAACATGATGAAAATGATATGATACTATTACATCAATGCCATTGTAGTGTTTTCATTTTATTAATTCAAACAATACATGTAAGGATGAGAAATTATATAAAATAGATTAACACACAATACCATTTTTAACAGTTCAATCCTACTCTATTGACAAAGGAGCCTATCTGCAAATAACAATCAAATACTGCCCTCCCATGGCTCAACTGAGTAATTCAAAATGGCCAAGTTAATGTGGGAGGGGAGCTTGAAGCTCTCAAAAGCATTCCCACTGTAAACTGTTATTATAATTAGATATGCATTACATTTTCATCAGCTATTGACAGTGATAAAGGGGAGCTGTAAATTATCTTCCCCAAGGGAATTACGCTGAAAGTGACATTGCATGACTGCCACAGGTGCAACACATAGAACTGCACAGCCAGCAGAATTTGATTTTTAAAAAGTCAGTATATACATTTTTTTATAAAGTTGGTCATGTATGGAATATGCATGTAGGGCTGTTCTGTGTAAAAGCAAGGCTGGCAGTTGTTTATGGCGAGATCGTCCTGGGTTTTGAAAGACATAGAGAATGAGAGAGAAGACAAATTAAACAAATCAAATGAAATAGAAGTCCTGTGCATAACTGGGATAGAGCAAAGGAATATAAATGAGAGCACAGAGGGATAGAGAGACGGAATACAATTTCACATCACACATACAAGGTCATGCATTCCGTATACGGGATCCAACAGAGAGATTCAGATTTTCAGCAGCATTCCGTGGAGCCGCAATAAATAATTGATTAGCTCGCCCAAGCACAGCACCACTAACGTTTTCAGCATCAGATTTAAGTAAGCTTCTCTTTACTTCTTAACACGTCGTGGAAAGTTCTGTCTGAAGAGAGCAGTTAACCAGCAGGTACAGAATGGTATAAGGGAGGGTAATGATGTAAGTAAATGTAATTAATAAATGAGAGTTGCTCGCAGAGTGAGCCAGCTCAAGGTTGATCTCTATCCTTGAGAGGTGGCAACACGCGTTAAATTAAGCTGTCTAGGAGATCGGAGAAGCCTTGGCTGTTGAGTCTGACTGGTGAAAATTGGCGGGAAGGGGGGGGGGGGGGGCAAAGGGAGTGAAACAGGAAGGGAGAGAGCGAGGAAAAGAAAGGAAAGGGGAAGCGAAAGAAAAGGGGAGAATGAGGGAAAGACAGAGAGAGGAGGGAGGAGGGAGTGAGGGGCACACTTCAGCCTTTAGGAGGCAGATATAGGCCAGGTCGGTCCTGCAGGCGCATTGAGGGAGACGAACAGGGGAATGGGGTGCATTAGAGGGCTCCCTCAGACCCCCTTTCCCCAGGGCGGCGTGCTGCGAGGACAGAATCCTTTATCTCGGCTGACATCCCAATCTATCAAGGTGGCAGTGATGGAGGCCAGGCTGGCAATCTCCCCTCCCCGAAAACATGGGAGACAGCATGGCCCTGTGTCATGCCCATCCTTCATCATTAACCCCTTCCTAGCGCCCTGCTCCAGCATCCACACACTGGCAAACGAGAGAGAGCGTGCAGCAAGGGGAGAGAGGGGGTTTCACTCCGGCCTCCATGCAGCACATATCATTGCCTCAGTGTACCGCCATGCCTTTTTGTTGTGGGGGGGGAAGAGAACAAATCTGTTTTGAATCGAAGACCAACCAGTCCACCTCTAAGTTCTCTTAACAGTATCAATAGTCTTACCGGCAGAGTCAGCCACCATACTGTGCGCAGGTACAAATATATCAAAGCTAGCCAGCTTCATTAAGTGTCTGGCACCTGGTGCCATGAGAGAGCAATTAGAGAACTGGCAACTGCATACAATAGCATATTGTTTCTGCGCCATATGGCTGTTATCAGCAGCCTGGAAGCCATCATGTGAGGATGAATTATACTTCAGACATGGCAAATCCAACCCATGACATACCGTATACGCTACTGTAACTGTTCCTCTATGCCAGTGTAGAAACAGGCTGAGGAGCTTTCACACAGCACCTGTCCTCTTGAGTTCCATCGTTAATGTTTTTGGGTGTTGCTAGGCAACGCTAGCTGACACTTCCTTCTGATGACCCAGATGTTTCTGTTCCCTCCGAGGCTCCTTGATTTACCGCAGGAGAATCTAATCCAGAAATGTCCTGGACTAGGCTTACCTACAGGGGGCGCTGGAGGGAAACGTTGAAAAAGCCGATCATTGCTTACCTGTCTTTTCTCCTTCATGTCGGCTGCGTGGAGAAAACAGCCAGAGGTGTGAGAACAGTCAATTCCTGCAACAAAGGATAACTTTACCAATACTCCCCCCGCCCGCCCGCCCGCCCCGCCCACCCCACCCCTCCCCTCTCTCTCCAAACCCATTTTCTCCACCCCTCTCTCTCCAAACCCATTTCCCCACCCCTATCTCTCTCCAAACCCATTTTCCCCACCCCTCTCTCCAAACCCATTTTCCCCACCCCTATCTCTCCAAACCCATTTTCCCCCACCCCTATCTCTCCAAACCCATTTTCCCCACCCCTATCTCTCCAAACCCATTTTCCCCACCCCTCTCTCTCTCCAAACCCATTTTCCCCACCCCTATCTCTCCAAACCCATTTCCCCACCCCTATCTCTCCAAACCCATTTTCCCCACCCCTATCTCTCCAAACCCATTTTCCCCCACCCCTATCTCTCTCCAAACCCATTTTCTATCTCTCTCCAAACCCATTTTCCCCACCCCTATTTCTCTCCAAACCCATTTTCCCCACCCCTATCTCTCTCCAAACCCATTTTCCTCACCCCTATCTCTCTCCAAACCCATTTTCCCCACCCCTATCTCTCTCCAAACCCATTTTCCCCACCCCCTATCTCTCTCCAAACCCATTTCCCCACCCCTATCTCCCCAAACCCATTTTCCCCACCCCTATCTCTCTCCAAACCCATTTTCCCTACCCCTCTCTCCAAACCCATTTTCCCCACCCCTATCTCTCCAAACCCATTTTCCCCACCCCTATCTCCCCAAACCCATTTTCCCCACCCCTATCTCTCTCCAAACCCATTTTCCCCACCCCTATCTCTCTCCATACCCATTTTCCCCACCCCTATCTCTCTCCAAACCCATTTTCCCCACCCCTATCTCTCTCCAAACCCATTTTTCCCACCCCTATCTCTCTCCAAACCCATTTTCCCCACCCCTATCTCTCTCCAAACCCATTTCCCCACCCCTATCTCTCCAAACCCATTTTCCCCACCCCTATCTCCCCAAACCCATTTTCCCCACCCCTATCTCTCTCCAAACCCATTTTCCCTACCCCTCTCTCCAAACCCATTTTCCCCACCCCTATCTCTCTCCAAACCCATTTCCCCCACCCCTATCTCTCTCCAAACCCATTTTCCCTACCCCTCTCTCCAAACCCATTTTCCCCACCCCTATCTCTCTCCAAACCCATTTCCCCCACCCCTATCTCTCTCCAAACCCATTTTCCCCACCCCTATCTCTCCAAACCCATTTTCCCCACCCCTCTCTCCAAACCCATTTTCCCCACCCCTATCTCTCTCCAAACCCATTTTCCCCACCCCTATCTCTCTCCAAACCAATTTTCCCCACACCTATCTCTCTCCAAACACATTTTCCCCACCCCTATCTCTCTCCAAACCCATTTTCCCCACCCCTCTCCAAACCCATTTTCCCCACCCCTATCTCTCTCCAAACCAATTTTCCCCACACCTATCTCTCTCCAAACACATTTTCCCCACCCCTATCTCTCTCCAAACCCATTTTCCCCACCCCTCTCCAAACCCATTTTCCCCACCCCTCTCCAAACCCATTTTCCCCACCCCTATCTCTCTCCAAACCAATTTTCCCCATACCTATATTCTCCAAACCCATTTTCCCCACCCCTCTCTCCAAACCCATTTTCCCCACCCCTATCTCTCTCCAATCCCATTTTCCCCACCCCTATCTCTCCAAACCCATTTCCCCACCCCTATCTCTCTCCAAACCAATTTTCCCCATACCTATCTCTCTCCAAACCCATTTTCCCCACCCCTCTCCAAACCCATTTTCCCCACCCCTATCTCTCTCCAAACCCATTTCCCCCACCCCTATCTCTCTCCAAACCAATTTTCCCCATACCTATCTCTCTCCAAACCCATTTTCCCCACCCCTCTCTCCAAACCCATTTTCCCCACCCCTATCTCTCTCCAAACCAATTTTCCCCACCCCTATCTGTCTCCAAACCCATTTTCCCCACCCCTATCTCTCCAAACCCATTTCCCCACCCCTATCTCTCTCCAAACCAATTTTCCCCACACCTATCTCTCTCCAAACCCATTTTCCCCACCCCTCTCTCCAAACCCATTTTCCCCACCCCTATCTCTCTCCAAACCAATTTTCCCCACCCCTCTCTCTCCAAACCCATTTTCCCCACTCCTCTCTCTCCAAACCCATTTTCCCCACTCCTCTCTCTCCAAACCCATTTTCCCCACTCCTCCCCGGCACACTCTCTGTCAGTTGTCAGGAATCTTGTTTTCTGCCTGGTGCTCTAATGTGAGCGTGGCGGCTCCGCCTGGCGCTTGAGTGGAATGAGTTTGCCCGGTCATGTAGAGCGGTGTCAGAGAGAGGCGATGCCGGCAATTCATCACCAGAGCGCCTGGCTGTCAGCGCCTGGCTGTCGTAGCAGGGGCCAGGGCTGGAGGGGCGGCCCACTGTCAGCGCGGCTCGCGGCCCCCGGGGGACCCGCCTGTGGCGGGGGGGGGGGGGGCCTCGCAGGGCCCGCAAGCTGACAGGGCGTCGGGATGGGAGACCAATTATCCCGCGGCGTGGAATTGGAGCGAGGCATTAAAATGAGGTGGGCCGGGCTCCGACCCCGTCAATCGGACCCGCGGGTCGGGGGCGGGGCTTCCCGGGGCGCTGAGGAGGACAGGCCGTGGGAGGTAATGGCATGCCATTAACGCCTGGCTCTCAGCCACGCCGCCGCTCTCTGTCCATTAGGCCCGAAAACGCACTGAAGTGCGTCAGAAACCGTCTCTGGAGCCCATTAGCGACCCTAATCTCCGAGGCTGGGACAGGGGGACATGTTGCTTGATCCAAAGATCTGGCTGCTTCGTGTCCATTTAACACGACGCCCCCCAGAGCCTCAACTCCAATCCACTTTGCTTAAAACGTACGATACCAGAATAACATCCAGAGATCTCTCCCTACTCACCAATGATTCATTGTCACTTTTGTTTATGCAAGCAAAGCAAATGTATGCAGCACAAATGTGTACGCGCAGCCTCTCTTTCACAAAGTAAATGAGCCGTCCGCCAAAAGGAATAACAATATCCATGGCGACATTTTGACATATAGAAAAATAATACAAATGTATTTTTTTTTTTACAAATGTATTTTTTCAGATTTGAACAAAATCACGTCAGCGTGGCATTAGGAAAGTCGAAACGCAGAGCTGCTGGGAGGCTCCTCCTGCTAAAGCACTGCTCTAGTGCACGGGTGAGCCTCCCGGGCTGGCATTCAATCTGGATTGTGTCAGTGCTGCGACCGACAGGGTGATGCCCCAGTTGGATCTAGTTTCTCCCAGGGATGAGAGTTGCAGTGGGCTGTGAGGACAGCGCCTCATCGCACAACAGTGACACCTACTGGTCAATCGGGTGTCGAGCAGTCTGAGAGTCAGACCTTTCGCATTTTTTTCATTTTATTGTGAGGATCGAACCCCCCCATCCCCACAGAAGTGAGGGGCATTCATATATGGCTACCCTATGTACTGTTCCACACATCTTGGTCAAAGCTTTTTGAGAACACCCCTCAGATGGTTAAACACTGAACAGATGTGTTTGATAAGAATGGCAATCACTGCTTCTTCTCTGAATCAATTACAAGCTGCGTAGAACATGCAGACTTAAAGCAGGCCACTGGTCAGAACAAGAGAGGAACTGGAGGCAAAGAATCTTTTACATAAAAACTTTTTATTATTTATAAGGGAAGCTTAACAACAGCATGCAGTTAGCACATTAAAATGAACAGATATTGCACTGGTTTCACGCTAGCAAATCCTCTCACCGTGGCCCCCCACCCACCCTTGTGTCCAACCCTGCTGCACATTTCCCATCTCCTCCTGAAGAGACAAACACACACACACACGGCACACGGACAGAAGCCCTCTCCTCGCCCGTCTCGCGTCGACCCTCGATGGCGGTCAGCGGTCTATGGCACTGGTCTCTACACCCTAACACTGCAAACGATTATCGCCAATATGTACAAATAAACGGCCGACGTGCGTCACTTTCGGAAACGGCAGGATAAAATGACGGGGGGGGGGGGGGGGACTGTTGCACACCGTATAGCGTGTGACGCAGAACACAGGGGGCCGTACAAACAGACTGGGGAGAAAGGGGGCGTCTGGTCTGGCAGTAGGGCACCCTACGGCAGGGAGGAGGGGATCCTGAAGGCCCTTAGACCTTCCCCTCTAAAGCTCTTGCAGTGGAGGATGGGGCAGAGACATCATCCACAGAACTGCACAGTCCTTAGACACTCTGGGTGTCTCTCTCACATGGACAGGATTTCAGTGGGACTGTTAAGCAGTCACTGTATAACTTGGTGGTGGTGGTGGGAGGTTATAACATGGAAATATCCCGCAGGATATTTTGTTTTTAAACATAAAATACACTGGTGCGCACAGACTGATTGTTATCAGAGGCAATTTCCCCCCCGCCTTGTGCCATGGACTTTCATTTGATTTATCTGCAACTACAAGTCCCAGCAGGCCATGCAGCTTCTGAACCGCCAGCATCAATTTGAGAAGGGGGCTGTAAACCATGATCCCCGCAGCAAGTCACACCTACACACGGTAATCTCATACTCTGCTAAACTAGACAAAATATAAATAGAGCTCACAGTATGTACAAATCACATGTACTCCTCTAGCACGCTTGTAAACTTTTTTTTTTTTGAAAGGCTGTTTGTGTGTTGGGGCGGGGTTTCACTGGGACCACACAGTCGTTACAGAGCTTTGGTCTTCCAGGGTGGGAGAGTGTGGGTCGCAGACCGACTCATTTTCAGGACAGTGGACATTATACTGATGGATGCGTGTTTCTAGAGTGGACCAGCACAGTGGCATAGCATGAGCTTATAGCAGATGCCTGCTGGACTCACATTCATGAAAGGAGCAAATCCATATTTTTAAAAAAAACAATAATAATCCTTCCCTCAGCTGACCTCTCAATTTCCCCAGGTAAAATAAAAAATGTGCGTCCAAACACAATACAAATAGAGGATGAGGTCATTTCCATGTGACTTTACAGTCAATGAGGAACAGCTAGCTACAGTATCACCCCTGCAAATAGACTTACTGTAGACTCCATATTCATCAAACTGATTGTGTGAGAATGGCTTCTCCCAGTGAAGTCTGTCATATTCAAACGTTATGTCAATTTGCCAAATCCACGCATTTCTTTCCTGCTGGATATTTATTTCAAGTATCTAAGTTTTACTCAAGAGGCCAAATCTAAACAAGCTCATATTCATATGTATTCTGTATGCAGTATAGCAATAAACCCAGATTTTGTCCCAATTCAATTGATTTCACCCATGCCTATCAATAAAATAGCCTTGCCCCTTTAAAAGATATTGAAAGAGAGGTACGAGTCACTGAAATGCTAGATGCGACACACACACAATTGTAAACTGGAATGCAGCTGTAACTGGGCAGCAGTACAAAATCAATACTGTTGATAGTCAAATTTCATCACTATTTTAGTGCGACTGAAATGTTGATAAGTTGACAGATTGCTTAAAAACTTGAAGACGGGAAGACCGGGTGCTGCCGTGGCACTGCGAGTGTAGAGAGCGTGCGGAAATCAGCGGGACTGGGCTTTCACACACCGGAGGTCTACTGGCGGGAGAAGGCGCTCGCTATGGCGATGGGGCGGGACAGAACGCACGACGCAGCCCCTCGCCAACCATTTCCTGCTTCGGCGCCTCGCGACCTTTCTTCCCTGTAAGCGGCCATTTGTGGTTCCCTCCGCCTGAGGAGATCTGTGTTTCTACCAGCTCTCAGGACCAGTGAGCCAGGCTCTGGGCATCCAGCCTTGTATGCTGGCCACACCCACAGGGGCACTGACCCGGGCAGCCCAGTGGCTTCTTGTGTCCGGTCTGACAGGGCATCCGCTAAAGAGAGGTGTAGAAAATAATATGACAGTGGTGTTCAGCAAAGGCGGACATCTGCACCTCAACAACGCCAAAGGGTCCGACTGGCCTCCCTTTTATTTATTTTCAAACAAACAAAACAATTTTAAAAAGGTATGTGCAAAACCTGGGGGCCCTTTCAATGCTCATGTTTCAAGAGGGCTGCAAGCTACTGGTTTAGTGACAGGAGCTATCCTGATACACACACTCCCTCAACACAACAGGGTAAAAAGCACAAAGAACAGACTGTGTGTGTGTGCATGTGTGTGCGCGCACTGTGCACACGCACACATAGTACAGACACACTCACCCATTCACCAACACGCACATATATACACATGTATAAAGTTCGCTAATCATACGAAATAAGAACCAATCACAAAAGAACACAGCAAGTTGGTCCAGATATAAAAGAACAACAAAAATGTCAGGGAAAATGGCTGATAAAAAGCAGGGGCTAGAAATAAAGACAAGGGTCCTTTTGAGCTTCTCAAGTCAGTGTTTATCACGGTTTTGGCGATAGTTATCCCTGTGCAGTGTAAAGCCATCATTCAGCGTAGCTAGTCCGTCTGGCCAGATTCACGGTACCTTCTCCCCTCCTCCCCGCACTGTTCCCTAGCCTGTCCGCACTAGAGATGAAACCTCCTGCTCTCTGTCGGAGTGAGTGAGCGAGTGAGCGAGTGAGTGAGTGAATGATGGCCTGGCTGGAGAGTGTGAGGCTGGGTAATTGTGTAGGGAGCAGGGAGATCCCCTATGGGCTGTGGAAGCTCAGGAGCACCGCTGAGGTAATGGGCTCCACTCGGCATAAACGCACACGCCGCCTCTCTCTGCGGCCTAAGAGAGTTAGAGTAGCACTCAGGCCCAGGGCTAACAGGGCCATCACCGTGCCTCTCCACTGAGGCTGTCCTTCACACACGAGGGCGGCCATTTTATTCCTCCCTCAGACACAAAGACCTACGGCGGACACAGAGACACGTCTCCTAGCATCCGGTCGACAACGCGCTCAGAAATGAAATGCGAATCACTTTGTACTTTTTTTTTTTTTGGTTGACTATTTAGGCAAAAGCACTACATAAAGATTACTGAAAGTGTCTCATGCTGTGAGATCAGACACAGCTAGGCTATCTTCCTAACACAATACCAGTTAAAACTCACATACAGTAAATTCTGACTGTGGCATGAGTGTGAATGGAGCTGGAGCGTTAATGTGTTTGTGGGACAGTCTAACATGAAGCACTGCACACACTGATACTCCTGTAATAATCTACTTATTCCATCACTTTCAGATCTAAGCTTCTTGCTTCTACTTTGTCTGAACTACCAGTAAATGCAATGTGAAACCAGCGTGAAAGCGTGAGGCGGTAATGGAAATAAGTAATTACGTCGCTTGGTGCTGATGGAACAGTGGCAATACAAGTTTTTCAGAAGCTTCATGTGTATTTTTTTTTTTACAAATTGCTAAGCATACGCTACTTATTGCTGAGATACATCCTTTTTTTCCACAGAAGTTGCTCTCGGAAAAAAACATGCAGATGAGTATGAAATATAGTATTCAATAAGGCACAACCAGTTCTATTAGCTAGAAACATAAGTGGTCTCAGACATTAACCTCAGAGTGGAGAGTCATGACAAAGTAAAGTTTGAGAAGATCATTAGTGAGAAAACTGCTCTCGCTGATCGGACCAGTAAAGCCAAGCTGTTTATTTCTAGCCCCATCTCTTGCAGAGAGAAACTCTGACGTCACAAGAACAGTTATCGATGACTCGAAAACAGTAACACAGTCCAGATATAATTAGGATATGAAACATAAAACACAAACGATCCGGAATGGAACAGTTGGGTTTCTCTTCCTTTTTTTTTTTTTTATATATTTTTTTTAAACAGCTAATACCTCAGATTAGTGTACTGTGAAGTTTATCTTGTTTCGTTACTCCAACATGCATTCCTTAATTAAAATCTCGAGCCGATAGTCTGTGTGCCGCGACGGCGCTACGTTTTCTTGCCGGCTTTGTCCTGTGGTGCAGCAGTGGGTTTGGGCTCCTGCCTCTTACTCTGCTCGGCGGCGTTGGCGGCCTGCGGCCCCTGCCTCTGGCAGCCGCGCGGCGACCCTGCCCTCTCTGTGGGCTCCGAGGTCACCTGGGCGCAGTCTTTGCCGGGCGTCGGCCTCTTCCTGTCCACCGTGGGGTCCGGGGCCCTGGGCGGGGGAGCCGGCGGCTCAGTTTTGGAGGGGGAGTGTCTGGGGGGCGACTCTATGAGACGAGGGGACTGAGGGCTGGGCTGCCTGGGGTGCGCGGCCAGGAAAGGGGCGGGGCTGGTCGCAGGAGTGACAAGCTTGTCCTGCTCCTTGCTCTTTGGGTGAGAGGGGTCGGCAAGCCGCAGCTCTTTGGACTTGTCGAAAGTCTCCTTGGCGCCCGGGATGGTGAGTTTGACCGGGCCCAGCACGCTCTTAGCCACAGTGGCCAGCTGGGACACGACCTTCTCCACCCCGCTCTCTGCCGTGGCGGGAAAAGCTGCGACGCTCATCGCCTGCCTTCTGTTGTCAGCTTCCTTCTTCTCCTTGCTGGTCCCTGATGGGGTGGGCGTGTCCTTGCTGTCCGTGGGTGGGGCGCTGAGTTTGACCTCAGACACAGGGCTGGGTTTTGGGGACTTGTCCTCACTCTTGGCCGCGGTACCGCTCTTCCCCCTGGGCTCCGGCACCTTGGGGGTCTTCCAGTCGCCAGAGGGGGCCACGCTGGGGGCGGAGGGAGCGGCCGGCTTCTGGAAGGAGTCCTTGCTGACCGAGGTGAAGGCGCTGCCGGGGGTGGAGAAAGTGCAGGGCAGCTTGCTCTGAAGGCCTTGCGGGAAGGTAGTGGTTTTAGTGCCGGGTGACGACTCCTGTGTCTTCCCGCCTTTTATCCCCGCTTCCTCGACCACCGCGGGGCTGCTGGCTCCACCCCCCTGCTGGATGAGCCCTGTGCTCTGAGTCGGCTTCTGCTCCACGCCTTTCCCCGCCGCCGTAGCGGAGGCGGGTGCGGGAGCCTGCTGCTGCCTACTCAGCTGCACAGCGGCGCAGTACGTCTGCGCGGGGGAGAGGGACAGGGTGGGGCCCGGTCTGACGGTGGGGGCGGGCCTGAGCACGGAGGGCGGGGGGACAAAGGGCTCCTCCTCCTTGCCGGGGCCCTTGTGCCGGCCCTCGCCCCAGCAGCCTAGCCTCCTGCCGTCCTGGCTGTCCTCGGAGCCCTCGTCCGTCTCGTCCTCGGAGGAGTCCACCTCGTGGATGGCGTCCTGCTTCTGCAGAGACTCCCGGCGCTCGGCGCGGTCCTGGCGGATGGCTGACAGCTTGTCCTTCAGCTTGCTCTTCCCCGAGGCCAGGCCCAGGGGCCCCGGACCTACCTCAGGCCCCTCCTGGCGGCCCAGCTTGCGGGACGAGTGCTTCTGCAGGCTGCCCTTCTCGGCAGGGGCTGCACGGCCCCCCAGCACGCCCTCGCTGGCCGACTCCTGCAGGCTCTGCAGGCTGGGGTCCCTCTGCATCATCTCCTTCTTGAACTCGGCGTGCGAGATGTCCAGGCTGTGCTTGCGCGAGGCCACGGGCAGCTTCTTGTCGGCAGCGGAGGAGGGCGAGGGCGAGGAGGAGGAGGACGAGAGCGAGGCTGCCAGCTTCTCGGCTGACTGCACGCGCTTGAGCAGGGGCGAGCGCGGCGGCTCGGCGCTCTTGGGCCGTGAGATCTGCCGCACCAGGGGCGGGGACGAGTGCAGCTTGACGGGGAAGGAGCCGCCCAGGGCGTGGCCGGGCAGCGGGGAGGGCGAGCGCTGGGGGGAGGTGCTCTGGGGCGTGGGTGAGGGCGTGCGGGCCAGCGGGGACAGCGGGATGTTGCCGGCGGACTTGCGGCGAGGGGAGCGGTACTGCCGTTGCAGTTTGGGGGCCAGGCCGTGCAGGGAGCTGGGCCGGATGTGGCCGGAGCTGGCCGGGGAGTTTGGCACACTGGAACTGGGGGAGCTGCTCTGGGACGAGTTCCCGCCCACTGGAGGAGGAGAGAGACACATCAACTTAAGGGCGGAGCCTATCAGACTCAAACCGATTCAAGCATTTCAATGCCTTCACCTTTATGAGTTTGAAATACTGTTATTGAAACACAGTTACAGAGCTATGCACAACAAAATGGGCAGTGTTAAATCAGCTCTGACACAGTAGATTTGATCCCATAACTCTATGCATCTAATCTATTTTTATTACTCTATGACAACTATAAAATCACCCTCACAGAACAAATATTCACATACTTTCGGCAGTTGTCTTCACAGACACATGCATAATCGCACACACAGACACACGCACGTGCACACACACTGTGTGAGGACGGCGTACCGGAGTGTGTGGAGTCGGGGGTGGAGCGGTAGCCCTGTGTGGGGGAGCGTGGGGAAAGGTTGTGTGTGGGGGACCCAGGCACACTCTCTCCAGAGGACAGGGAGCGGTTGAGGGAGGAGAGACTGCGGCTGGTGTGCAGAAGGGAGGCCTGCTTAGTGATCTTCCGAAACAGGGAATTCCTCTTCTTACTGCTAGAAACACACATACATACAAAACCTTTAAACATTACTCTAAGGCATACTGACTGTATGAACATTACACTAAGGGCATACTATATGAACAAACACACATACAAAACCTTTAATGATTGCTCTAAGGGCATACTGTATGAGGCAGTCTGAGGCATGCCCTGTTGTAAAATATAAAGAGCAGTGAAATGTAACGGCGATTCTCATAAGGGCACATGTAGAGACACACCTGGAATCCTGGCCTTCCTTGGTCTTGGTCTTCTTGTTGCGGCGAGCCATTTTGGACTTGTAGCTGGACTTCCTGGCTGGACCCACTTTGATAGAGGTATTCTCAAAGGGCGTGGCTGAGATGGACACCTTGATGCCGCTCTGACGGAGCAGGAAGAGACCCAGAATGCTTCAGACCCAGGCTCAGTGTGTTTGTGTGCGCGTACGTGCCTGTTCGTGAACATGCGCGCGTGTACGTTACGCCTGTCACTTTTTAAAAAATGACCCAGTTATGGCCAGTATGGCTCAGCTTTAATTTCCCATTAAACGTGTAGCTAAATAGTTTAACTGCGCTAGGCTATAACTAAGAAATAATGATAGTATCTTGAAGTTTCATTGAGAAAAACAAAACCAGGGAAGATCATAATGTCAATGATGCCTTTCACAGCAATAAAAGGTGATCTGTAGATCAACTGCTGCTCAAATGAAATAAAAAATTGCAACTCATGAGTCCATCTTTAATTCACAACAATGGCATGGCATACTTAAACTAAACTGAACTGACCCATCTCCTTTGGAGGGGTAGTAGGGCAGTTACAGTTGCATACCTTGCAGGGGACTTTCTCCAATGGCATAGAGCCCGTAATATTTCCAAATGGCACTCCTGATGTGCGGTGGAGTTGCAATTTTTCTTGGCTCCACCATTTTGAATGTGTAGCCCACAAGCTACGCTGATAGCATGACCCACACACAAACTTTATTTAGGCTACCGGTGTACCCTCCAGACACAACAATAATAACACGGCTTGTTGTTTATCAATCTCTGATATTGAGCTTTACCACAAGCGCAGCACAGACGAGCGCAGAGCGCAACTGGGCTCCTTATTTCGCCTAGGCAACGAGATGTTCGAAATTTGACATTTTCCTGAGATTCAAACAAGTTTGATTATCGGACAAAAAAGTGACAGCCCTAGTGTACGTGTACTTGTGGGTGGTGAGTGTGCGCGCGCATGTGTGCACATGCTTGTGAGCGGCGAGCATTTGCGTGTACCTTTATGATGAGCTCCACAACCTCTGTGTGCACCAGGCCGTGCACAGGCTCCCCGTTCACGTGGGTGATGAGGTCGCCCTCCCTCAGTCCCGCCTCATGTGCAGGCCCGCCCTCCTCCACATGCTGACAGCCAATCAGAGAAAAGGGAGGAGGGGTTACTTAGGGCTGAGTTTACACTAGTACTGACCTCTAACACTTCTGCACTTAATCCTAGCATAGCGTACTCTCTAAAAGGAAAACTAGACTAATCTTTACTACACCCACCCACCCACACACACACATATATATATATCAAAAGCACAGCGTGTGCTTTGGCTAAGCATCAGCTCTCAGCCCAGTCCATGTCACTGGATCATTAGCAATCTCCGCGCTTGGCTCTGCTGGAAGCCAACGGCTCTTTCTCTCTGAAATCTGAACAACTCATTCTTTCTCCACTCAACGTTCTCTAATGGTCTAAATAGACCGAGAACGTCAAGATTTGATTGATCGTAATCAAATCCGCAGTCTATCTCAGGGCTAATGACCCAGTGACGCTGTCTGGTCTACCGACTCATGGCTGTGCCATCGCATTAAGAATGATGTGTTTCAGTGGCACAGGAGGAAAGACAGTGTACACATCTGAACAGCGTTCCCCATTAAAGCCCCTGCTGACGTTTGACCATTTGTATTTAATGTAATTATCATACAGTATGCTATTCATCATTTCAATTACATTTCTCATTAAGTTAAACGAAACATTTTCCGTGATGTTAGCAGAAGATGCATTCTTACACGATACCAGTCGTCATGCAATGTGTATGCTGTACCCTGATGTTCCCAAAAACAGGAATAGAGAGAGATGACTCCTCTCTCCCCTACCGTCCTACACTCACCCAGACCATATGGTGCACGGTGTAGATGTCAGTGTCCCCCATGTAGACGCGAATGGCCCTCAGGGTGAAGCCGTACTTCTTGCCGGCGCGGTGGATGATGATGGCGGGCTTGGCGTTGCAGACGGCGGGGGAGAGGTCCCGACTGGGGGACGAGTCCCTCGAGGAGGGGTTTGAGGAGAGGGAGTGGGGGGACATGGGGCTGGCCAGGGGGGAGGCGCCGTGGTGGTCTGTGAGAGAGAGAGTGAGAGAAAGGTGGTTAAAGTCACAAAGTATGCTGTACGCTGTACACACACACACACAATGGCCCCATACACACTAAACGTGCGCACATACCTGAGGGGATCATGAGCGACAGCGTGGTGGCCGAGGCTGACTTTATGACCTTGTTGAGGGGCCGGGAGGCGTGCTTCTCCACAGACTCACCGGAGAGCAGCCTGTGGCGGGCGCGGCGGGCCGCCAGGTCGCTGATGGCTTTGGGGGTGGAGCTGTCAGCCCCTTCAATGCTGCTACAGCGGGGAGACGAGCGCTCCCACACATCCCCCGAGCTACCTGCTATTGGGAGAGAGAGAGGGAAGAGAGGGAGGGAGAGAGCGAGATAAACAGCCTGTCAACTGTGTTACTACCAGGAACAAAACTCATAAGCCATCTCATGCTAGAGTAAAATAATTTCTGAGAAAATCCTTTATTGTATGTGATTGGGAAGTAGTGCAGAGCTTCAGGTTAGGAGTGCGATGGGTGG
This sequence comes from Synaphobranchus kaupii, assembly GCA_029718625.1. Classification (NCBI taxonomy): domain Eukaryota; kingdom Metazoa; phylum Chordata; class Actinopteri; order Anguilliformes; family Synaphobranchidae; genus Synaphobranchus; species Synaphobranchus kaupii. The sequence continues at coordinate 101,190,644 of CM056377.1, read as the reverse complement.
TCAAAGTGTGAAAGACAGATAAGCCATGGGAGTATCAGATAAGATGAGTGACTGGGGTGAGTCAGGCTCAAGTGAATGAGAGATGCCAATTGGTTGGGGTGAGTCAGGCCTGAAATGAATGAGAGATGGTGATTGGCTGAGGTGATTCAGTCCTGTGGTGAATGAGAGATGGTGATTGGCTGGGTGAGGCAGGTCTGAGGTGAATGAGAGATGTGATTGGCTGAGGTGAGTCAGACCTGTAGTGAATGAGAGATGATGATTGGCTGAGGTGGGTGAGTGGTGCAGACAGGACTCACGGGTCAGGGTGGTTCTGCTCAGCTGGCTGCTATTGGAGCCTGGCGTGGTGGGCGACTCATCCAGCTTCAGCTCCCTCTCCACAGGCAGCTCTGGGATGGACAGGGGCAGCTCGTCGCCCCTCGGACCCCTGGCCGTAGGCTGGGGCAGTAGGGCGGGGCTCTTCCTGCTGCCGCCCTCCTCTTCGGCAGAGATGGCAAAGCGGGGCATCTCGATGATGGCCGAGCAGCAGCGTCGGCGCACGGTCAGAGGAGGGCTGGAGTCGCTCTCCGTGTGCGACGACTCGGACACAGAGAGACGCTTCCTTAGGCTGCAGAGACACAGACAAACAGGCAAACACGCACACACACACACACACACACACACACACAGACAAACAGGCAAACACGCACAGACACGCACGCACACACAAACCAGAGAGCTGTGAGCCGAGGTAATAACAAAGAACCATCCAAGTTAAGGTAACCTTGTAAGCATTTCTAAATGGATCCATGCTTTCATGTAGGTTACAGAGAGTAGAATATTCCAGATCAGTGAGGACTCACATTTCCGGCGACCCCACCATCCAGCTGCGGTCACGTGACCTGAGGCCGCTGAGGCTGTCGATGCGGTCGCTGCCCTCCTCGCTCAGGCTGCGTTTGGTTGGGGGAGGCGTCCTCTTCTCCTCGTGGAGAGACAGGCGCTCCATACTGCTGTACACCTGACAGGAACAGGACACACACAATGCATAACACTATAAAAACACTGTCCAGCTGTGCACACACTCACTAATTACAGCATTCTTTATGAGGGAATGTACTTCAGCAGGCAGGATAGACTGCAGAAATAGGCAGGCGTGTGCATGCACGTGTGTGTGTGTGTGTGTGTGTTTGTGTGTCCAACAATACCTTGCTGAATCGTGGAGAGCAGGAGGAGAACTGGCGGATCTCTACGTGCTCTTCATCATTAGTGTCCTCTTCCTCTTCAGAGTCCACATGGTGATATCGGTCTGAGCGAGCTGGTCACAAGTGGGGAGAGATTTACTCACTCAGCCAAGCAGCCTGTTTTTACTGTAACTGCACATTTCACAATGGCACAACTCTGGTTTATAGATGGATGTAAATAGCAGAGCAGCACTTTAACAGCTGCTAGCACAGAGACAGGCAGAGGCGGGACTCACTGTCGAAGTAGCTGGTGTCGTCCTCTGACTCCAGCTGGGGGATGAACTCAGCCTTCTGCCTCAGCAGGCTGTTCCAGTCCAGGTTTGTGAAGAAGCGGTGTTGCTTCACCTCAAAGGCGCTGCCTGCACACGAACACGGACACACACACACGGACACACACACACACACACACACACGCACACGAACACGCACACGCACCAGAGAGAGAGGGACTCAGAAATAGGGCCTTCACACAAAATGGATCAAACAAATCCCAAAGCAAAATGCAGAGGTGGGTAGGGGTTTTAGGGCTGGGCACCTGTTCCGAGGCGGTCCAGGGGGTTCTGGCGTAGCAGTTTAGATATGAGGTCCTGGGCGTCGAGGGGCAGGGCTTCATCCTCATCTGGCCAGATTATCTCATCTGTGTGACCACACAGAAACACACACTTCAAGGGTCAGGCAACTCCCATTTCACCAACTACAAACCTGGCACCTGCACACAATGCTGGATGTGCGTATGTCTGTCCTCGCCTATCACCAGGTTCTCCTCTTGGGGGCCTCATTCTTTTAAAAAATGGCGCACGTGGGCCAAACATTTTCCACATGACATTTATGAAACAGTATAGGAATAAGATCTATTGAACATGTGTGTAAACAAAGTACCTCCCTTCATAAAATATGTATGCATGCGCACAAATAATATGCTGTGACTTGGGGGATGTATGCTCACACTGCTGATGAAGACTTTTTCATGTGACCGTTTTGATCTGACTATTTTTCTTAGTCCATTATCACAGGGCCTAGAGTAAGTCTGTGGAGGGCCGCGTTTGGCCCGCCAGGTCTACACCCATTCCGGTCGCCATGACGCCGGCGGTACTGACCGCTGATGACCTGTCCGAAGAGCTCCTCGGGCGTGTCCCCGAAGAAGGGCGCGCAGCCCACCAGGAACTCGTACAGAATGACCCCCATGGCCCACCAGTCCACCGGCTTGCCGTAGCCCTGCCGCAGGATCACCTCGGGGGCGATGTACTCTGGCGTGCCGCAGACCTGGCCACACACAGCACAGAGCGTGAGCTCAAACACTCTAGTGTACGTGCTTGTAGGTGGTGGATTGGACACTGGGTGGATTGGACACTGGGTGAAGGAAAGGGGCGCGGCATACCTGCTTGTCCAGGAACTCGCGCGCGTCCTTCTCGATGTGACCTTCGTACAGGTTTGTTGTCAGGCTCATCAGCCCAATCTTAGAGAGTCCGAAATCTGTCAGCTTGATGTGTCCCATTGAGGTGATGAGAAGACTGTGGGCCAGAGAGAACACGGAGAGCCACAAGTCATTACCTCCCCTCTGCAAGGCCATGTGCGGACCAGCTCACACTGTCAATCTAACCTCAATGCATATGTGAGGCCTCGATTATGGAAACAAGACGCAAAGAATCATCTCTTTAAAATCATCCCTATACAATTCTTAATTAGTAACTAAGTTGAAATTACTTCTAAACTGAAATGACCAAACTGTGAAGGACATTGGTGTTGGGAACCCTGTGACAAACAAAAACTATCCACTTGTGTGTGTGTGTATAGGGGTTCCAGTACAGGGACAGCGGGGAGTCGTACTTGTCAGGTTTGAGGTCTCTATGGACGATGCCATAGTTGTGCAAGTATTCCAGTGCCAGGACAGTCTCAGCGAAGTACATGCGCGCCATTTCCACAGGAAGAGCCCTGATGTTCTTCAGAAGAGTGGCACAATCTCCACCTGCGTGGGAAAGTCATCAGGCACTAGTATTACCTCCATATTCTCACGCATATAATTAAACTCATTAACCGGTAAAGGAAAAGCCAGGTCTCTACAAGCTTATTTTTCATTTAAATTATCAAACAAAATTTAGTATGAACAGAAAAATAATTTTTAAAAGAATATGCCAGCTATACCACAGATCAAACCTTGACATCATCTTGACAGAAAAGGCTTTATATGCACAATAAAGTTTTGTGGGTTTTGTATTTGACGCTCTGAACCATACCTTCCACATACTCCATGACCATGCAGAGATGCCTGCGGGTCTCGAAGGAGCAGAACATGCTGACCACAAAGGGGTTCTCAGCGAAGGTGAGGATGTCTCGCTCCACGAAGGCCTGCTGGATCTGGTTCCTCAGGATCAGGTTCTGCTTGTTGATCTTCTTCATGGCGAAGCGCTGTCGGGTCTCTTTGTGGCGCACCAAGTACACCGCCCTGTGGGGGGGGAGAGGGAGGGCGGAGTGACCGTCAGTGCCACACCACATTTAACACTGGTGAGGGTCTGTCCCCCCATGCAGGAGGCAGAGAATCGGGCTCAGGCTATCTCACCCGTAGGCCCCGTTGCTGATCAGCTTGATGTTCTCAAAGTCCTCCTCCCGCGGGGCCTTGGGCTTGGGCTGGGTGGGCTGTACGGTAGCACCGCGACTCTGGACCGTGGCAGGGTAGAGGGACACATACAGAGGGCTTTTAAAACTGCAGACAACACATCCACACTGGTATATATCAGCATTAAAGCACTGTCCATAGTCAGCACTCCCTCCCTGACTCACATCCACTGAGTCATCTGTTTCAGGAGTGTCTGGGTTTCCGCTGTCATAGCTGCTCAGCTGGGCCATTTCTGCAGGGAGACAGTAAGGCGAGAGTGAAAGGCCTGATCTCAGCTCCCAGCATGGGGCCATCATGGGATAATGAAAAGGCTGAAAGCTCAGCTTTGTGGGTTGAAGCAGACGTTGGCCTTAGGCTGAGACATGTGACATGTTCTCCAGACATCTGCACACTGTTAGGGGTACAGTATTAAGATCTTTCCTACACTGAAGTCATGGTCGGTCTACAGGGAATCTTTGGACACAGTGGAGAATACATCTCATCTCAGCGTTGTCAAAGGGCTGGGTGCTGTGTCACTGTGACAGACTCACCCTCCAGGGGATCCCGCGTGAGCCCCAGCTGGCTGATGATGTAGCGGGGGATGTCCGACTTGATGCCCTGGCCTTCTTTGGCATGGCCCTCCGCGGCTTCCAACAGGTGGTAGAACTCCTCTGGGTCGAACTCCTGCAGAGGGGGAGAGCCAAGCTCAGGGTAAAGCAGGAATAGGACAGGCCAAGATGGAGCCCAACCAGCCAACCCCAACAAGGTCTGCTAAAACTCACTGACTGGGGTTCCCCCATGGCTTCACCCTTCATATAAAACGTTCTTTAACAACGTCCTTGGGGTTCAGTGACTTAACGACCACCACAGCACTTGAAACACGGCAGTGCAGCGTCCTTTCAAATCCAGCCAGACCCTCAAGCTCAGCTAGCGTAGCCCGCTACTGCGCATCGCTCCTTAAGACAAAGACTTTCAGCCTCCATTCTCTCCCAGCACAACATCTGCTGTGCTTTCATTTTTTTAACAGCCATTCTGTACGGTGTCTCAATGCTGCCATTAGTCAAAATTACAGATGAGGGGGCACCCCTAGTGAGGACCGCCCCCTCTCCTCGCCACACGCGAGGGGAGGGGGAGGGGCAGGGGCAGAGGGTGTAATGAAGCACCGTGTGACAGAGCGCGAGCTGCAGAGTGCATGGGTGATTGAGAAGGGGGAGAGCGGGGGGCCGGATGCAGGAGGGATAAATAAGGTGGTGCAGTGCAGGCAGTGTACGGGCGCAGCAGCTGTGACGCTAGGCTATGCCAATTAAAAGAGCCCTGCCATTTGTCAACTCTGACGCACTTCGGATATGTAAATCTTTCCCAGGCCCATTCCAAATGCGGTGCCATTAACATTATTTTCCTGGCCGACACCCTTATCGAGAGCACGCTAGGCTGATATGATCTACTGAGCACTTGTGCACTTACACTGAATTAAAGTGAATTATTTTACAATATATAATGTACATCGTTCATCACCTCAAATTCTGTTTCTCCTCCACTGATTGGACAAGACAGGGCAGCACTTTATATCTACTGGGCCCCCTCACATGATTAAATGATCACTACTCCCACCCGCACTTCCAAACCTCACAATTAAATACTGACTGATCCCCGCCAGCAATCCCAAACCTCAAAGGTAAATACTGACTGATCCCCGCCAGCAATCCCAAACCTCAAAGTTAAACACTGACTGATCCCCGCCAGCAATCCCAAACCTCAAAGGTAAATACTGACTGATCCCCACCAACAATCCAAAACCTTACAATTAAACATTGACTGATTCCCACCGACAATCCCAAACCTCAGTTAAATACTGACTCATCCCCACCCACATTCCCAAACCTCATAATTAAATACTGACTGATCCCCACCAACAACCCCAAACCTCAAAGTTAAATACTGACTGATCCCCACCAACAATCCCAAACCTCAGTTAAATACTGACTCATCCCCACCAACAATCCCAAACCTCAGTTAAATACTGACTCATCCCCACCTACATTCCCAAACCTCATAATTAAATACTGACTGATCCCCACCCACATTCCCAAACCTCACAGTTAAATGCGGACTCATCCCCACCCACATTCCCAAACCTCATAATTAAATACTGACTGATCCCCACCAACAATCCCAAACATCAAAGTTAAATACTGACTCATCCCCACAAACAATCCCAAACCTCAGTTATATACTGACTCATCCCTACCAACAATCCCAAACCAGTTAAATACTGACTCATCCCCACCAACAAACCCAAACCTCACAGTTATATACTGACTCATCCCCACCAACAATCCCAAACCTCACAGTTATATTCTGACTGATCCCCACCGACAATCCCAAACCTCAGTTTTATACTAGCTCACCTCGCCCAGAGACCCAAACCTCACAGTTAAACACTGACTCATTCCCCCCCATGATCTCAAACCTCACAGTTACACTGACTCATCCCACCCACAGTCCCAAACTTCCCATGTCTTACCAGACACTCCAGCAGACGTGCGGGCCGCGCGATGACGATCATCAGCTTCCTGACCAGTTGGGTGACGAAGGCGACCTCGGCGCTCTCCGACCGCTCGTGTGCCTAACCAAAACAACAACCCACAGCAGTGTTAGAACGACAGTGATCTAGAACAGCAGAGACTGCTCACCAGGCCCCAGCATCCACCGCCAGCAAGAGGCCATTCAGAAAAACTGGGTAGACAAAACACTACCAATGGTTATTGCATCAGTACAAAGGCAGTGTGGCTTTTCTACCGCTGCAACACTACTGCTTACAGCCATTCTGACCAGCAACAGGAATAAACCTGGAGGATTTCATTATGGCAGAAATCAGTGATGGAGAACTACAGCAGGTCTATATTCCATGTCAGTCATTATTAATAACATTCTACATCTCCAAAATGAATCCCGTGTTTCTATAACAAATGTTTTCAGAGACAACTGGTGTGTGTGTGTGTGTGTGTGTGTAGTAAAATCCCATTGAGCCAGATGCCAATCCAAAGCAAGAGAGTGTAATGGAGAGTATAGGTGGGTAATAAATAACACAAGACACAAGTCTGGTGTGTTAATAGAAATATCCCTGAATGACAGCGATGCCCCGGGGTTGTAATCAGCAGGTGAATAATTTATGAAGGTAATGAAAGCTACAGAGGGGGCCGGTGGCGGGTGGCAGCGGTGCTCCTGGACGGGACGGGACCGGACGGGAGGCGAGCGCGTGAGTAATGGCCAGTCGTGGCGGCCAGCCTGGCGAGCAGCACGGCTAATTAAGCAGGTCCGCGGCGCTGACATCCATCCCGCTGATGAGCTGTGCTGAGCTGGCAGTCCGGCCCACCGCGACCGGGTGTCGCCATCTTCCCCCGGATCCCCTGCCCCGGCTCCCGCGGGGCCCCGGCCTTGGGGCCCGGGAAGTCATGAATACGGAGTGACCGCCCGGCGAGGTCACAGATTGGTTGCTAATGGCGGCGCGGCGGGGGCCCCGGACCCTGCGGACTGGAGGGCGGCGGCGAGTGTCCGGCCGCTTACGGACATCCGTGACACGGCATCAGAGATGCAGACAGGAGGCGCACTGCTGTACACCAGCACGCTACTCACTGCACACCACCACTGGCCAGCATGCACAGAACATAACAGCATATATACACCATGAATACCGTGTACCTGGACTAGCCTTTAGCGCTAATGACATAATAAAGCAACAAAAACAAAACAAAACAAAACAAAAACTTGACGAAATAAGAAAAATTTGTATTTCTCTTCAGTTAGTAGAATAAAATTTGTGGAATCACATGATCCAGATGAGTGAAAACATAGTAAGTAACGATACCTGAATCCACATGTGGCAATTTAAGCCCGATCTAAGCAGAGTCTGAATAAACCTACAGCAGCCCGTGTGGGAAATCGAGCAGAGGAACTCAACTGGTAAAGCATCATATATGAAGGCGGCACTCCATCTGCGATGCTCCAAAACGTAATGAAGAATCTCCTCTTCCTCCAGCCTCCTCTGCCACGACATGTGGGACATCTTCCAAAAGTCTCCGTTTACCACACGCCCCCCGCACCACTACGGCATCACCGCCAAGCTGCACGCGCCGTTTCCGTCTGAGCCACCTGCCGCGATCCTCGCCAGGTCCGCCGCGCGATTAGCATCCTCCAGGTGACATCATCCTTGCTCCGGGATTGCAGCACCGTGTAAACTCCGCCATTCAGATACCGAGCCGCGTGACTGGCTGTAGCCCCGCGCCTCTCTCCGATTCTAACTGGAGTGACTGGTGGGATCGTTTAAACAATCGCCCGCCCCCACCTCGCCATAACGAAACAGACAACGAAAACGCTCGCCGCCCCTCTCCCCTCCCCGCGCCCCTCCTCCAGGTTGACTGAAAGACTCATCCGTCACTAACAGTGATTGCCGGGGCGTGAAATTAAAATCAGGGCCCCCCCCCCCTTCTGACTCCAGGGATGGGGATGAGGCCATTGGGAGTAATAACGCGGGGCCCCGAGCCCCTGGGCGCTGTAATTGAGCTAATACAGACGCGCAGAGCGCGGCTTCTGACTAATAGATATGTGACAGGTCTGAAGGAATCTGTCCTGTGTGGAGTCGCGCGTGGAGACGTGTTCACGAGGGGAAACCGCCGCTAACTCCTTGCCTTTTCTGACATCACGGCGTGCTGACGGCGCGGTGCCGGCGCACGGACCGCCTGGTCAGCTGGACGAGCCGGATCTGGCAGTGCGTGGCTTTTTAACAAGAATTTCACAATGTGGGGACCATCCTCCAGCAGAATCTTAACTAACTCACCAGGCCAGAGGCAGGCAATTGACCTAAACCATGACCATGTTCCACGCATCAGTGTAGAAAAGTGCAGCAGTGTGCCACCTATAACTCCTATACCTATAACACCTATAAAATAGCATCATCACTGACGGCACATAGCCTGTGAGAACATGGCTGATGCATTAAGACTGTCCCTGCTAGCAGTGCGCCGTTAGCGTCTGTGCTAAAGCCAGCCGTACGCTAGCCCTCCCGCAGTACTCACGTCCTGCAGCAGCTTCTCCAGGTTCTCCTGCAGCTCGTAGAAGTAGCGGGAGGTGATGAGGCCCTCGCGGGACTTGTCCAGGCAGTCGCGGGACAGCTCCATCACCTGGTGATGGATGAAGCTCAGGACCCCGTCGGCCAGAGGCATCACCTTCTCTGGCATGGAGGAGGACAGGAAGACCGCCAGGCGCTCCTCCATCTGAGCAGTAGCCTGGGGGGGGGGGAGAAGGGGGGGGTCATTCACTGCCACCCAGAACTGACCACACTGAGGACATCTACACTCACACCACTGTGATAGAAGGTGGAGCTGGATGTCTGAGGGCCAACTTTTTAACTAAAGAAATGCAGCAATGCTACTTGCTACTATGAATAAAACTTGCTCTCAACTCCAAGCTTTCCTTTAAAATTCTCCCATAGCAATCAGTCAACCAAGAAAACAACTGATGACAACGCAATAAACACAAATTAAATACTATACTATAAACATAATGATTAAAATGTGGGTGTGGTGAGTTTTCACCCTGCCGTTGGGACGGGACTCACCTTTGGGAAGCGCTCTTTGTAGACATGGTTCATCATGACGATCTCATGGTCGAAGGAGATGGGCGACCGGCCGGGGCTGCAACACACCGAACACGGCCGTAAGGCTGGAGGCTTAATGAGGGAAACATACGGTCCTGCGCAGCCCGATCCAGCCAGAGCGCTGTGGCCCCACACCACGGTACCTGACAGGTCTTAACTGGGAGGGCCCTGAGAGAGCTGCCCGTGCGCAGAGTGGGGGGGGGTCGCTCCCGCATTCGTCAGGATCAGGGAGGAAGACAGCCGATGATTCAGTCACATGCACACCATCTGCTCTCAGGAACCTGGGACTTTCCCATTAGGAACCTGACGGGCCCCTCAGAGGACGCATGGGGACCTTGTCGTTTGTTCATGTCTGATTTGACGCTTGAAACGCGGCGGGAAAGGTCATCACTTACAGGCCGGGGCTGTATGCTTTTCTCACCAAACCGCGCGGCCTTCAGGCCGGGGCTGTACGCCTCTGTGACCGAGCGGCACGGTCTTCAGGCCGGGGCTGTCACAGAACCGAGGGTCACAGAACTATCACCGAACCGCACGGTCTTCAGGCCGAGGGTGTACACCTCTGTAACCGAACCGCACGGTCTTCAGGCCGAGGGTGTACGCCTCTGTAACCGAACCGCACGGTCTTCAGGCCGAGGGTGTACGCCTCTGTCAGTGAACCGCACGGTCTTTAACATTAACATTACAGGCATTTTAGCCGACGCTCTTATCCAGAGCGACTTACACAACTTCTTATTACATTTATCCACTCATACAGCTGGATATATACTGAAGCAATTCAGGTTCAGTACCTTGCTCAGGGGTACAACGGCAGTGTCCTACCTGGGAATCGAACCTGCAACCTTTCAGTTACACGTCCAGTTCCTTAACCATTATACTACACTGCCGCCCATTGTCTTCACGCCAGGACTGTATATCTGTCACCCAATCGCGCGGTCTTCAGCAGGCAACCTTGACCTCCCCTACTCATCAAACCGTGTCTCCGAAAAAGCGGCCAGCCGGGACGAGAACCTCCAACGGAAATAAGGCTGACCTACAGGCTCCGGCGCACAGAGGTCCCAGAGGCGGCCATGTCACACAGAGAATGCCTAATGTGACGGTGGCGTGTCCGGCGTGGGGGCTGGGTGAAAATTAAGAGGAATGCTGGAAGGGGAGGGAGCCGGGGGAGGACGGCTCAATGGCATCATCACTGGAGAGACAGATGTGACCCCCTGAGTCACACAGGCTGAGGCCCACATGTGACTGCCGAATGAGGTAATGCATGAGGTCATCCCCAAACAGCCAGCGAAAACAATTACCTTCCTAATTGACTGAGGGCAGACAGAACGTGACACATTATGTCAACTTCACAGCTGCCTTCTTCATGATACGCGTGCACACACAAGCACGCACGCACGCACGCACGCACGCACGCACGCACGCACGCACGCACGCACGCACGCACGCACGCACGCACGCACGCACGCACGCACGCACGCACGCACGCACGCACGCACGCACGCACGCACGCACGCACGCACGCACGCACGCACGCACGCACGCACGCACGCACACACACACACACACACAGACACACACACCTCCTCGCTATGCCTGTGCCAATCACCAGCCAGTCTGACAGGAAGGCTGACAGCCAGCAGGGAGACAGCATCAGTGCTCAAATTCCTCCCTTCACTTGCATTCTCAAAAATCACTTTAATAAAAATAAAAACCTGTAATCAAACGAAAAGGTCGGCTCTGACATAGATTGATTCATCGCCTGAAGCCGCTTCAAAAGATGTCAAATTAGAAAAAGATTGATTGCAGCCCTATCCATTAAAGCATTTGTGCAAAGAGAGATGTGCAAGGATTTTGCAGATTGGTAACGCATTCAATTCAGACAAAGGGCATTTAGAAAATCCAATACATTTCTGCGGGAACAAAAGAATACTAAGAAAAAAATTTTTTCACAACAGGTGAGAGGACCCGCACAGCTGTGTCCATCCTCCAGCTGAGAATGTTAAAATAATTAATCTTAGACTGACAGGCTGATAACCTGTGCCCATCAGCTCTGTGATTATTAGCCACTGCAGTCGTGTATTTATTGTATGTGTGTGCGTGTACATTATGTGTGAACAATGTCTATGCATGTAAACAGCGTGTGTGTGTGTGCATAGTGTATGTGTGTACGCGTATGAGGGAGTGTAAGCATGCATGTTGTATATTATTCATCCGTGTTCACATCTGTGTGTATTTGCGAGGTTGATCTTCACCCTGAAGGGTGGCTGAGGTGCCCGAAGCAGCACCTTCCGTACCCGCAAGTCAGATCACTATTTACACCTCATGATCACATATTTCAATGCACAACCAGCGTGTTCCAGACCGCTCGGGGAGCGCGAGATGTTCCTCGCGTCTTCCGAGGACAGTAAAATGTCAGAGCGAGCGGTTAATGTTAGCTTAATGCCGACGTCCTGGGTAAACAGTTTGCATGCGGGGCCTGGGCGGCGGTGGAAAGGCAGGGGAGGCAGTTAAGAGGATAAATGAGGTGAACGTGAGAGAGTCCCTTTCATTAGCTGTCCTGTAAATAACGGAGCGGTCCCGCGCGCGACGAGCCGGCTCCCGCTGCACGGCGGCGGCTGGGGAAATTACGGGCCTAACTGACTGTGACAGAGGAGCGGGCCGGGTGCGGGGGTGTCGTAAACACACCCCCCGCGCCACCGGAGCTGAAATTACACGGATAATTGATTCGTCGAGCAGACCCCGAATCCAGTCGACACGCTGAGAGCCCTGACCACCGCTGGGGACCTGGGGGGGGGGGTCTGACCTGCAGGGGCGGATCGACACCCCCCCTCATCCCGGCTCGGTACGGACCGCGCGCATGCTTCCGCTCGCCTCCGCCCTGGACGACGCCCCCTACAGCCACGGTTATGGATAAACACCAGGGTCCGCGTGTAGGCACTACAGCCGTCCGCATTCCGACGCCGCGACCGGAACAGCCGGGAACGCCCACGGGAGCCCAAGGCTCCCTGTCTAAGGAAAGGCTCGCGCTCAGCGCCCTGTGGAGGACCTCGCTCAGCGCCCCTGGAAACTCAGAGGCGAAGTCAGAGGGCAGGGCTGAACGCAGGCCCGATGCTCTCAGAAGCCGCTCCTCGTCCCCCGGCGAGGCCGACACCATTAGCGTCCCATCGCTTTATTTTCACGCTTCTAATTAGCCGGTCCGGAAATGCCCCCTCTCCTCCGCCAGCTCGCCCTTCGTGAGAGGAGATGAATAATCTCAGCCCAGCGCCGGTGAATAATAAGCGGAGATCTGCGAGGAGCGGTAATGACTTCACGCCTCCCTCATATAATATTTATGGATCTAATTCCGAGGCCTGAGACACTGAAGCGCCCTCCCACCGTCTCAGCCGGAGTGTGAGGGGGGGGGGAAAGCTGCGTCTTTACTCCAGTTATCTTAATCTGCAACAGCCTCCCCAAGGGCCGGAGCTCGGCGCAGCACGCGCTCGTGCTGAGAGAATAACGCACGCCGCACTTAAAAGGGCGAGACGAAGGGATCCTCCGGCGGGTTGGAGTGTGTTTAAAAGTCCCTTACTAAGCACGTACCGCTGGGAGAAAGCACAGATATGGAACGGCAGGCTATTCCCACACAGACGGCGCGCTCATTACCCGAGTGAACGGACCGTTTTCAACTTTTAAAAAATTTGAAATTCCGATTGAGCCAGACACAGCAGAAGGCTGAGAGTCGGTGGGAACGTTTTCTACGCCCCCCAGCTCACAACTCAGAGGCGTCAAATTATGAGCTCAAAAGACAAACAGCAACCAACAAGACAAAAAACAGTTTGATGAAGCACATGAGAGCCCGTCACAGTCACTCAGACGTTGCAGGACGGCTCTGACCTTTAAATCCCCGTCAGGCCCGAAGGTCGACACGTCACTCCAGACTGGAGGAGAAACAGAGACATCCGAAACGGCGAAATGTGTCAGAAGGGAGCCCGGCACATTTCCGCTCTGATTCCTGTGTGTGTGTGAGAGATAAGGGGGTGGGGTAGTGACCCGAGTCTGTGGGAGTGGGGGCGCGGTGGGGCGGGAACAGGGGGGGGGCGGAGAAGTGCAAGAGGGGGCGGGGACTGACATCACGCTGCGGGAGTGGGGGCGTGGTGGGACAGGAACAAGGGGGGCGGAGCAGTGCGAGACGGGGGCAGGAATGGGGGAGTGAGGGCAGAGCAGTGCGAGGGGGAGCTGGGACTGACCTGAGGCTGCGGGAGAGGAGGCGGAGCAGTGCGATAGGGGGCGGGGACAGACCTGAGGCTGTGGGAGACTGACCTGAGGCTGTGGGAGAGGAGGCGGAGCAGTGTGAGAGGGGGCGGGGACTGATCTGAGGCTGCGGTAGCGAGGGCGGAGCAGTGTGAGAGGGGCCGTTGACTGACCTGAGGCTGCGGGAGCGGAGCAGTGCAAGAGGGGGCGGGGACTGACCTGAGGCTGCGGGAGCGGGGGCGCATGGCGGGCGAGCGGCGGCCCTCCTCGTCCGTGATGCTCTCGGAGCTGAAGTGCTTGGTGAGGAAGTGCAGCTCGTCGGCCGTGGGCTGGAACGGCAGCTGGTGCAGCTTCTCCTGGGATGAACATGATGACTGTGAGAAGCAGAGAGGGAGGGATTACAAGGGTAGAAGAAGGCGGAGCACGAGGGAGGGGGGAGAGTTGGGGGTGGGGGGGGGGGGGGTGAGGCAGTACCCTTGCACTAGAAGTGACTGATCTAGACCTGGAATGCTGGATCTTCACCCAAACCCTTACACACAAGGTAAATGGATTTGTCCTCAACTGGGCCCAGAAAACATCTGAAGCATAAGCTCCTTTGTTCCCATTCACTTCCAAGGCCAGCCTGTTTCCAGTGGCTGCTGAGTGCTTGATCCAGGTATGTGACCTTCATGTACAATATGAATGACATTTAAAACTCTCACTGGCGATGCCATCAACACTAACACATCCATCTGCACCACAACAGCCCTCCACTGTTTCTCTAGGTAAGAATGTAAACACTGCATTTACTAGGTCTACAGAAAAAAATGCCTCCAAATACTGTGTATGATTCATCTCCCTTTCCCATAAAACATATAAACAGCTTATCCAGGCTGCTGAATGAACACAGTGAAAGGAACTTTTATTTCCTCTGAGATTCGAAACGCCTGCTAACCGATGAAACGTCAGCTCGGAGGAGTGCGGATCTTTAGAAAGTTCCAGTATAAAAATCCACAGCCTACATTCCTGTAATGTAGTGAAGAGTGGACCGCGATGTTAAGACAGCTCATTCTGTCTGTGTGCTGTGACATTTGTGTGGGGGTAACCGGGGAAACCGGGCCAGTATATTTGCCCTCTGCAGTCTTCCCATACTGTACACAGCGGGGTGTGATGACTGCACTCAAGGTGAAGACACTGAATATGTGATGAATGACACAAGTGGGGCCAGGTTTCCATTGCACCAGCAATGCTAAGATAGGTGGCTGGGGTTAGTAGCTCACCGAAACGGTGGAGCTGGGCGTGTTGGTGCCATAGCCAGAGGAGGGCAGGGAGGCCAGAGACCAGCGTCGGCCATCCGTCCTGTGAGAGGGAGAGAGAAGGAGAGAGAGGGAGGGAGGGAGAGAGATATAGAGAGAGGGGGTGAGTGAGAGAGAGAGGGAGGGAGGGAGAGAGAGAGAGGGAGAGAGAGAAACTGAGTGAGAAAAGTCAAACAGCCAGAGGCTGTAAGGTGAAGCACAGAGCAGCTGCAGGACGATGACATCACACTGAAGTGGAAACTGAAGCAGGGCTGGAGTATAGAGCCAGGTTTAAAACAGAGCGCTGACACCTGTTCGCCTGAGAGAGGCTGTTCCAACCACACAGACCTTCACTTGCAAACTTTCAGCGACACCACACACAATAAAAAATAAAGAACGCATTAACATAAATGTCATCAGTCTTTATAACTGAACCATGGCTCCTGAGACTCATGTTGCTGTGTTGCTGGAAGCCAAAAAGCATCAAGCAATGAAAAAACAGTGCTCTGTAAACACAGGTGGTCTGCCCCGTCTACTCTGGTACAGTACATTCTTAGTGACAGACACGCGACACACAGTACACAGTGCAGTACACAGTACAGTACACAGCACACGGCCGCATGCAGACAGGTTACAGGCAGGAAACAACACGGCAGGTAAAGCAGGAATCCTGTAACGACACAAAGTCCAGTGACTCCTGAAGAAGGAACCAAACAGGGTGAGAGGACGGAGGAGACATGCATCAAGCGTCCTGTGTTCCCTTTAGAAACGGAGAAGGGACAAGCTGACGACTGTCACAAACCAACACAGCAGCTGTTGATGAACCCATTCCCAAAGGCGGATTACTGAGCGAATGAGAAGGAATGCCGGAATCAATCAACTGGATCTGGAGTGGGTAACGGATGCGAGGTCTATGGAACGTGCGGGTCTGTTTAATGGGCTTGTCCACACTCCTGGGAGCTTTACCAAAGGCTGTTTATTGTAAAAAAGGTGTGTGCAAATGTTCTTTATTCTATCCAATATGTAAAGTGGACCAGAGAGACTTACTGATGGCTTTAAACAGATGTATGAATATGAGCATGAGTTTTTTTTTTTTTATCCTACATTTTAATCAGCTTAGTTACTGGAGCCATGATATTTAAGCAGAATCATAGGGGTGTTTTTAATGCTTCAGATGCTCCGCAGAGTGGATTGTGAAAGCCCGGAGGAGCCAGCAGAGAGCCGTGGCTAACGGCGCGCAGCGCTAGCGGCTAACCTCCTGAATATTAAAATTATTCCCCATTAAAAAAGAGCAATCAGTGTCCCCCCCCTCTGTCCCGCTCATCCGTGCTGCTCAGAGCCGGCTGCGTGAGTGCCGTAATGCGTTGCTGCATTTCAATTACGCGTTACAAAAGGCAACGTCTGATAAAGAGACAAACACGACCAGAGGTAAACAGATGCCGTAAAATGTAGACTTTCCAGGTGGTCAGCCATGCAGGGAGGGGGGAAAAAGGAAGTGAGGTCGAGAGGAAATGATGGGGGAGGGGTTACCTGTCAGCCCTGTGCCCGTGACTGTGTGGGAGAGAGGACAGCGTTAGCGCATGTAGTAACTGCGTGACCTAACACAGCTGTGCCAATCAAACCACCTTCTCCCTTCTCTCGTTCTCTCTTTGCCACAGACACACCTCCTCCAAATGCACACACACACACACACACACACACACACACACACACACACACACACACACACACACACACACACACACACACACACACACACACACACACACACACACACACACACACACACACACACACACACACACACACACACACACACACACACACTGTCACATTTATTTAGTCAATAAGAAGCACGGCGGAACCAGTTCATTTCCACACTGACAGAAGTGCTTAGCATCATTGTCACTGATGTGCAAGTGCAGATCTACTTCTAACCACTGGGTGGCACTAGTGCTTCAAATAACAGGGCCATCTCAAATTTCATTCTGGTCAGAAAAAAGGTGCTTTATCGCAAACCAAATCACACGGAGATACTTGCATCCCTTTCCCAGCCATTAGAAATTCAAAAACTTGCAAATCCTTTTAATCTTCCTTACTTTTAATTACCAGTTCACCCTCCATCGAGCACGCTCGCTATTCATTATTCACAGAGATAAGAGGATTTCTGATAAGATTCCAGCACATAACTCCTCTGGAGATCACAACAAAAGGGTTCCAATTATATTTTAATAAGAGATCTGCTTCTGTGTTTTTCATGGGAAATTTTGGGAGAGGGGGAGGAGGACTGTGGGGAAAGGTCGGCGCGAGGACGTGTCGCACGGCTCAAAGCCGCTCTTTTCCTCACCTGCGCGCTGGGACAAAAGAGAAGTGGGCCGCGGTGTTGGGAGAAAAGTTCCGGGGGCTGTCCAACGGGCTGCTCCCTGAGAAAAGAGGGGGAGATGGAGAGGTTGAGAAAGAGAGGGAGCAGGCTTTTATACCAGCTTATCACACTAAAGAGAAGAGCGTATTAAGAGAGAGGAGAGAGGTGCCTCAGGCCCACCCCCTCTGAGGTAAAGGCGCTAAAGCTTTAGCTTCCTGCCTGTGTGAGACCTACTTATGCAGCGGCTTTAAGTTAAAGCAGTGAAAACAAGGTACAGCAACAAATGAAAAAGGAAGATAACTAAGTTGGTTTCAGGGGGTATTTTGTGCAGCTGGTTAATCACTGAAGTTATGCTGCAGGTCTCGAGGGCAGCAACTGTAAGGCAAATTGACCCAGAGGATACTGGAAAGGCAACTTACTCTTTTGTATTTTTAACATCAGCACGACTAGGTTTAGCGCTGATAACTCAACATTATGAAAATAATTTAGAACATTTGTGAATCACAAAAACTCACGGCAGGTAGGCTACATGCAGAACGGACAACCCATGTACTGTATTTCTGTGAAGTGTGTGTCGAGCCCCGAACGAACACCATCATCAGCGCATTCTCGCCGAGCGCCATATTTGGCTTTTCGATCACATTGTTTCCCTTGACACGTAAATGTTTTTTTTTAGGATTACACCACACCAGACGGGAGCGCTCTCGATACAAACACGACATGGACGGGAATCGAGATGTAATGGCGGTTTGATCAAAGCCTTTTATTTAGCGGAGTAGAGCATCTGTAGTGAAACGAATGAAACTGGAGCAAAGGCAGACCACTTCAGCTCATTAGCGCAAAAGTGGCGGTGCGCGAGGCAGGCGGGGTTAACCCGCTCGCGCATTCTTCTCAAAGGGCAGGCGGGCGTCGGACGGAGAGTCTCGCGGCGCGTGGGCGGGCCGGCCCGGGGGTCAGGACGAGTCCATCTGGAGCCGACGGACGTTGGCGGAGGCGTGGGAATAAAAGGCAAACCGAGCCTGTGTTTAATTACGCGTCAAACAAGAGGCGTGAAAAGACGGTTCCCGCTTCTAAGGAGCCCCGACGCCCCGGGAAGCTTCCGAAGGTGGCGTGCGCCCCCGTTGCATTGTTAGCTACACGACGCAGAGGACCGTGGGCTGCCGGCGCGGACGGGGCTGTAATTAATCACCCCGATCAATCGGGGATGGCTGGAGCGCCAAACGCTGGCTGTGTGGGGAAACGTGGCAGGACTGGTTTAGACACCTCCGTATTAATTATACGCTGTCTCCCCAAGGCCGGCGCAGAGCCTTAAATATTAATAAGCGCATAATTCTCTGTCAGAAAGTAAACGCTCCCCCCCGCCCGAGTACAAGCGCGCGCAGCTGGACTGGGATGCGACACGCCAGGACAGCGCAGATCTGTCACAAGGGCTCCATTTAAATGAGGCTCGGGCCTCGGATGGACTATTAAAAAGTAGCAGAACCGCGCTCACACTTAACAGTGGCATGCTGCACGGTGCTGGTGGGCCAGGTAATTTTCATTCAATGGACAAACATTATTCAAAGTGAGGATGACTGAACACGCAGAGCTGAAGACAGAACGGATTGAATAAATGTGGATCCATCCTTCATTACCAGGAAGGAGCTGGTAAAAGACGAGCAGCGTGACCGTGTGTGTGTTTGTGTGTGCATCAGAATGACAGAGCTGCTCCGACGGGGATACTTTACAGGGCTGTGTGTTTTTGAGTAACACCCGTGCTACGACAGCAGGCCAACTGGTTTGAGTTCAGTCAGAAAAATGTCTGCTAGATGGGTCAGTGGGGGAGGCTTCAAATGCTCTTCAAAGTCCTTCTGTACACTGAGCACAAGCAGATGAAAGGGTCAGATCCACACACACTGAGCAGCAGCACACACACACAAACACACACAGCAGTACACGCAAGCACACAGCAGTACACACAAGGACGCACGCACGCAGTAGTACACACACACACACACACAGCAGTACACGCAAGGACACATGCACACACACAGTAGTACACACACACACACACACACACACAGCAGTACACACACACACACACACAGCAGTACACTCACACTCACACACACAGCAGTACACGCATGCACGCACGCAAACGCACACACGGCAGTAAACACACACACACACACACACACACACACACACACACACACACACAGCAGTGCATGCACACATGCACGCACAAGGACACACACTCACACAGAATATGAAAGACTTAAAGTGCCTTCACTCTCACAGCTGCTCTCCTCCACTGTCACACACTACTGTGCATGGGGGGGGGGGGGGGGGGGGGGGGCAGCAATGTTAACATGCAGAGCTCAGGTCCAACCCGCCTGCATATTGACACGACTTGAGAGATCAAACAAAAGAGTTTGATGGTGCCCTCCGCCCCTGCAAACAACCACAGCCAACGCTGACCTTCTCTCTCCACGCAGGCTCCGCCCCTGCGAGCTCGCGCACACAACCACAGCCAACGCTGACCTTCTCTCTCCACGCAGGCTCCGCCCGTCACAGTGCGGGCAGGTGGACCTACCGCACCAGCGACTGCCCTTAGCTCAGCTGTTCCCCTCAGCCAATCAGCAACCGGAACATCGGTTCAGCAAATATCAGCCTGACCTTTTAACTCGCGCTCTGTGTGTCGACCGCCACAAAGGGGGAATTTACACAGGCCTGCGTTTAATTGAACTTTTCCAAATAGCAGACATTTAAACATTTCTGGACTAAAAATTTTTCTTTTCCCTATTCACCCTCTCATTAAAACCTTCAATTTATGTGGGGATATAAAAAAAACAAAAAAAAAACATTCATCCCATTATCAGGTTCATTAGGGGGCCTGGGTTAAAGCGAAGGACAGGACGGGATTTTTGGAGCTGGAGGGAAGAGATGGGAGTGGGGAATGAGACATGACAGCGCACAGAGCTACTCTCAGCGCACAGAGCTACTCTCCTGTTCAGCACTCAGACCCCATTCAACCAGCACCCAGTAATGCCCACTGACCTGGCTTACTGCATGGCGGCGATAAACAGGGTTGCAGCCGTGGTCATTACACACGGATTACGCCTTACCTCAGCGAAGCCGCGTGGAGCACGGGGACGGCGCTCATCTGACAGCGGCTGTGCTTTATTAGTGGTTCGCAGGGTCCAGAGGAGGACTGGCTCTAAATTGCAGCCGCAGGGGTGATGTGGCTGTGCTCTTCAGCGCGATGTTAGCATTCACAGAGCGGCACCCAGCGGCCGTTAATAAAGGCCTCCCTCTGTCGCTGCTGCTCCACTTACCTCCTCGAGCTCACCTGCTCGCAGCGGCGTGGCCGCGCGTAATGACCTGCGTTTCTCCCCACCTCCCCACAGGGAGGCGCGGCCCCAGGAAACAAGGGGGCCCAGTTCGGTTGAGCTGACGAGCAGATCATAGCGGAGCCTGAGCTGATCATAGCCAAGCCTGAGCTAATCATAGCAGAGCCTGAGCTGATCGCAGCCATGCCTGAGCTGATCATAGCCATGCCTGTGCTGATCGTAGCCGGGCCCGCGCTGATCGTAGCTCTGCCTGAGCTGATCATAGCCATGCCTGAGCTGATCGTAGCTGGGCCCGCGCTGATCGTAGCTCTGCCTGAGCTGATCATAGCTGGGCCCGCGCTGATCGTAGCTGTGCCTGAGCTTTTACATTACTTTATAGGCATTTAGCCTATAGAGCGACTTACACAACTTCTTATTACATTTATCCATTCATACAGCTGGATATATACTGAAGCAATTCAGGTTAAGTACCTTGCTCAAGGGTACAACGGCAGTGTCCTACCTGGGAATCAAACCTGCTACCTTTCAGTTACAAGACCAGTTCCTTAACCATTATACTACACTGCCGTGAGCTGATCGTAGCCGGGCCCGCGCTGATCGTAGTTGTGCCTGAGCTGATCGTAGCTGTGCCTGAGCTGATCGTAGCTGTGCCTGCTTGTCTGATCGTTTGCACTGATGCACTGGCACCTTTTGCTCATGAAGAAAAAATAATAAAAACAATTCAGATGAATGCTAAATACTGGAAGGTGCTAGCTATGACATATAACCATCCAGCACACTTTAACAGGGCTTCCTCTCTCCACTGGCACACTGGCCTCTGTTTAAATGCATTAACAGCCCTGCTCAGCTCCTGGGACACCGGAGCACAACAGCACAAATCCAATTTCGCAGCTGGTGCCTGAAGGAGCAGCCGTCAGGTGGCGCGTGGCAGCCCGATCGATGTGGGGATGTGACTGGCTGAGGATGGCAGGCCAGCAGTGCTACTGATGCTACAGCTTTGTCGCTCGCTCGCTCGCTCGCACGCACGCACGCACGCACGCACGCACGCACAAAGGGAGGGGACAAACTAAAAGTCAGTGCAGGAAGACCACTGTTCTGGTCAGTAGGTCATCACCATGGAGACACTGACTATTGATATTAAAACAACACGGCGTCTGGTTACTTCTCGCTCTGTCGCCCGACCCCCTCCCGGATCCCGCAGAAATGATCCTCAGCAGGCCCACAGCTTCAGCCAGAGGGCGCCGGGCGGACATAGCAGGGACTGATCCGTAATTACCGGAAGGCGATCACCAGGAATGCCACACGCACGCAGGACAGGAAGAGACAGAAATAGCTGGTCTGTCTGAAGGCAGCAGAGCAGGCACTCCCAGGTGGATAAGCAGTCAGTGAGATTAGGACAATGTAACAGCGACACAACAATTCCACCCAGAGGCCCCTCTTTCCTCCCGGGTGGGTGTGTGAGTCAGTGTGTGAGTTTGAGCCGTCGACCCGACTGCAAGCTTTACTTTGTGTCCTGCAGTCAGAACACACCTACAGGTACAGCGCACAGACTCTTCCTGGTGCTGAACAGACTGTAACACACACACACACACACACACACACACACACACACACACACACACACACACACACACACACACACACACACACACACACACACACACACACACACACACACACACACACACACACACACACACACACACACACACACACACACACACGCACACGCCAAGGTTATTATTGTAAATTGAAACTAAATTTTTTACATTTTTTGTTAACTGAAATAAAACCTAAAACTTAAATTACTTTTTAAAAACTAAAACTGTAATGTAGTGTTGCAAAACTAACTGAAATAAAATAAAATGACCATGAATTATTTTTTGTTAGTTTCTGATCCTCCTCCAGACTGTTGATAGCACAGACCTTTTTTGGTTTTGGATAATCCGGATTGCATATAGTGTAATGAGTGTAAACATTCAAAACCAATATCCCCCAACCAACTATTGACTGTTATTAACTGAAATTTAAATTTAAATTAAACTAAAACTGAAATTGATTGAAAAACTAAAACTAAACTAAAACTATAAACACACTCTGAAAACGAACTAAAACCAAACTAAATTATAAAGTGAAATTAAAAAACTAATAAAAATAAAAACTAAATTAAAAACTTAAAACTATAATAACCTTGAAACACACACACACACAAATATCTTCACAAAAACATTTAGTCTGTTCTGCACTTCTGTCTGTCCTGGAGAGCCACTTGAGTCGTGACACAGGCTGACGGGCTCTCCGAGGCCCCGGTGAGGAGCGGCGCTGTGTCGGGCTGTGAAATGGAAGAGCGTTTCAGACGCTGTTTACCGCGCCGTGGCTGCCCCCTGCGCATAGCCTGTCAATGAGGAGGTTTTTAACGGCACTCATAAACAAACAGGAGTGGCCTTTCACCCTCCCTCTACTTAGAGCAGTGCGACACGGACTGCCGTGCTCTCTGAGAAGGGCTCTCAGAAAGCTGTGCACGGGTTTGAGCGATTAGCGGTACCGGTTCTTTCAGTATGTAAGCGCTCAACACCTCACATTCCCTAACCACCGGTGCAGCTGACCTGTGTGCGGCACAGTTTCTCAGCAGATTCAGTCCGTGTGTGAGCTGTATCAGACTGAATGGTAAAAGTGAAAGAGCCGACTTCTCCAGTCCATGATAAATGGAAAGCCCCATGATGCACAGAAAACTGTGAAGAGCAACTGAAACAGTCTGGCTGTTTAATTCCAGTTTGTGCAGACAAAAGAGAGCAAAGGGGAGGGGAGGGTGGGGAGGGGAGCGGGCTCTCGCAGTGGGAGGGGGGGAGGGGAGGGGAGGGGAGGGGGCGCGGCCTGTCGTGTGGCGCTGCAATCTGTCAGATGCGCTGGAAAAGCTGTCAGAGTTTATTACTGGCTTGCTTCGGCTTGTAGAAACGCAGACGTCTCGGTGGGCGCTGGGTCACCGCGGTTCCTTACTCCGCCTCCTCAACCCACCTGACTCACTGCCCTCTGCCCCCTCCACTCCGAACAACACTGAACCCCCCCCTCTGCAAACTGACTCCAGCCCACTCTCACCAGTCCTCAACGCCGTGGTCAGCCGTGCTCACCACACACATGGATATGGGTCTGGGTGAAGCTCTACACCCTCATTTTGATTTCCCCAACTGCCAATGACTCCCTTTAGCAGAACTGCGTGTTGTATCCTCAGATTCCCGGAGCACACATCTCATTTCAGATGAAGAAAAGCGGCATTTCATGCAATTTCTGCCACAAATATGACACAACATTACCACGTGGTCATAGTGCTTAGTATACGGGAGTGACAGTCCCAGTTGATGAATTACTGTTGTGTCCGTGGGCATTCTCAATTGCCTCAGTTTCCTGAAAACACGATCGCACCTAGACTTTAAATGTGCTATGAAATTGTTAAAGATGCTATAAAACAGTCCACTATTAAAGACGCAGCTGAATTAAACAAGACCTCTGCCAGCTCCTCGGTGTACGTCCCTGAGGCGGGTCTCAGGAAGATGGAGACCTGTCCACTTTTGGGCAATTACGTTTGGGGGTGGGAGCTGTGGCTGAGGGGTGGAGGTGAACCGGGGTAAAGACGGCTGTAACACTTGACCTCTGAACTCCACTAGTAACACAGACGTGAGGACTCTGCACTGAACACCAGGCTCCACTGCACATCCACACCGCAGGAAAACGCTCTTGTGTGCAGAGGGAAAAACATGAGTCACTTTGCCCTCTGCTGTCTCTCTCACTTCAGTATCTGTGAGTATCGTGCGCCGTTTGCCATGGCAACTCTTAGGTTTTTAAAATGGAACAATATCTGTCTTTGATAGCAAGCAGTTGTTGGTGAGCGAGCGTGTTAACGCTGAACAGCTTAAAGCCATGATCAAAGCAAACTAAGAACCCACAGAGAATGCATCCCACGCCATTTTAATACTCATATTTTTTCCTGTAAACTTTACAGCATGTTCTATTCGATGCACATCTGTCCTGTAAGCGGATACTTCAAACGACATGAGTGTGTGAGTGTGTGTGTGTGTGTGTGTGTGTGTGTGTGTGCGTGTTCGCATATGCGCAAGTCGCTCACCTGGGTGACCGTGCAGTGGTGAGTGTGGGCGGGGCAGGGTGGGCGAGGTGCTGGACGTCACAATCAGACTCTTCCTGTTGCTGGTTCGACAGCTGGAGGGGAAAAAGCAAAGGGGCGGTTAGTGTGAAACCAGGAAGTGGATGTGACCCGAACAGCCCCTGAACACAGACGGATAAAACAATAGAACAGTACTTCAGTTTTACAGTAGTATGTGCAGTGTCTGAAGAGCAAGTCTCTTTCATGTCTTCCCTTTCCTGTGGTAAATGTGGTCTCTCCAGCGCTGCTTTCACATGATCCTACAGAGGCAGTTTAGGGTACGGTAGGGTCAGTTCAGAGAGGCTGTGGTAGTGCAGGGGAAATGGGGACTCCTTCCTGCAGCTCTGCTGTGTGTGGAGGATTCAGTCCATTAAGCCTCCTCACAGAGCGCACCTCCGCGCTTTACCGCCCGCTTCCACACAACCTCTACTGAGCACCACACGGCCAGAGGGGCCCCGAACGGTAACTACCAGGCTTCCAGAGCCCGGCGGTTAGCGTTCCTCTCGGCTGACGGCCAAACCCGCTCGCTCTGGCCGCACATGAAATCAACCCGCCCATGGTCCCCTGCCTGACAGCGCTTTCCGTAATGGCCCATTTCACCCGAACAACTGGGGAGAGAGGCTTTCGTTCACAGCGCGCTTTGGGTTTCGAGAAAGCTCACACACGAGGCCTGTAAACAGCATACACCTAGGATGGGTTCAACAGGAGAAGCAATTTGAAAGGAGATTGGCCGGCTCGTGCCGGGAGAGAAACCATCTTTGCAGCTAACGAGATTCAGCACGCGTTAGGTCGGGGTCAGATCTACCAAATGGCTGTGGAGGGAAAAAATGGAGCCTTCAGAAAACATTAGCATACCTGCCCTGTCGGCGCGGGCGAGACGGGAAACGAGATAATTACACTCCACTTCTCATTACGGATCCTAGCGTGGCGCTCGGGCGGATGCCAATTCCGAGCGAGCCGCTTCGTTACCGCCGTCTCCCCACCCCCCCCGCCCCCCCACGGAGGATTACTCCTCGATCTGCGCCGAGCGCTACCTGCTGAAGACCCCGCCCCGCGGCCTTCTTTACTCAACGGCATCCTGCAGCGGGGAGACGGCCAAGGAGAAATGGGCTCAAACAAATCAGTACAGGACCCCAGACAAACACCGACTCTGTGTGGAAATGATAAATAATACCCCGTCGCTCTTCTATATATCATACTAGCGTGGTC
Organism: Synaphobranchus kaupii; assembly: GCA_029718625.1. Classification (NCBI taxonomy): domain Eukaryota; kingdom Metazoa; phylum Chordata; class Actinopteri; order Anguilliformes; family Synaphobranchidae; genus Synaphobranchus; species Synaphobranchus kaupii. The sequence continues at coordinate 101,164,618 of CM056377.1, read as the reverse complement.
GCTCAGAGAGACTGGGTGGACTGGATTTGCGAGCGGGAGGCCGCCCGACCGGACCGAGCGAGCGTGTTCTGCACTCGTTCTGCACAAAAAGCGGCCGCCGGGAGTCGCAGCCTCGCCCGCTAAGAACAAACGGCGAAAGTGGCAAAGTACTCAAAGCGCAAAGCGAACGACGTCAAACGCCAACGAATGGTTGCACACGAGCCACGTTGCTTTTTGGATGTTTCGATTTGCTTATGATGCAAGCTGCTGATTAGGGCACCTGTCCAATCAGCGAGCTCCTCCCTCCCTCGCCAGCCACGCGATGCGGGATAGCCTGACACGGTAAAAAGAAGTCCACCCACTGTTAGGAAAGCAGAGAGAGTTCCAGTCTTTCGGCGCCCAATCACAGTATAGCAGCAGTCAGGAGGGCCAATGGGAAGACAGAAGTCAGCAAATTTTCTCAATTTAACAGGTCTGAAAAATCCACAAATCCCTTGAATGAACCTGAAAGGGCAGCTCATTTCCCCTCATTTTGGCCAGCTGGTAAAAACAGGAAATCGAGGAGGATTCGGTTCTTAAGTAGAAGAACAGACGACTAGCACAACGCAAGGGACATAATCGCAATGCGAGAACAGTGAACGAAAGGGAAAAAAAAGACAAAACAATTACACAGCGCTCAACAGTCATTACCTGCACTGCAAGAGTTATCTAAAATACACCAGTTAATTGGCGAAGAGCCGGGCAGCGGTGATAAAAGACGGGTCTCTACAGGAGGTGCGGTCACAGCTGCCTGGCCACTCCCTGTCCACACGCTGGTCACCTGAACATCTGTCCTGAACCTGTCATCCTGCACTCTGCGGCCCTCCATTAGCAAGCAGCCCTGATGCCACCTCAACCAACAGCTCGTTAAGAAGGGTCGTTAATATTCCACACCGGCTCCGAGAACCTTTATTATCCCGCTCCCGAATTCAGCGCATGTCTCTCTCCGTGCCAGCAGCAGCAGCAAGACTGCGTGGGCTTTAATGGAGCCTCACATATGAGCTGGAGGGCTGCTGAGTGTGAGGACTCATCTGCATCTGATGATCTGATATGCTTTTTGTGTGTGTGTGTGTGTGTGTGTGTGTGTGTGTGTGTGTATACGTGTGAGAGAGAGAGACAGAGAGATTATTTAGCGATGCCACTGTCACCCTGACAGACTCTCCTGAAAAGACACACTGCGCATTCCCATTTAGTTCCACGCACGTGTGCCAGTCCATTCTGAATGATGCAGAGGCCTGACCCTTCCGACATCGCTGCGTTCCCCCCCCACGTTTTTCCCAACGTTATTCGGTGCAACATCAGCTAATGGCCCAATCCACTGTGAAAGGCTGTCACTTAGTACAACGCAACATCCATCAACCATACCTACCAGAATGGAGACGCCACGTAAACACCACATAACCGCGCAATGGAAAAGCAGCGTACTTATCGATGGTGCAAAACCTAATTAATACAACACCGACTTGCATTTATTAACTGCACATTTATAGCCGTCATTACAATGGCAGAGGTGTAATTATTAACAACAGTAGATGTTATCCTACCCACAAGAAAGGTGAATAAATAAATGCCAAAGAAGGCCTTGAAGTGGACATATAATAAGAGCAGCTGTGTGGAGGCATCAGTGTGAAAGTTGTGTTAATTACAGTAATTGAGAGAGGAATCGCTTTCCTCCGTGTCCAATGCCACAGAATACCAGACTAATTACCAGCTGTTTCCCCTCTCTGCTCAGTTTTGTTATTTTAAGAGTGTTTCTGAGACACGTCCTCAGTGTTGAACACCGATTAGATATCAATCAAACGTGGTGCTGGACTCATTATAACGTTAGCAAGTGCTGTAAAAGCACTCATGTTTCCGTATGTCCCTCTCCCACGTACACACATGGTTCATATTTCCACTGGACCCCACACACACGGCAATATCTGGGACTCGTCTACGCTTCGCATTCGTCCCGCAGCAGAAAGCTCCTCACCGGCTTCCGTGTGTGTGTCACGCACAAACAGCAGGGAGAGGGTCCAAGGGATTGTGGGTAGGTTTAATGTAAAGCATTGGGATACACTTGGCGGTGTCGGCGTTCATGGGAAAATGACTAGGGAAGGATGACAGCACCACCACACGCCGAGCCTGCTGTGTAGCTGGGACCTCCTTCCATGATTTTAACAAGCAGGGATCTTTGGGTTTAGATGGGCTGAACCATGAGAAGTGTCTGTGAGAGTAATTCTCTAACACCTGCCAGTGCAAAGCTTGCCTTTGTTCCTGTGCGCAGCAATGAGTTTTCCCCCATGGTACTTAAAGTCAAATTCCTTTCCATCAGAGCAGCTGGCTTCCTGTCACTGAGAAATCCCAAGATGCACTGCACATTTAACAAAAAATCCTCACTTTCTCAAACAAAAATGACTGAATATAAATAAAGACTAGCTTCAATAGCACAAGGGTGTGGAGGTCTGTGCACATAACATGCATGCATACACACACACGCATCACGGATCAAAGCAACATTATTGGTCGTCATAAACCACACTGTATACACATTTCAACAGATGGTCAGATATTTAGCAGAGCGAGACTTTCCCAGGGAATTCGCGGAGATGCACAAACGGCCCCTTCTGTCAGATAGGTACTCCTACACTGGCACACCAGATGCGGTATACACAGACCGACACACCACAAAAAAACAAGACGTGATTACAGTCAAACTGACACAGTATCAATAATCATTACCGTCGTAGTTTTAAAAGAGTGGGGCCTTTTGGCTTAGGGCTTACAGCCAATCGGCATCAAGAGCAAATCAGCATAATGAGCTCAAACAGATGGGCGGGCCCCATTAACAAAGAAACATTCTAATTATGAATCCACACCTGCTGCTGTTACTTCTCCACTGAGCTAACCACTTTTTACTGAGGCCCAAACACTTTCAATCAGACCGTAGCAGCAGAATTGGTGAAGTACTTAGCCATGGGAGGTAAATTTCATAATTTTACATATATTAATGATGCACAAAGTCCCTAGTTGTCGTCACCTTCGTGGTTTTCAAAATAAATGCATAGGGTCAGGCTCATCTTTATTATTTCTTGTACAGAATGCTAAAATAAAGGAAACGAGGTGACACACCAGACCTATTTCAGTTCATCAACGTTTTATGATGTTCTATGTCAATGCAGTGAAGCTACACAAGCTCTGGGGACAGGAATTGTAGTTTCGTTGTAAAAGCTGTCGGGCAGCCAGAGTCTCCAGATAAATAGGTTTGGTGTGACTTTAATATTATAGACTCAAAGAATCGATGAGTTATGACACTCATTTCGTTTGTATCTTTGGTCCGCAGTGCAAGTCAACTGCAGAAGTGCAGCTGACCAAAGTCAGAGAATCGATTCAATTCTAGGATTTGTTGGGCTCAGATTGCTCACACACTACACCAATAAGGTGATCGTCCAGACCTTTTTGAGTTAAATGACAGCAATTCCTCAGCGTGCCAGAAATGTGTGCATTTAGTCTGTTCTCGATTAGCATGAGCACAGTATTGACGGTACAGGAAATTGCTGCAGAGGATCCATTTTTCAGCGTTTCGCGCAGATCTTCCCAGCGGAAGGCCAGCTTGCCTCGTCACGCAGCAGCAGCGAACGCTTCGAAGCGATCGGACCGACAGCTGTCCCGTCTTGTCTTCGCTGAAAAGCTTCACGTCGGGCGGCGACGCCACAATGAGTGAAAGGATGGGAAAAAAATCAATCTTCTACTCCTGGTGAGAAACGGTTAAAGGCTCGGCGGGGTGTGTATCTGAACGGAGAGGGGGCCGCCTCTCTTCCAGCACCACCGCCCTCCAATAAACGCAAAGCGCAGAGAGAGAGAGAAAGCGGCTGATATAATGGCTGCGATTCCCGGGCTCCTTGGCGGTTTAGCGGCCTGAAAGTGACAGGCAGAGAGCATCAGTGTGAGAGGCGGTCATTTAGTCATTAGAGCTGGGGGTCCCAGGGGCCCGATGCGCGTGTGGGAATAGGACAGTGTGCAGGAGGGCCCGACTGCAGCTCTCCAGCACAATCAGGGCCCATTTGTTTTTTTTCGGTAGATTTGGCTCCGGGGCCTCCTGCCGGGCCCCCGCGGCGGAGCTGGTGATTGCACAGCCTGAGGAAACCTGGGGCTCTTATGATGGCCACTTATTTGAGGGGGGGGGCGGGGGTCTACATTTTTGAAAAGCTTTGACAGAACATAAACGTACAGCGAAGTACGTCCCTGCAAAGACGAGCGCTTGTACAATCCTAACAAAAAGCAGGAAGGGGTGGAGCAGAAACAAAATGTTAAAACGTTAGCCTACGTTTTGATGTTGGAGGGAGAGTGTGGTACTACAGATGACATTAGGACACCTCTGATAAGTAGGCCACTGTGGTCCACACTCAGAGCTGCGAGAGGGGGAACGGTCAGCAGAAAATGAGTTTATACGCGTTCGTGACAGGTTAGGGCAGCGACGGGGGTCTGCTTGCTCAGCGCTCTAAAGAAGCGCGCCGTCGGGACCGTCTATAATGTGAAAACGCTGTAGCTCTATGTGACGGATGACAAACCTCCTGACGCGTCTTCATCACTGCGGTGGACGCTACGGGAGGGGAGGGGGGGGTGTGTTGGACAACAGGAGCAGCGCGTTGCCGGAGAAACGATGGGACCTCCAGGAGAGACTGCGTCTCCCCAGCCCCCGTCCCGGGGACTCATCTGCAGCCCACGAGGTCTCGAACCGCCCCTTAAAATAACCGACATTTCAATGTTTCTGTGATTACGGAGTGAAATGGAAGGAGCCAGCCCACAGGAAACTCTCTAAGTGTCACACTGTGCATCTCTCGCTAGCTGGCTAATGGGGGCCCAGCGTGAGCTGCGGATGACTCACCGAACTCCACACTGAGGCTCAGATGAGCCCACTGTACCCATCAGCTCGCGTGCAGACGGACAGCCGCCTGGTCACCCTCACGCGGAAGGGACGGTCCTAACCATGGATGTTTGTTCTGCCAATCCTGGGTAAGAGTATCAGGTCGTAACCAATCACAGTACGTCGGATTACCACCTGGAGACCCCTGTGCCCTTTACTATACAGGTACACGGCGCTGTCCCAGTGCAGCCCACGTGAGCAGCCCACACATTAATGGAAAGTGACTAAAGGCAATTTTGAAAAGCGTGGAGCTTCAACCCCCTCCTCTCCACCAAGATCGAGCAGTCCCGGTGTAACCGTGACGACAGACCGTAGCAGCTCTGCTTCGGCTGCAGAGACGGCGGCTCACTGTTGATCCTGACCAAGTTAGACAGCTGGCCTCTTCACAGGGACACGCTCTTCCTCCCTCAACAGGGCAGTGTTAATAATTCAGCCTACTTTATCTGCTAAGAGTGCGAGAGAGGGAGGAGACAGAGATGAAAAAGGAGAAAGTGAGAGCAAGGAAGGAGAGAGGTGGAGATAGGCAGGAGAAAAAACAGAGGGGAAAAGGGAGAGGTAGAGGTGGAGAGAGAAAAGGAGAGAGGAAGAAAGAGCGAGCAAGGGAGGGAGGAAGGATGGGGTAGAGAGGGGGAAGACAGAAACACAGAGAGACTGCCACAACGGCAGTCACGGTAGAGACAGCCAGTCAGGGACACAGCGTGAATACAATCTGCCTGAGTGTACTGCTGAGATTTGTTAATGTTCCAGAACAGTCTCGCACGCATTTTTAAACCTCGTGTTGCGGCTCCTCCTCAAAGTGTCGCAAGGCACCGTTTTGTCGGCAGATATGTTGCTGTGGCACCCCAAGCTGTCGGATTGAGCCTGAAACCATATCCGTATGACTGACGGGCTGACTAAAGTCACCCATGGGGGGCTCTGACCCACGTCACCCAAACCTGCACTCAGGGCTGTCATTTGTTCCTTGTGGCGGAACAAAAAGTGCCCATGAGAGGGAAGTGACCAAACGGTCTCAGAGGTCGTAGAACACAAAAGAAGACCATGCCAAAGTGAGATGGGTAGCTAGCTTTAACAAGCACAGTTGGCTGACAGCTCACAGATACAGTTCTGTGCATCAATAGCGTTGTTAATGTGCTGGAAATGGAAGAAGAATCAGGTAGCAACAGACTCTCACCAAAGGAACAGAGCGCAGGCATCTGCATAGCCAGGAAATATATTTTTAAATTTTGATAATTGTGATTTTTCATAGGCCCCCTGATAGCTTGAGCCCTGGTAAGCCCGTGCAATACCGCAGGGCAGGATCCACACAAATAGGCCCCGGAACGCAGGCAGTCCTAAACAGGGGAATCCCGGATCCTGTTCTGGCAGGATGCGGCACAAATTAAGCACTGCCTGTACAGCCTCGTAGTCCAGGAACCCCACAGGATAACACAACACACAAGCCCAGTGCTCTACACCTCCAAACAGAGCTGGCTTTCCCTGGCATTTACACTGCTGGGGCCCATTCGCGAGTCAGGCATGGAAACGGGCCTTCTGGGGCGGAACAAATAGCCTCGTAGGTGGCAAGGCTGCAGGACGAGTCGCCCCCCCCCCCTCCCCTGCCAACGCTCGCACGCACGCACACCTGTAAGCTCACAGGGGCTGCTATACGCCATTAATTGACTCAAACATACAATTCTGATTCTCTATATTCCCTCAAGGAAGGCGCTGCAGTCAAACGGCAGATTACACTACTTCACCCAAACTGATCCTGGAGGAAAAAGATCCCACAGCGTGAATGTTGTACGACCACGATAACAACAACTGAGATGACGTCGGTGTCCGCGCTTCCATAGCTACAGAGGAGGCTGCTGCAGTCCCTCTCTTATGAGATGATATTTAGCGGGCGCTGCGTCTCCTGCGCACATCACACACATAGTTCAGGCTGCCTCGGGGGCAGCGGTGGATCGGCAACAGGAAGGGCAGGGAGCTGAGCGCTGCGGGAGAGACGGGGACCCAGCAGACAGGAGCAGATTGCACATTAAAAAGTCATGGAGCTCACGAGTCGATGAGCCCGATTGCTTCCTGATCCCCGTTAAAATCAATGGCAGGTTAGAGAGTGCGGCTCATCCACCACGAATCCCTCTACATTTCCCTCTCATGTCCGGCCCCCATGCTCAGGGGATTTACACACTGGGCAATGCATTCACACTCTGAACCTCTAAACTCAGTGAGGTAGGGCAGGTGGGATTCACAAGGCCAGAGTAAATATCTCATGTTCTTAATATTAACCTTTATTTATACAGGGTAGGTTGACTGAGCATGCATGCTCTGTTACAGCGACGCCCTGTTAACGCCCCCAAATAGCCTGACCTGCATGTCTTTGGATTGGGGGAGGAAACCCGAGTACTCAAAGGAAACCCACGCAGACACGGGGAGAAAATGCAAACTGCACACAGAAAAGCCCCGGCTAGGATTCGAGCTATACACTGCACCGCCCAATGTCACCCGCGTGAGAAAAGAATGAGACCCGAGGTCTCTCGGGCTGTAAACCACGAGGCTCCCAACGCAGCGCGGAGCTAAGCCTAAATCTGCCGGCGCAAGGACAACGCTGCGTTACGTAAAGCGCGATCCTCATCGATTTGGGTCAGCCGGGTCTTTGTGTTTTAACATCAGTCTGACTGACGCCGGCTGCGGTTACGAAGAGTGCAATCGGCCCACGCATCGGCGGAGAGAGCAGGCCGCGCCTGTGGCATGTGCCGCGCGCATATGTGCACGCGGGGGCCGAGCGCGGGAATCCACGGCGACTCGCTGAGCCTGGCGCGCCGCTCTGAATCCACGGCGACTCGCTGAGCCTAGCGTGCCGCTCTGAATCCACGGTGACTCGCTGAGCCTAGCGCGCTGCTCTGAATCCACGGTGACTCGCTGAGCCTAGCGCGCCGCTCTGAATCCACGGTGACTCGCTGAGCCTAGCGCGCCGCTCTGAATCCACGGTGACTCGCTGAGCCTAGCGCGCCGCTCTGAATCCACGGTGACTCGCTGAGCCTAGCGCGCCGCTCTGAAACAGCCGTGGCGCTCAACCCAAAAGCAGTCGGGGATCCAGACGAGCGCTCACTCTCCACCACATCACGTCCACCTGCGCTCCCTTTGGGAATCTCCCTCAGTGTGGGGCAGTGCTGCCCAGAGCAGGGACAGAGCCAGCAGGCGCCAAACGGCAGTGAGGTACTGAAGACCGGCCGAGCGCAAGCTTCACAACCCGTCCCTGTTGCTATGCACAGAGGGGGATGAATCTCCTGCCCCAAACCACAGCGCAGAGTGACGGGCAGGAGAGGGAGCATGCTGGGTACAGGAGCTGGAGCGGCCCTGGGACCCTCCTGGAGCTCACTGCAGCACAGCTCTCTGTGCTGATAAGTACAGGCTCCTCACATAACCACAGTGAGGGAGACAGAGGGGCACACATACACCACTATCTGATGGAACAAAATACAAGAGCTGTACTGAGGTGCACCCTGGTACACGCGCGCACACACACGCACACGCACACACAAGGAAGTATAAATGCAGGCAGGCACAGAAGTACACACAGTACTAGCAGCTACCTGACCTTCAGAGCAAATCACCCCCAGCAGAGCCAACGGAGAAAAGGCACAGAGTGGGGGAAAGAGAGGGAGAGAGAGAAGGGGAAAGAGGGAGAGAGGGACAGAAGGAAAGACGGGGAAAGAGGGAGAGAGGAAGAGGGACAGAGGGAGCGAAGGAGAGGGAGAGAAGAAGAGAAGGAAAGAGGGAGAGAGGAAGATAAGGAAAGAGGGAGAGGAAGAGAAGAGAGAGAAGGGGAAAGAGGGATAAAAGGAGAGGGAGAGAGGAAGAGAAGGAAAGAGGGAGAGAGGAAGAGAGAGAAGGGGAAAGAGGGACAAAAGGAGAGGGAGAGAGGAAGAGAAGGAAAGAGGGAGAGAGGGAGAGAAAGAGAGGGAGCGAAGGAGATGGAGAGAGGAAGAGAAGGAGAGAGAGAAGGGGAAAGAGGGAGAGATGAAGAGAAGGAGAGAGAGAAGGGGAAAGAGGGAGAGAGGAAGAGAAGGAGAGAGGGAGAGAGGAAGAGAAGGAGAGACAAGGCAGAAAGGGAAGGAGGAGAGCTGAGCGTGTACCTCTTGGAGCGGCGCAGCAAGCTCCTCTCGGGCAGGGAGAAATTGGAGAGCACGGTCCAGAAGGAGTCAGACATGATCGCGGGGCTCCGCCAACATGGCTGTCAGGGGGAAACACGGCGCGAGCAGGCAGGCTGGCGGCCAGGGGGAGAGGAAGGAAGGAAGGAACGATTCTGCTGCTCTCTGTCTGGGATGGTGCTGCTCGTCTGAGCAGCCTGTTCCCACACACACACACACACGCTCTTCCCTCTCTCTCTCTCTCTCTCTCTCACACACACACACACACACACACACACACACACACGCTCTCCCTCTCTCTCTCTCTCTCTCACACACACACACACGCTCTCCCTCTCTCTCTCTCTCTCTCACACACACACACACACACGCTCTCCCTCTCTCTCTCTCTCTCTCACACACACACACACACACACACACACACACGCTCTCCCTCTCTCTCTCTCTCTCTCTCTCACACACACACACACACACACTCACACACACACACTCACACTCACACACTCACACTCTCTCCCCCCTCTCCCTCCCTCCCTCCCTCCCTCCCGCTCACACACAGAGCTGCAGCCTCTCCTCCAGGGGTGCATGTTTAAAGGTGCAGTCTGCTCAGAACGGGAACAGCCTGTGCCGACGGCGGGATGCGTGGAGCACTTATCACAGAGCCCACGCCCCGGTGCGTTATGAGCGCTGGAGGACAGTCCACATAGGTCAGAGCCCACATACCCTGAGCACTCTGTCCTCATCACGGCGACTTCACCAAAAGACCGCTGTCTGTGATCATAATCTCTCACGGCTCTGGCGGATGGAAACACCATTGTCGTCAAAGGAGGATCACGCTTTGTATTCATGAGGCACTGATTGAGGACGGGTGATTGGATTTCGTTTTAGTCTAATCCGGGTCAGATATGCAGCAACGGGAGATGGACAGTCACCCAGATTAATGACAGAATGACAACGTCTTACCACAAACACACACAGACAATCACACGCACGCACGCACGGCAGAGGAGTAGGCCCGCTGAGATAAGCAGTAACTGCACACTTTGCTGTAGATATTTCTCCTGAGGCCACAAAGGCTGAGGAGCTGAGCCTTCATAAAACCAAACAGCAAAAGCATATACATTCTGCAACCTTTACTGCACCGCATTTTGGTGCAGACTGAATGATTATAAAGACTAGCTACCATGATTTACTGATACATGGAACATGTTTCATTTGCCCCTGCAACACTCTCCTATACTCTCTCTATGGAGAATGCTGAACACCGTTACCCAGCAGCCCCTGGGAAAGCTGCATTCAGATTAAATACTGTTCTACAGAACAGCGGCGCAACCAAACGCATCACTAAAGGGCAGACTGGGCCCCTGTACCAGGCGTGCAGATAACATCTCCCTGGAGAGACGGATTCCTCTCTGAGCTGATGTGGGCAGCTCTGATCCCCATCCCCAGGCAAGGCTAACTCCACAGATGTAAGCCCTCCAGGTGTAAGACCCTGTCAGTCGCACATCGAACGCGCGGGATGAACCCGGGTCTCGCGCCACTCTCTACTGCCGTCGCGGGAACCGAGGAGCGGCCCACGCCTCGGCCTGCGCAAGGCCTGTGAAGAGAGACTGCGGAGAGAGCGGTAGAGAGAGAGGAGAGGGGGAGAGAGGGAGAGGCGCGGCCCCGCCTCACGCAAGTGGAGGATTGGTGGAGCGTCAGTGCAATACGAGCGGCGGAGCGTGACGGCGGTATCGCCCTGGGCAGGGGGGAGATGTCAACATGGGGGCGTGGGGTCAGAGGGACTAGTCCTAAAATCCTTCAGAGAGTGTTGGAGACAAATATAGGCTACGTTAGCTGGGAGACGGTCACACACAGTCATTCCTCAAATGCCGTCGGTCGTGTCAGATTTCTGTGAATCGGGTCAGAGGGCCCTCTTTCATTCTTTAAATGAAGCGTCCAATGAACACTAATGTCTGTGCTAAATCCAAGTTCTCTTCTCCCTGCGTTAGATTACACTCGACTCCACTCACTTTACTAGTGAAGGGCCAGACGTTTATGGCCATGCTACATGCTACACACATATTTACATCTTACATGTCAACTCATCCCTTTTCCTACATACAGAATCCACTTACTCAAAAATGCATACACATGCGTGACAGATAATTGCATGTGGCCAGCTAACTCTTTAACATGCTCCACCACGTGATTTAAGAGATGAAGATTATGGGAGACAAACCTCCTTAATAAGGCATCCTTAATGAAAACGTATGGAATATCTCCACGGTACATTAGCATTCGGGTTAATAAGTACAAAGAGACTTTCGTTCAGGCAGAGTCTACGGCTCTCCTTCTGAGCTACCATCGGAAACAGACCAGTGATCTTGTGCTAACTGAGATTACGGCTCAACTCCATCTCGTGCTGCATTCAGGTTGAAGCGTTTTCTGTAGGCCGGGGTTGGAATCACACTCTCACGGTACAGGGGAGCCTTATCCTTCAGGGGGTGATAACAGTTCTGTTTCTGGACGTGCTTGTGAAGTACAACTTTTCCACCACAGCAGGGCACCTCTGCAGATAGGTAGTCATGGCCGAGTGCCCAACCGCGATGGGACTAGAAATCCATTGGAGTGGCCCTGCAGTCCTGCCGATAACCGGTATTATGTTTTCGTTGTAATTAATATTGGCAACAAAAGAATAGTACGGAAGGAAATATCTGGGTGAAACGCAGCAGGCAAAAGGAAGTTATTGGGGAAGGAAGTCTCCATTTTCAATGGAGAGTGATTACTTCCTGTTCACGAGGGGGGAACACACAAGACTGCTGTTGCTACCAGCCAAAGTTGTCCTTTGCTAGTAATTCTCCCAGTCACATTACTTTCTAGGGAAGCACTGTAACTAAGAGAAATACATGGCTGAGGTGACCATATGATACTGAATGGCATCCAGCTGTCAGCGTGTCAGAAAGGAGCCGAGTTAGAACAGTATATCTGCAATATGAGCACAGTAGCTGGTATCCATGCCTTATTCATTAAAGCCTGAGGTGACCACAGCGGTATGTATAATAGAGCACAGCGGATGGAATGTGTGACAGCCTCGTTTCCTGAACTCATTAAGCCAAAGGTACAGAAGCACGGAGGGGAACCTGAGGCGAGCTCGTCCCGCGGAACCGTCCAAACGACCCGTCAAATTGGCTCTCAAGACAGGCTAGGCTGAGTGAATCACCGGACGCGTGGGCGCGGCGGCCAGGCCAGGCGGCGACGCCCTGCTGTACTTTCTGAATGGAAAGTGAAATGCAGCGCGTGCTCTGCCTGGACCGAGTCCAAACCCGACCCGTGAGTCCCTCCTGATGATGTCTTTCAGTAGAGGTCCTGGCCACAGAGAGGAAGGAAATTTATATCCAAGGGGCATCGCCGGGGGGAAAATAAAAACTGTAAATCAGCCTTTCTTGAACTGGAGTGTGTGTGAAAACTTGCCCACAGACTGTCATTATGAGGACCGCCCAGCCTGTGAGCTGCTGAATGAAGGTGGTGTTTGGCGTCTCGGCCGGGTGAAGCAGGCGTGCAGGGTTTCCTCTGACTCCATTGTCGCTAACGCAGGAGTGCGTCGCCACCCGCTGCACCTGATAACCAGTTTGTGCTTTGTTAGTATAAATGGCAATTTTAAAACATGAGGAGTCCTCGGTACACGTCCTCATCTCCCATTCAAACACTCCTGGATATTTAGCCCAATTAGCCTGTTATACATTTTTGTGTTTTGCCATAACAGTCTTTAAGAATGAACCGTTTGCCTATTACAGGTTTACCTATCTGGCGCTCCATGTAAATGTACTGTTTATTCTATAATCCTGTGCAGTTTGGTTGGTACTGCTTTCCCTGACAAAGACCTTCTGCAGGCTGAAAATGTTGTTCACCATTAAACCTGCTATTGGGAGATATTGCCATACAGTGTGCAGGTATCAGCTCTTTCCTCATTATACAACTGCTTACCCCCGGTACCAATGCAAAATAGTTAGAAATTGTGCGCTCTACCTTTTCTTTGCAAGAAAGTTTAGTTCTCACCAAGTATCTTGCCACCTTTATCCATCGGGCTACTCAACGTTAACGTTCCACCTTCAGCTGAGTTCCTGCATATGCCTCATGTTTCACAGCTTACTTATTTTACTCACAGCGGTGAGCATGCACTATTAGTGAGTGACAGCGAGTGACACTTTAAAACAAGAAGCAACACAGTACGATGAGCTAAGACATGATGATGCTGGTACAGCGGTTTGTATCGTTAGTACAATGTAGAGTGCAGTGGAAGTAGGCTACGTTGCCATAAAAACAAACACATAACTCTGGAACGTAGCCCCCACATAATAGGCCTTCTTATATGAAATGGCATTTCACTTTGTTTCTTTTTTACTTTGTTTTTTTTCCCTTTAATTTATTTCTGCGCTTTATGTTACTTCATTATAAATTCCACTTTGCAGGAACACTGCAGGGATTTAATGAACCAGACACTCCTTTGAAATAACAAAGCCTTACATTTCATCCTCTTATGTCACTGCTGGTGACATCTAAAGGCGGGGCGGCGTGCAAAAGCTTTTATTTCCCAGGCCTGTTGCACCATCAGAGCCCTTTCTGTCCTGGGAGAGCTCCTGCAGCAACACTGCACACTGTGACCTGCACACTAACCAACCCTGCACCTACACTATGACCCACACACTAACCAACACTGCACCTACACTATGACCCACACACTAACCAACCCTGCACCTACACTATGACCCACACACTAACCAACACTGCACCTACACTATGACCCACACACTAACCAACCCTGCACCTACACTATGACCCACACACTAACCAACACTGCACTTACACTATAACCCACACACTAACCAACACTGCACCTACACTATGACCCACACACTAACCAACACTGCACCTACACTATGACCCACACACTAACCAACACTGCACCTACACTATGACCCACACACTAACCAACACTGCACCTACACTATGACCCGCACACTAACCAACACTGCACCTACACTATGACCCGCACACTAACCAACCCTGCACCTACACTATGACCCACACACTAACCAACACTGCACCTACACTATGACCCACACACTAACCAACACTGCACCTACACTATGACCCACACACTAACCAACACTACACTATGACCCACACACTAACCAACACTGCACCTACACTATGACCCACACACTAACCAACACTGCACCTACACTATGACCCACACACTAACCAACACTGCACCTACACTATAACCCGCACAATAACCAACCCTGCACCTACACTATGACCCACACACTAACCAACACTGCACCTACACTATGACCCACACACTAACCAACACTACACCTACACTATGACCCACACACTAACCAACACTGCACCTACACTATGACCCACACACTAACCAACACTGCACCTACACTATGACCCACACACTAACCAACACTGCACCTACACTATGACCCACACACTAACCAACACTGCACCTACACTATGACCCACACACTAACCAACACTGCACCTACACTATGACCCACACCCTAACCAACACTGCACCTACACTATGACCCACACACTAACCAACACTGCACCTACACACTGTGACCCACACACTAACCAACACTGCACCTACACACTGTGACCCACACACTAACCAACACTGCACCTACACACTGACCCACACACTAACCAACACTGCACCTACACTGTGACCCACACACTAACCAACACTCTACACACTGTGACCCACACACTAACCAACACTGCACCTACACACTGTGACCCACACACTAACCAACACTGCACCTACACTATGACCCACACACTAACCAACCCTGCACCTACACTATGACCCACACACTAACCAACCCTGCACCTACACTATGACCCACACACTAACCAACACTGCACCTACACTATGACCCACACACTAACCAACACTGCACCTACACTGTGACCCACACACTAACCAACACTGCACCTACACTATGACCCACACACTAACCAACACTGCACCTACACTATGACCCACACACTAACCAACACTGCACCTACACTATGACTCACACACTAACCAACACTGCACCTACACTGTGACCCACACACTAACCAACACTGCACCTACACTATGACCCACACACTAACCAACACTGCACCTACACTGTGACCCACACACTAACCAACACTGCACCTACACTATGACCCACACACTAACCAACACTGCACCTACACTATGACCCACACACTAACCAACACTGCACCTACACTATGACCCACACACTAACCAACACTGCACCTACACTATGACCCACACACTAACCAACACTGCACCTACACTATGACCCACACACTAACCAACACTGCACCTACACTATGACCCACACACTAACCAACACTGCACCTACACTATGACCCACACACTAACCAACACTGCACCTACACTATGACCCACACACTAACCAACACTGCACCTACACTATGACCCACACACTAACCAACACTGCACCTACACTGTGACCCACACACTAACCAACACTGCACCTACACTATGACCCACACACTAACCAACACTGCACCTACACTATGACCCACACACTAACCAACACTGCACCTACACTATGACCCACACACTAACCAACACTGCACCTACACTATGACCCACACACTAACCAACACTGCACCTACACTATGACCCGCACACTAACCAACACTGCACCTACACTATGACCCACACACTAAGCAACACTGCACCTACACTGTGACCCACACACACTAACCAACACTGCACCAACACTATGACCCACACACTAACCAACACTGCACCTACACACTGTGACCCACACACTAACCAACACTGCACCTACACTGTGACCCACACACTAACCAACACTGCACCTACACACTGTGACCCACACACTAACCAACACTGCACCTACACACTGACCCACACACTAACCAACACTGCACCTACACTGTGACCCACACACTAACCAACACTGCACCTACACACTGTGACCCACACACTAACCAACACTGCACCTACACTATGACCCACACACTAACCAACACTGCACCTACACTATGACCCACACACTAACCAACACTGCACCTACACACTGTGACCCACACACTAACCAACACTGCACCTACACACTGCGACCCACACACTAACCAACACTGCACCTACACTGTGACCCACACACTAACCAACACTGCACCTACACACTGTGACCCAGACACTAACCAACCCTGCACCTACACACTGTGACCCACACACTAACCAACACTGCACCTACACTGTGACCCACACACTAACCAACACTGCACCTACACTATGACCCACACACTAACCAACCCTGCACCTACACTATGACCCACACACTAACCAACACTGCACCTACACTGTGACCCACACACTAACCAACACTACACCTATACACTGTGACCCACACACTAACCAACACTACACCTATACACTGTGACCCACACACTAAACAACACTGCACCTACACTGAGACCCACACACTAACCAACACTGCACCTACACTGTGACTCGCATACTACCCAACACTGCAGACACTAACCAAAACGGCATCTATACTGCAGCCAGAATACTACCCAACATTGCACCTACACATTCATCAACAGCTCCATGCACGTGTTCAAACTGATCCTGCCCTGCTGTGCGATGCCTGTCTAAAATCACCCGAAGCAGAGAGAGCGGCACTGTGGGAAACTCTTCTCCAGGACCCATGCTGAGAGTGTTTTCCACTTTAAATGCCTCTGTGCATAAATGCTGTGCTCTAAGGCTGCCCAGGGTGAGCATGTGGGGTGATCTTTAGCACGCTTCACTCCACGTGCCTGCAGTAGCTCACTGAGGGACACAGCAGAGATGGCACAGATACAGCGTTGGTGAAGTGTCTAGCCGCCACAGTCTGGCGACGTTGTGTCTGTAGCGGGGCGGTGCTGGGAGATGGCGACTGCACCGTTCCCGTCACAACAGCACATCACCTATCAGACCCACACACTCGGGTCCAAGTGAGCCGAGCTGAACCGGGCCTGGCTCCTCAGATCACATGCATTCAGGCGTTTTGTCAGGTGACGTGGTCACATAATTACTCCTGCATGCCTGGGAAGAGACATACACACCCAGGCTCAGATGACTAGACGCAGTACGCACACGCCTCAGTACCCATTACCGGCTGTGCTGTCCAATGGAATGGAATAAAAAGGAGACATTTGCTCCCGGTATACTTGATTCTG
This sequence comes from Synaphobranchus kaupii, assembly GCA_029718625.1. Lineage (NCBI taxonomy): Eukaryota > Metazoa > Chordata > Actinopteri > Anguilliformes > Synaphobranchidae > Synaphobranchus > Synaphobranchus kaupii. The sequence continues at coordinate 101,147,284 of CM056377.1, read as the reverse complement.
CAGGTCGGCGATTCGCTGTGTACAAGAACTTCCTGCCACGCACCTGTTAGCCACAGAACACCCACAGGCATTAACATCGCTTGGCCCACTTGGCAATTAGTGTCATCAGATCTGAACACAGCACCGGATCGAGACAAACAAGGAGCCCATGGGATAATTACCCAGAACACACTGAGCTGACACTACGCCGGTAGTTATTAGCTATCTATGGTAACATCACATGCCCTTTTTGTTCACCGTTTCCACCAAAATGCAACTTAACTGAATCAATCAGAGGCTTTGTTTAGAAAAGGGGGTAATTTTCACTTCATCAAGGTTACAAGACAGAGAGCACAGTCTCTTAGGGATGCAAGTTAAAGGTTAAACAAACAGGCAGACGTGCTCCGATAAGGCATTAGCGTCCCAGTGGAAGGTCAGACTGCATTAGCTGTAGGATAAAGTGGCCCGTACACAAGCACGCCAGCCTTACCTCCAGTGAAAGGGGTTCGCACTTTGGGAGAGGGCCCGGGGGCTGCAGGGACCCAGGATGGGGGCAGACAGGGGCCCCTCGTGGCCCCCGGCCGACAGAAAATGCTGGGGACCGGGGAAGGATGTGGGAGACAGCAGCTGCTGGAGGAGGCTGTTGCCATGGCAGCGGTACTGTGCAGCCGGCCAGATTCTACGCAGGAATCGCAGGGAGGGAAGACGGTAAAAGGGCGTGAATAAGGGCCGCTGTCGTAGCCTGGATGCTACAGGAGCAAGAAGAACAGCAGCAAGACGGGCGCCTGTAAGAGCAGCCAAAGAGCGAGCAGCTTCACCTCTTCATTCACAGTACACTCATCAACCTGCCGGCACGCTCATGACACCCCCTGGAGATGAAGAACAAGTCTCTGAACTACAGTGCATAAATATGAGTAGCACACCACATGACTCACATGCAGTCACAGGGATATCCCCCCCAGCAAGACTGACCCACGACCCCTGACCTTTGATATCTCTGTGCTTGGGTTCCATTTCTCAGTGGTACAGACAGGACGCTTGATGGTTATAGACATGGGGCTGGGGAGGGGATCCAGGGCTGTACACACACATGCAGTGATATGGCCTCGCGGCCAAATGCGCACGCCTGCATATAGAGGGCATGATCAGCAGCATGTGACTACAGCGCAGACCATGCGACTATAGCACGGAGCTCCTTCAGCATGGTCTCTGTGTCACTCCCCCGGTTACACTGCGACTAAAGAGCTTCATCAGAGACAAAGAGAGAGGAAGCCCATGGCGCCCGCGGGCCCTCGTAAACGCGACGAATCCCCACTGTGAGCAGAGCCCGGGCGCATGCACACACTGATCCGCAGCACCGCGTCTGCAATCAGAGCCGTAATGGCAGATATGGCGCTCCAATATCAGACGCCGCGGAGTGCGCTGTGCCTGCAGGCAGCTGCTATTCTCCACAGCTGAATAATTCACATATGTGACGCTTCCCAGAGAATCTCATTTGACTGAACTACATTTGCTTTGATTATCCCTGGTGTCTCTCGGCTCCGACTAAAATCTGCATGTATGGCCTCTCCAAACTGCTGTGTGGACATGCTCCAGCGCACTGACTACATAGACGGCAGTACATGACAGCATTCAAAAAATAAATTAAATAAATCACCACCAGTGAGGCTGGCTTCCAGTATGTCATAGCGCGTTAGCGCCCCCCATTGTTCTGACAGAATGGACAGGCTCTTCCTGGAGTCCTGCTGGAGCGACTGTGGGCGGGTTTCCAGGCAGGTGTGTCCAAGCACAGTTAGACATGCCTCATCCAGGTGGCCCTCTGTCATTTCCACATTGGGTCCCCTTGGAAATAAATGCGCCTGCATAGCACTGCATTTCTGAATGAAACGCTGCTCTGTGCTTTAGCATTAAACGCATTAGCATTCCTACCCAGGAAGTCCACAGTGCACAGTAGAGTCAGTTCACAGGGTCCAGCCCTGTATTTCAAATGTCTGAGATGATGTTTTAAGTATTTTAGTCTGGTAATGAGCCTTAAAATCCTTTTTCTCTCAAGTAGAAAATATTAGCTTGTTTAAAGTCTTTTTGCTTGACAAGTGAAATTACCCCATTGGTAAATCTTGAAATAAGTAGAACTACCTCACCTTCTTTGTCTTATTTAGCAAAAAAGTAAGTCTAAATATCATTCTTTGGTTTTTGCAGTGAAAACGCTATGGACCCAGTCTAAAAACAGGGAATAGTTCTGTGCAGTAGCATTAAACACAACTGAACCCGTCTGTCCATAGGGTACAGCTCTGTGTGTTAGCATTAAACACTACTGATCCACTCAGTCCACAGTACACTGCTCTGTGTGTCAGCATTAAACACTACTGATCCACTCAGTCCACAGTACACTGCTCAGTGTGTCAGCATTAAACACTACTGATCCACTCAGTCCACAGTACACTGCTCTGTGTGTTAGCATTAAATGCTTCCTGCCCTGCTTGTCCACAGTGCACTGGGTGTTACTCAACTCGACTTGATCGCCATATGAATTTGACCAAAGACCTGGTTCAGGAATCATATGAGCACAGAAGCCGTCCCAGGCTGCCGAGAGATGGAGCTCAGATGAAGGAGAAGGCAGGGAGGGTGAAAGACCAGGGACAGACCACACGATGAGCTCCGGTGATAAAGGAATCCCCCCCGCGTTTTATTTCCATCAGAAAGATGCTGAGCGTTTCCACAGCATGTAAGCCGAGCCCCTGCCTGCCTCCGTCAATCAACCGGAACTCTCTAACCCCCTCCGCCCCCAGGAACTTTCCGCTACAACACCCCGGCTCGTCCCCCGCCCGACCCCCAGGACATCGACCGTGCTTACGAACCTGGAGTTAGCGTCCGAAGCAAACGGCACAAGTCGGTTAGGCGGGTTAGCGCATGCACGTTAGCGGGTCTTACTGGATGCGCAGAGCGGGGGCTCCGGCTCTCTCCTTCCTTTTCTTCATGTCTCGGGACGGAGGGCGAGCTCACCGCCGCCGCGGGGCCATGCCAGGCTCACGGACTCCCGTCTCTCTCGCTCTGGCAGATCCGCTACCGCGCAGAGAGATAGGCTACCGGCAACAGCTTATCAAACGCACAAAAACAAAGGAGCAACAGCATTGCTGCTAACCCGACAAACTGCTGCTCTGTCGCTGCAGTGAGACCCGAGTTATGCTAGCGTGTGCTCGGTAGTGAGAATGCGATGGTGTTCATTACATTACGGAGCATCTGACTGTGGTGTCGGCACGTGTCAGTGTGTGTGTTTGTGTTTGTAAGGGCCAAACGCACCAGACCCAATGTACTGGACTTATTCTCACTTCATAGCACTGAACTTCAGTAGCACGACACTCCACAGTTACGCTACATGTACTCACAATGACAAGTGCTCATAAGAGCTATATAACTCTTATATAACATACATGCACAGTACCTCTGGCGGAAAAGTAACATAGAATATTTGAAATTTTCGACGAGAAAAAAGTATGCGAAAAATAAAGCAAACAAAGCAGACCTGCTCGTATGACAAGTTCCTCAATAAAATCTTCAGTCACAGTTCAAATGTCAGGCAGCGAGGTTAGTTTCAGCTTGGAATATACACAAACTCCACAATCTGTGGCCGAGAGTGGGCAGTTCCACAGGCCAGAAGACCCCAAAGTGACACAGCAAATGCAGAGAGAGTGTACAAGGTGCGGACAGGAACGGCCAAGTCATCCCTCCTCCTGCAGATCCTGTGTCAGAAACCAGGGGGAGCGAGGAGCAGCTGGGGGTCAGGTCTCCCCTCTCACAGTCCTACACAGTGAGCCAGGGTTGTTTGTTTATCTTCCTGAGGAGACAGCCAATCCCAGCAGGCCAGGCGGGCCGGAGAGGCCGGCCCACTCTGACAGCACCGTCTTTGGAGTGCGCATGACACGCCTATCAAAAGATTACTATTACGAGAGGGCTGGCGTCCAGCTCCGAGGAAGAGCCCAGTCCTTTCATAGAGCCCTGGAGAGGTGAGAAGGTGGCTGTGTTCCGTATCACACTGGAGCGCGGAGTACAGTGAGCAGTACACCATCCGCCGTGCCGGGCAAGGAGGCACAGGGCACTCTCCAGATATCACAAAACCTCCGGGGAGGTGCAGCTGTCACCCCCTCCCCCTTATCCCCAGCTCTCCAGGCCAGGCAATTGCCTCCGCTACCCCCCCCCCGTTCCAGGAATCACATGAACGCCGATGTACCCCCAATCTTCCCAGCAACCTGTTGGCTAAATCTGGCCGGTGCGCTTCACAATAGCAGAGGGACAATAGCTGGGATCAAAGAGCATTTGGTTACAAGGCCAGTGTAGCATCCGCTGCTAATCCCCCCGATTACAGCACTGACTAGCGCATCCACAGGGTATGATAATGTAATTAGGGGGGAAAACCTACATCCGTGTTCTATATATGACAGCATGCCATACTCATAAAAGACTGGGAGAGAGAGTTCTGAATTTAAGCTTCAAAGTTGTTTGTCCACTCTCATCGCTGTTATGGAATTCCTACAAACTTTCTTAATTAGACTTCTACACAAAAACTGCCAGCAGGATAAAATTTGGACTCCGACAGTAATCAGAAAGTAAATTCACAGAGTGCCCCTTAGCGCCAACAATTCCCCCAGCCCTCAGGAAAAAACAGCATGGACTCCCAGTATACCACACACCCGAAGGCTAGGCACCAAACATCACTGACTTACGGCAGAAATTATTCACGGGAATAAAATAACTTTAACAAGCAGACCCCCTTCAAAGGCTGAGGAAAATTTGAGAGACAGTAGACGTTGTTTTTGAGGTCAGCCACAATGCTTGTAACCAAGTAAAACTAGGACAGCCTCCCACTGCTGAGCCGCCTGCTCAAACGCTCGGCGGTGTTTCCACACAACGCAGTTCTCCTCGTGCGCTGCGCTGAGGGTGACAGAATGAAGCTGATAAGTGCTTTTCTTCCAGCCTTGGCCTTAGCGACAACCTCTGACCCCTGACCCTCGACCCTGCCGCTTGTATGTTCTGTAAAACCTATTCTGAGCGTTGGCACCCCCACTTCATGGCTGCAATGAAAAGCTGTGCTACTGTACTTCTGCAGTGGGCATAACTAACATTTTTGGATTAACATTTTAACAAAACATTTTAGCATTTCGGATTAACCAACAAAACAAGCCGAACACTGGGAGGATGGCGTCACTACCTGGCCCTGTTCATATCAAGCACAGACTTTTATCGGCTCATCTCCAAGTCCCGTTCCCAGGGAAGAGTCCGAACACTTAGGGCGGTTGGTCTCAGACAGGGCCACTGCTGACAGGACTGCCGAAGGTCACTCTGACTGGCGGAGAAGGCAGATCACGAGCCCACACACCCAACAGGAGCGCCCAGGGGACGGCGCCATTATCCCGGACCCGACAGGGCTCTGGGGCTCACGGCCGAAGCGCGTGCCCCGACTCTCACGCTGTCCCTCATCGCCAGATGAGTCAGATGAGAACAGATGCCTCCGTCACTCACCGACACGCCCTTACTCACGGTGACAGCACATACCCCGCTATGGCCGTGCCATGGGAAGGCTCATTTCCTACTCTTCAACATAGAAAAACTAAATCACCTCACTTCTCAAGAGATCTGGTGTGGTAACCGCAACAGTCTATCACAGGCATGTTCACTTGCACACCATATTAAATACTGGACCTTCCCCTGACTACTAGCAGATAAACTTCCATCACTGATGTTGGCACATTAGTGGCCCACAATGCACTGGAAACAAAGCCCCAAATGCTCTGAAGCAATTAAGGATCTGGGGGCAAAAAAACGAAGACGCAGCAGAACAGAACGCTCTCACTCAGGCACAAGCCCAATCTTGTATAACCAACAGCAAGAGACGGCAGATGAACGAGGTCTTGGGTAAAGTGAATCTCACAGCGAACGTTATGCAACTAACTGGAACCACATGTCTTTACAGGCAGAAGTTCCACTGAGAAAAAACTGCCAAAAGTATGAACTTTCAGACAGTGCACCAATACGTAAGAGCTCCTTTTCAACCCACGGACCGAATGCGCTCCTCAAGGATTTTATATGTGCAGTGCATTTACAGCCGTTTCACCTCGCATCCTTTCAGCACTGGGAAAAATGCAGTCTTTGCCATCCAGTAAACAAACTCATTTGTTAGCAACAGACAATAAAAGGTACTTACAAACTGCCTCTTCTTGGAAGACTCAGCTCCTTCTGAAAGAGAAATAAAAGAAAATGTCAGTGCTCTGTTATCATTCAACACTGTGAAGAAACCTTTACATTCTTTTGAAATATCGACCACAAGTAGGCACAGATTATATGGTTTTCCACATGACACAAATTAATTCCAAACAGTCTGTATAAATTAACCCAATAGTGGCTTTCATTGTTTCTGCCATTGGTGTGTTTCCATATGTTGAAAAGTTGTGAATAAAAAACACTAGGTGGCACTGTAAGACTACCAGGAACATACTGTAGGTTTGCTACACAGAAAACAGTGAGTGGTTTTGCCAGGAGTGGAATGAACCCTGTAATACAATAATTATGATAGAATTATGCATTTAGATGTCATGGTTAAATGTAATGGTTGCCAAGTTAATGGTGATACCTTCAAAGATGACAAAATGTATGTCTATGCCATTTGGACCCCATTTAACATCTCCCAGAGGGATAATGCTATTGAACCCGTCTAATTCAGCAATAATCACAGTTACAAAAGCTCCCATTAAAACAATACAGTGGGAAATACGTCCCAGTATTCGTTATCTTTAAAATTAAAAAGCAACACAACGTCTCAACCACTTAGACATATTCATGTTGACCACATCCACTAGATGGGAGTAGAGGACTATTCCAATTGAGACAAAACACTGTATTTCTTAGTTCCATTTACATACACTGCATCCGGAAAGTATTCACAGCGCTTCACTTTTTCCACATTTTGTTCTGTTACAGCCTTATTCCAAAATTGATTAAATTAATTTTTTCCCTCAAAATTCTACACACAACACCCCATAATGACAATGTGAAAAACGTTTTTTTGAGATTTTGGCAAATTTATTAAAAATAAAAAACTAAAATTTCTCATTTACATAAGTATTCATACCCTTTGCTTAACGTATTTTTAAAGTATCATATTTCATATTTGGTCGCATATCCTTTACATGCTGTTACTTCCTGAAGTCTGTGACCATCAACATCAAAAAAACTGTCGATATCTTATTTTCAGGTACTGTTACAAGCGATACTATAACCTCTCTGCATTTGAATGGATCTCTATGGAAATTGGGGGGTGAGACTAGATTCAGCTGTAAATTACACTGGTACAGTATGGAACACATGGCTGGCTAAATGGCTGTAAGTTATCAAGGGTCTGAGCTATCAAACGAGCCCCAAACCATCACTCTGTTGCCAGATATGGAGTAGATGTGGATGGATCACTGCAAGGGTTATTTCTCCGGACTCATTTTCCTATAGAACTCTATGGGGACAAAAGTCAGGAGAAACAACCCTTAAAGTGATCCATCCACATCTACTCCATATCTGGCAACAGAGTGATGGTTTTGGGCTCGTTTGATAGCTCAGACCCTTGATAACTTACAGCCATTTAGCCAGCCATGTGTTCCATACTGTACCAGTGTAATCTACAGCTGAATCTAGTCTCACCCCCCAATTTCCATAGAGATCCATTCAAATGCAGAGAGGTTATAGTATCGCTTGTAACAGTACCTGAAAATAAGATATCGACAGTTTTTTTGATGTTGATGGTCACAGACTTCAGGAAGTAACAGCATGTAAAGGATATGCGACCAAATATGAAATATGATACTTTAAAAATACGTTAAGCAAAGGGTATGAATACTTATGTAAATGAGAAATTTTAGTTTTTTATTTTTAATAAATTTGCCAAAATCTCAAAAAAACTTTTTTCACATTGTCATTATGGGGTGTTGTGTGTAGAAGTTTGAGGGAAAAAATGAATTTAATCAATTTTGGAATAAGGCTGTAACAGAACAAAATGTGGAAAAAGTGAAGCGCTGTGAATACTTTCCGGATGCACTGTATGTCTGTGGCAGTATGAGTCTGAATATGTCTGTGGCAGTATGAGTCTGAATATGTCTGTGGCAGTATGAGTCTGAATATATCTGTGGCAGTATGAGTCTGAATATGTCTGTGGCAGTATGAGTCTGAATATGTCTGTGGCAGTATGAGTCTGAATATGTCTGTGGCAGTATGAGTCTGAATATGTCTGTGGCACTATGAGTCTGAGTATGTCTGTACAATGAAGGAAACATAAGACATGACTGGATTTAACCAGGATTCTCAGACTGCAACCACAATGAAACGGTTGGACCACATTGCTGCCTTCCTCTATTCAACAAAGCCATATGGCCTCATGCAATATTAACCAATAACATCTCTCATTCTTCTCTCAGATTTGGATGTGGGAGGGGTGGGGGGAGGGGGTTTTGAGTGGTCCGGTGTCTGAAATCATCTAAAGCTTGACGATCTGGGACCACAACCAGGAGAGGCCGTCACTTTACACTTGCATTTTCGGGCTCGACAACCAATGTTATTGGCTGGAGTCACTCATGCTCTGTGTCCATACACACACACACACACACAAGTTGTTACAAGTATGAACGAGTAACAGGACTCGCTCCTGTATTTACAACGCTGTTTTGTAAAGTTTGTAATAGCACAATATTTGCTCTGAATTTTGCTACCAGTTGTCAACTCCCGTTCCCGTCCACACTTGCACAACCAAGCGCATTTGCATAGGAACAGGAGTCAACTTCGGTAGTCGCTACCTGTTCCGAACAGGACTAGTTGTTGCTCTCGTTCATAACCGTACTAAGTGTGAACTTGACCGGATTAAGCACTAAAATGAGGAGCGACAACCGTATTTAGCCTTAGATTTCAGCCTGCAGTGGTCACTATTCAGACTTATTTTTATGACTCGCTCACTATTTTTACGGGAGAATCCCCCCCCCCACACACACCACCCACGCACTGCCATGTGACCCGCTCCTTTTCTTCTCTAACGGACGTGGTGCTGTTGATCTTGTTAACATGTCAGCGCAGAGCAAACGAAATAAAGCTTCACACGGAGGCCCAGGCTCAGGCTCACCTGACGGTTCGTTTGATGTGCAAATATTTACAGGAGTTGAGTGCAGAGCACTCAGCACGGGGCCCGCGGACGCCATCTGCCAGGTGAGCCACGGCGGCAACGCCGGGGTCGCGGCGACGGACTGTCCAAAGGTTGGCGAGACGATCCAAGTTATAGTCATAACACTCTGGCAAACAAGCGGCACCTCGTCAACAAAAACAAATCAATAAACCCCAATCAGCAGAGAGCCATTAGCCTCGATTAGAGCCATTACACCCCCCCAACTCCCACAGCACAGGGGCCCCTCTCTCCTCGCTTCCATTGCACGCGCAGGTTTCTGCTCGCGGCCCGCATCACGGAGCGTTCACAACGTGCGCCGTCCCGCAAAAATCATTAACATGGCTTGACCTCTGCCCCCTCGGTTTGTGTGAGCAGTCCGTTAACTGCTGACCAACAGTGTCAGGGACCATGCCGTCCGTCTCCGTCTCCCTCTCTCCCTCTCCCTCCCTCCAGTGATTTGGTGATTAAAATGTAGAAATGAATCCTGGAGGCGTACGGTACAGACTCCTCAGGACTCATTTTACAAACCGAGCAGTAAAGTAAGAAATGGGGTGATAACTGGAATCCTGACCTTTTCCAAAATGACATTTAAACCCAGAGCCTTTTCCCCTGCACTTTCATTGCAGTTAATTTAGTGTCCCTGAGAAAAAAAAGCGCCAAAGTATGAGGCTGAGTGCAAAAGTGAGGACCAAAAATAATTGGTCAAAAACGTATGGCCAAAAAATTGGAGAGATGATGAGCTGGTCAGCAGATCTGCACTAGCTTGTCTGTAGGCCAGCATGTGTTCTGTGAAGAGTGAGCGAATAGGGGCAGCTGGTTCTCTAGATTGAGTTCTATGTGTTCTCTTTACCACTCGAGAGGGAATCTGTCCTTTACCTCTGGCTTGCCCATATGGAGGATACTGAGACATCCATGAGGGTCAGTTTGCTTCCTACCAGCACGGTCCTGGTGATAACGAACATGGTACCTACTGGACCTGTCAATCAGGTTTTCCAAACTTAACTCACCAGTACTGTAATATGATGACACTGTGGCATGTTACCTATTTTTAAATAGGTGTGTCATATTGTGTTACATTTTAATCACTCTAAGCCCTTCTACGATGTTTTCATCATTCCACGTTTATTAACAACCACAGATACATGCAATTTGACATGGAATTTCAATAATGTTATCATTGTAGTTATGTTATCACATCATCATGGGTTATTGGTGAGTGTACACCATTCTTTCCAGCCCTGGTAATGATCTAGTTGCCACATTACATGCTTGACTGTACGAGTGTTGGTGTACAAGCTGGGAGTGCTGAAATGCCTGAGACACACGCTTCTCCTGTTCTTACTATTGAGCATGCTCCAGCTGTGACCCAATCTGCAAGGACAGCTCAGAGAGACGGTTGCATTCTGAGCATGTACGCACTGCGATGACTGCTGCATTCTGCCAGTCAGTGCTATTCCTATAGTCCCACAGAACCACTGCTGCTGTTCCACACTGCCATAGAACCACTGCTGCTGTTCCACACTGCCATAGAACCACTACTGCTGTTCCACACTGCCAGAACTACTGCTGCTGTTCCACACTGTAACAGAACCACTGCTGCTGTTCCACACTACCATAGATCCACTGCTGCTGTTCCATACTGCCATAAAACCACTGCTGCTGTTCCACACTGCCAGAACTACTGCTGCTGTTCCACGCTGCCATATAACCACTGCTGCAGTTCCACACTGATAACTTCACGCGCCCTTGAGGCTAATAGTCCCAATTGCACAGTTTGGACTACAAAAAGTAGGTGTAGTCTCCCCTAGTGATATTTTAAACATTTGGGTGGATCCAAATCCAATTCGCTTTTACGCCAGACCTTCCCATGCACAAACACTGGATCCTCACCCATCAGAATATAGTTAAACTTGAACGTACCGCAGCTAAGTTGAACAAGGCTTGGACAGGGATGGCTTCCTCCATCTCTCACTTAGTCATAACTCCTGTAATGGGATCGCACAAACTGTCATTGAATTCTTCTTTTATGTAAGCCGCCATATTTTCAGTTTTTTTTGTTTTTTTTGTTTTTTAATTATAATTTTTTATTTGTTTCAGATTTTTCCCGTTTTTCTCTAAATTTATGTTATTCAATTCCCCGTGTAGCAACCGCTTGAGAATTCGCCGCTACAACCCGGTCAGCCAGTAGTAGGAAGGAGGGCGCCGCGTCCTCTTCAGGGCGGGACTCCTCCGAGCTCCTGACCGTGACTCCAACTCGACCCTGGTAGCGGCCGCCAATTGCAGCTCCCTCAAGGCACCAGCCATACTCGGATCTGGCGGGCCCAGGGTTCGAACCATAGTAGAATTTTAACCACAGTAAAATGCATAGTAGAACATACAGAGGAATGCCCTGCGCACCAGAAGAGTTTATCTGGCCGAGCCGCTGAGCAGTGCCAAAGAGGACAGACAGGGCCCACCCAGACAGTCCCCGTAATCGGAATGCTGCATCTATACTGACTGCACTGCATTAGCAGTTATCTTGGGACAGGCAGCATCTGTGCATCCTCCCCCGCCACCCCTCCCCCTGGGAGCCGGCCCGTCCCGGAGCAGATCACGCCGAAGTCAGCTGGAGGGCATGGCAATGAAATTAGCCCGAGTGACAGTTTGGATGAGGCGTGCTTGAAAGCAATCTCACCAATGGAATACATCAATATTTCTTCAGTCCATCCAGCATGACGGGTAGCCAAAGTGCAGGGAAATGTAATTATAGTGATGGGCATAACGGAACAAGGCCTGGACCATGCACCGCTCAAATTGAGTCAGAAGACATTTAAGAGGAAGATAATCTGGAAAAGCAGTACTCAAGAGACGCACAGCCCTCCACGCACCCACCGCGAAACACTGACAGAAATGCGCACCCCTGTCCTGCTGTGAAGAGACTTTACCTTATCCCCTTAAAATGCACGAATTCCTCTGCAAAACTGAGGTGACAATATTAGCTGAATTTTTTTAATTGCATGCGATTACTGTCTTCCCCACACATGTATGTATATGTGATGCTCCCACAAAACAGGACATAACCACACCAAAAAACAGCTATTTCTGTCTGGGTCTCTCCTCCCCTGTATGAGAGTGCGGGTCTCTCCTCTCCTGTATGAGAGTGCGGGTGTCTCCTCTCCCGTATGAGTGTGCGGGTCTCTCCTCTCCCGTATGAGTGCGGGTCTCTCCTCCCCTGTATGAGAGTGCGGGTCTCTCCTCTCCCGTATGAGAGTGCGGGTGTCTCCTCTCCCGTATGAGTGTGCGGGTCTCTCCTCTCCCGTATGAGTGCGGGTCTCTCCTGTATGCTGTATGAGTGCGGGTCTCTCCTCTCCCGTATGAGTGCGGGTCTCTCCTGTATGCTGTATGAGTGTGTGGATCTCTGTGGTTCTCATACACAGCTCTGCACCCTGGCCAGGATCTGGACCGCAGCAGGAGTGTGTGGTGAAAGGGTAATGAACATGTGTGGTTGGCAGAAGAGAGGGAGGCAGGCAGGGGGTCGACAGCAGGCAGGGAGAGCTTCCATCACTCGGCCTCATTGTGACTGGCAGGCCTGCTGAATTGGAAATTGCATATGACACTAACTTAATCTTGTCCGTCAGGAGGCAACAGGCAGGGGATTTCAGAGGGCTAAATATGCTAATTTCACTGAAAGCAAACAGGCTGACAGCGCATACTTGTAACTGCCAGCAGAATTCTCTCTGTCCTCTCAACACACATACACACGCACGCACGCACGCACGCACATACAGTATTCACTTCACCACACACACACACACACACACACACACACACACACACACACACACACACACACACACACACACACACACACACACACACACACACACACACACACACACACACACACACACACACTCCAACAGTATTAGCTTCACCAAGAAATAAGTCAGGTTGAAAATACGTAAAATAAAAATGTTTAGAGTATTAATTGTAGTTACAGCCTTGATATTCATTAGGCTAAGTATTACTGGGTATATCAATGAGATGGCCTAATCCAAATGGAGGCAACACATAGTGTGATACAATTTGATTCAATAACAATATGTGGTAGAGAAGGCTGAGTGACTTTCATGCTCAATTTACATTGAATGAGGATAAATTATTCCGCAGTACATTCTGCTATGGAAACAAAGCTTAACTGAATATTGAACTGTTGATGACTCAACACTTTCTGAAGCACTTCTTGCTGCTTTCTCCTTGCATGTGTTAATGGATCACTTCTGCATTCAGGCTAGGGGAGGAAAATGGTCAAAGCTAACCATCTCAAGTGCCCGAATCTTTCATTCTCACATTAAAGAAGACTGTCGATAAAGTGGACCAATTTGCACCCGGCTCTCTCTGAAAGACGGCATAATCCCAGCATATCTGATCAGCAGGAGGATAACGAGCCAATTACAGGAGACCCAAAGGAGCCCTGATTCCTGACAGACTGGCACAGTGCTGGTGGGCACATCGGCGGGACCCTGTGTGCACACCTACCGCATACTAAACACAGGTCCAGACTCGAGACAGCACAGCTCCACACCCACAGCACAGCACCGAGCTGCTTTGAGTCAGGCACTGCAGCAAACCAGGCCGAAACTCTTGACTGCAGGGATGGGTCAAACATAGAGCTGTGTGGTAGAGTTGGGCGGTAGAACTGTGCGGTAGAGCTGTGTGTGGCAGAGTGTAGAGCTGTGTGTTGTATAGCTGTCTGTGGGGTAGAACTGTGTGTGGTAGAGCTGTGTGTTGTATAGCTGTCTGTGGGGTAGAACTGCGTGTGGTAGAGCTGTGTGTTGTATAGCTGTCTGTGGGGTAGAACTGCGTGTGGTAGAGCTGTGTGTTGTATAGCTGTCTGTGGGGTAGAACTGCGTGTGGTAGAGCTGTGTGTTGTATAGCTGTCTGTGGGGTAGAACTGTGTGTGGTAGAGCTGCCTGTGGGGTAGAACTGTGTGTGGTAGAGCTGTGTGTTGTATAGCTGTCTGTGGGGTAGAACTGTGTGTGGTAGAGCTGTCTGTGGGGTAGAACTGTGCGTGGTAGAGCTGTGTGTTGAATGGCACAGCTCTGTGTGGTAGAAATGTGTGATAGGGGCTGTGAGACATTTTGAGGCTATTATGGAACAGTCAAGTCCATTAGATTCTATTATCAGACAGACTAGAGGTAGAGACCTGATAAAATCTCGAAACGGCGGGTGATGGTGGAATCCACCCGTCCGTCCATCACACGCTGAGGCAGAAACGAAGCTCTGGTCTGTGCAAGGGGCACCACAACGGCGGTCCGTGCCTGCTGTTGGCAGATGCAGCCACCCCCCCCCACCCCCCCCCTGCCTGCTGTTGGCAGACCCCCCCCCTCCCCCACTACCTGCCCGTGGGACCGCTGCATTACGAGGCGGGGGCTTACCATGTGCAGCGAAAACTATTATGATTCCAACCCTCCCCTCAGCAACACATTAAGGCAATAAAAGGCCATTAACGGAAAAGCCAGGGCAGACACAGATCGCGGGGGCTTTTAATGAGAGCCGTAAGCAACAGCACACGGTGCTAGACTCCCTCACCCGATTCAGCCAGTTATGATTAATTGGCTCTGCACTTAAAATAGAACTTCAGGATGAGGAAGAGAGGGGATATTAATTACTGTTTTGTTGTACACGGTCAACGTCCAAATGAGAGGAAGCCTCAACAAGGCGAGACCGAGCGCTGGATGACTCGATGACACGAGGCGCATTATTGCTGGGAACAGTTCTAATAAGGACTGTCACACACCCCCCCCAATAAAGGGCACTCACTAAAACACGAAAGGGATCCTCATTAGCGTGCCCGCACTGCTGCGTTTTTTAACGGACTCCAAGTTATTCTCCGCTAAAGTGGAGTCCAGGGCCTCGTTCGTTTCACAGCTTTCATTATAATTTCATGTCTGTCGTTCTGTTAGGCCTTGAGTGTGCACCCCTGAGGACAGGCTCATATGTAGCTGGTGTGATCGGAGGCTCTCGGTTATTTGGGGCAGTTGAATATTTCATGTCTGTTTTTTCTGACCTTCTACTTTCTTCCATCTCCAGCTAACTGGTTGCTCGGAGGCTCCTGGATGTGTGTACTTAAGCCCACAGTTAAGTGTGCTGGGAGTAGAGCAGCGGATGTGAAAGAGGGAATGGGGCAGTGGTCTGGTGCAGGATGTGAAACAGAGGGAAGGGGGCAGTGGTCTGGTGCAGGATGTGAAACAGAGGGAAGGGGGCAGTGGTCTGGTGCAGGATGTGAAACAGAGGGAAGGGGGCAGTGGTCTGGTGCAGGATGTGAAACAGAGAGAATGGGGCAGTGGTCTGGTGGAGGATGTGAAACAGAGGCAATGGGGCAGTGGTCTGGTGGAGGATGTGAAACAGAGGAAATGGGGCAGTGGTCTGGTGCAGGATGTGAAACAGAGAGAATGGGCCA
The DNA here is from genome assembly GCA_029718625.1 of Synaphobranchus kaupii. Lineage (NCBI taxonomy): Eukaryota > Metazoa > Chordata > Actinopteri > Anguilliformes > Synaphobranchidae > Synaphobranchus > Synaphobranchus kaupii. Next base: position 101,131,676 of record CM056377.1, on the reverse strand, counting down.
GTGGTCTGGTGCAGGATGTGAAACAGAGAGAATGGGGCAGTGGTCTGGTGCAGGATGTG